>CAWTZC010000170.1:7915000-8375000 GCA_963919715.1 Microtus obscurus | reverse complement strand
GAGGAAAAGGGGAAAGTCAGGAGGAAAAGGGGAAAGTCATAGGAAGGCAGGTCCTGGAAGAGAATCCAGGGAAGCCTGACCTGGGATAGGTAGAATAGAAGTCAGGGGTGAGGGTGGAGTGGATGTACACTCCCTGTCTGCCACCTGGTCTTGAGACCCCTGCCCACACCTCCACCTTCACCTCCATCTCATCTCATGCCGTGTTTAGCTCTTCCACAGAGCTACTTACAGAGCCACTCAATATCCAGACAGATGTATTGTTATGTGCTTTCGAGTGTATAGTCTTCTGTCTGAATTGCTTTTCTGTTTCTGTAGCTGAAGGCTTCCTGGGAATTATCACCTACTCCATGAAGTATTTGCCACATCGGACATTTGCCTCTGTGCTAAAATCCACAGGTATCAGACAGGCACGGTGGCTCACACCTTTAATTCCAGCACTAAGGAGGCAGGGTGAGGTCCAGGACAGCCAGGGCTACACAGACTCAGGACAAAACAAAACAGAACAAAAATCCATAGATGTTTTAGGATTAATAAAATGGTCATTTTATTAGCTCACTACAGTATTCTCAAACTTTCGTGTATAACAGAATCACCCAGATTTGTTAAAACTCAGATTGCTGATGTTGATTCCAAATCTTGGTTCTGACCAGGTATGGTGGTGCACACCTTTAGTCCCAGCTCTTGGGAGCCAGAGGCAGGAGGATTTCTGTGAATTTGAGGCCAGCCTGGTCTACATAGAAAGTTCCAGGCCGGCCAAGGCCGTAGAATGAGACCTTGTCTAAAACGAAACAAAACCAGGTCTCTGATTCTGATTCTGGTCTTCTAATGAGCTCCCAGATGTTGGTTTTGCTGCAGATCCAAGGAAAACACTAAAAGAATCATTAATTTAGCACAAAATCCTATAATTCCTGGATATATCAGGTGTTTATGTGCTAACTCGTTCATTTCTTGTCTACTGAGGATATACGCCTTGTGCTAGACCTAGACCAGAGGGCGAGTGTTCACTGATGCGCAACTTGGGCAGAGAATTTGCCCCACAGAGCTTCCAGTCACCTGGAGGAGACAAATTCAGCAAATAAATGTCATCACGAAGATTGCCATGACAGGGATCAGTTTAAAGGTGGAAGGAGACAACAACTCCCGCAAATTGTCCTCTGCCTTCCACGCGTGCACTGTGGCAAGTGTGCACATACATTGCACAGATGAAATAAACGTAAAAGAAAAAGAATATGACAAGACATTGTGGTAAGTGCTCTGGTGTGAAATTAGAAGTGTCAGAGAAAGAAGAACAAAACTGATTTCGGCTGCTCGATCAGGTGAGACCTTTTGAGGGAAGGGACATTTAGAAACTCTGTGCCGCTGTGCCCCTCAGGCTGGCCTTCTTTTCCTGGGCTCAAGCAATCGTCCTGCCTCAGTATCTCAAGTAGCTGCCACTGCCATCCCTGGCTCATACATGCACACTTTCAGCAAACAGTTAGAGAGAGACTTGCCGAGTTGTCTTGCTTTTAATTTTAACTTTCATAAAAAAAAATACTGGAGATTAAACTCAGCTTCCTGTAGATACCAGACAAGGCCTCCACCACTTATTACCTACTTCCCAATGGCCAGCATAATAAACTGTGTGTTTCTTGAAAGTTAGATTCTTGACTTATTAAAATTTGTGCTTTCAGGGCTTGGGATGTAGTTCGGTCTGCAGAGAGCATGCATGAAGTCCTGGGTTCAATCCTCACCGCCACATCAACCAAGCTGCTGTGGAATAATCCCGTGCACTGTGGAAACGTGTTGCTCTCACTGTTAATAAGGAGCTGATTGGCCGGTAGCCAGGCAGGAAGTATACGTGGGACAACACACTTAAGGATGTTGGGATGAAGTGTGGAGTAAGCCTGGTTCACTGCTGCTGAGACTTTCTTACATGAGATATCAGGCTGTTATCACCCCTCAGCAAATGTTATTAATTGAGCTAGAATGATGGCCAAAGGCTTCAGTCCGACTCTGGATGAAGGGTTCCTTCCCTTCCCGTGTCTCCATAGTTTCCCCTTTGTATCCTGCCTCCTCACCAAGGTTCTGGTTGTACCAATGAGACGAAAGTAGACACTTAGCGGACTCCTTTAGAATATGTCCAAATCCTGCCCATAATGTCAGGTAGCCAACAGTGGTGACTCTTCCCTGGCAGCTCCCTGGATTGTGGTTGCTTAGTCCCAGCTCACACAACTGCCATCACCTCCCATGCTCTTGTACACACCACACAACCGCACAACTGTATAAAAACTTGTGTACTAGTCAGGGTTCTCGAGAGTCGCAGAACTTATGGGATGAATCAGTCTCTCTCTCTCTCTCTCTCTCTCTCTCTCTCTCTCTCTCTCTCTCTCTGTGTGTGTGTGTGTGTGTGAATGTATGCATGTATGTATATAGGGAATTTATTGGACTGACTTGCAGGCTGCGTTCCAACAGTGACTCGCTGTGAACAGCAAGTCCAAGGATCCAGTATCTGCTCAGTCCCCCGAGGCTGGATGTCTCAGCTGGTCTTCTATATAAGCTCGAATCCCTAAGTAGAGGTTCCAATGCCAATGAAAGAATGGATGTGCCAACAAGGCCGGGGCAAGCAGGCAGAAAACTAATGAACCCTTCCTTCTTCCATTGTCCTTATACAGGCTTCCAGCAGAAGGTGTGGCTCAGATTTAGGCCTGTGCCATCCCACCTCAAGATCCGGTTCAAAGGCCTGTGGTCTTCCTACCTCAAGATCCAGATCACAAGTGTGCCCTCCACCTCTGGATTGTAGTTCATTCTGGATATAATCAAGTTGACAACCGAGAGCAGCCATCACAGCCTGTAATCTATTAATCAACTGTGTGCAAACTACACGGGACACACATGCTCTCTGTGTCAGTCTCAGAAGGGCTGTGGTGAGATTCTTGCTATGATAATTTATCACACGACTTCAAAACAAAAATGTAACAAGGCCTAGTAAATAGTGGAGTTTATTTAGATGCTAAAATTGAGTCATGATAAAGAAAATACTGAGACCCCTCTGGACTGTTAGGAAACGGAAGAGAGTTCTGACCAGACTCCTCTTCCCCTGAAGGAAATGACGCAGAGATAGGGATCACCCAGCTCAGCATGCTTCAGACTCCCATACGCTTGCTCACAGGCTCATCCACGCTGCTAGGCTCCCAAGTCCTCCTCGTAGGTCAAGAAACTGGAATTCAGCAGAGAAATTCCAAAGGATCTGAAACTAGGAAGAGAGCCCCTCTCTATCTAAAAGGGACAGAAATTAAATGTGAAGGTCCTCAACAGACAATTCTCAAGAGAGGAGGGCGAGAGATTAACAACTTGGACATGAATACCTAACTCCAATATCAGCTACAGAAATGCACAGAGATTTCAAGTGTCTATGTTTGCAATGTATAACACACACATACACACACACACACACACACATACACACACACATACACACACACACACACTTGAAGGCCCACATGCACACCCTTTCTTTGTGCGTGTCAGGGTGTCCTGGGATGGTTTAAATTGGCCCAGCAGAATGAAATTTTCACAGTTCTTCTGGAATCATTGGATACTATAGCTACAAATAGTCTCTGTCCCTCTGCTTCCCCTGGACTGGGTTTTCTCCACCCGCCTGTTCCCAAAGCCACTCATAAAATAACCATTCTAAAGCTTAATAAGAATTACATACTCTTTGGCCTATTAGCTCAGGCTTCTTATTAACTAACTCTTACATTAAATTAAATTAACCCATTTCTATTATTTTATATTTTACCACGAGGCTCATGGTTTGTTACCTCACATCTTGCTTCTTGAGAGGCTACATGGCATCTGCCTGACTCCGCCTTCTTTCTCCCTGCATTCAGTTTAGTTTTCCCACCTAGCTACCTTTTGCCCTGCCATAAACCAAAGCAGCTTCTTTATTAACCAATGGTAATAAAACTTATTCACAGCATACAGAGGGGAATCCCACATCAGATTACTAAGTGTTAAAGGCCTATAAAATGTCTTAATTTTTCCCAAGAAAAGAGCAGGCTGGGCGTCCTTGTATAGCATGTACAAAGCCCTGGGGTCCATACCTGGTACTCTGTAAACCTAGGATGTAGAACATGTCAGTAATCCCCAAATTTTAGAGGTGGAAGCACATGGATCAGGAGTTCAATGTCATCTCCAGCTATATCATGAGTTTGAGACTAGCCTGGGACACGTAAGATTCTGGGGAGGGGGAGAGAATGGGAGAGGGGGACTGGTATTTGCCATCACTTTATTTCTCATTTTGATCTGTCCTAAGAAAATCACTTGAAATCCATAAACAAAAGGCAGCAGAGACAAGCACGAGACGCCAGCTCAGTGCTAATCACAAAAATGCGATTACGGTTCTGGGCAAAGGTGAAGGCTGGAAACAGCCCAAAAGCTTCTCGTTAGAAGCACACATTAGCAGAACAAGCTGCAGCCATGCCCAATTACGAGTCCTGCAGGCTTCTTTCCTGGGAAATTTATTAGCAGCACTGTCTAGGGTGCGGGCTCCAGAGGTTGCAAGGAAATATCTTGATTGCGTCCCTGGGACCAACACCCAGTTCTCGGCCTCTCAGAGTCAGAAACAGCTTTTCTAGTTAAGGGTGGTCTTTGGGGAATATTAATTTAGCCCATTTCTTAGTTCAGTATGGATGACATCCCTTTCTAAACAGCATTGTACGGCTACTGGGCCTAAGCCTGCTATTGAGATGGTATCGGAAGATGGGGAGAAAAACCCGAGGGTTTCTTGGTGAGCACTGTGTGTGAATAAAAAGGAATGCAGAGCCTTGCTGGATTTTGCAGACCGTGGCGAAGCCTGCTGAAATGTCCCTGAGCTACAGAGTTAGGAACTGGTGCTTATCTCAGTGTTTTTCCCCAAACGAGACACAAGTGGCCAGCTTCCTTTTCCACACCTTCTGTCCCATGCTCACCGATTCTCTTTTTATTAACTCAGTTTTGTTCTTCGCAAAACAAATGAGGAAGTAATCCAGGATGGGAGCTGCTAAACCAGCTATCATTCCTTCTCTGGGCACATGGCTTTGTGATTGTGCTGTTTCAAGGTATTGCCTCTCTGCTCCAAATTCAGTGTACATGGCTTGCTCCAGAGTAGCGGTTCTTGACCTGTGGATCGTGACCACTTGGGAGGTTGAACAGTCCTTTTATAGGGCTCCTGCAATCCTGCATATCAGATATCTACATTATGACTCATAAAAGTTGCAAAATTACAGTTAAGAAGTAGCAACTAAATAATTTTGTGGTGGGGGGGGGGTCACCACAGCATGAGGAACTGTGTTAAAGGGTCACAGCACTAGGAAGGCTGAGAGCCACTGCTCTAAAGAGATACTGTGGGAGGAAGGAACTCCCCCGCCCCGCTTCTTCTGCTATGGTCTACTCCTGTAGCTTGCTGCATCTGGCTGCTACAGCACAGACAACTTCTCCAGCATCCAGCCCCTCCATGATGTCAGCATTGGGTTTGTCAACACAGATGGCTTCTCCAACACACGCTTACTAGAGCACACGGTGACCAATAGCATCTAAAGGCCAGTAGCTTCCCCAATACCATCCCTACATGGTCTAATAGAGAGCAAGTCTGGCAGGCACCTCCCAAGTACCTAGAAGACGGATTTCAAGTGGACTCAACTCCCGTGGAAGCACAGTGACTACCATCCAGTGCGGCAAGGCACACTGTCTAGATCTTAACCGTGCTAATGATCAGACTAAGGAGGGGTTGGCAATTAAGGAAGAGAACTCCTCAGGGTATAGCAAGAGCTTTGTAAGGAGCCACTGCCATCCCTAGGCCTGGGACAGCGCATCCAAGACAGAAGTCCCATAGCTGGGACCCAGGTCTTGGAGTTTCTGTCTTGGATTTAGGTTAAACCTCCCTATTCTAATTACTATATGACTTCTCTCTTCTGGTTGGAACCTAACTGATTTTAAGCTATACAATTTAGTCTTTCTATCTGGATGATTAAAACTGACAGTGTAATTACCTCTCAGCCATGTATACTGAAAAGTGGAGAAGGAGCTGGTCTGCGGAGCACAAGAGAAGAATAAAATAGGTTCTGAGTTGGGCACAATGGCAGACGCCTATAATCCTAGCACTCAGGAGGTCGAGGCAGGAAGAGGTCGAGACTAGTCTAAGTTACATAGTAAGTTTAGGTCAGCCTGGGATGTAGTGATATTTCATTTGTCTTTTAATAAATAAAACTTGCCTGAAGATCAGAGAGTAAAACAGTCTCACTGACCAGCCTTACAGACCAGGCCAGGCAGTAGTGACACATATCTTTAATCCCAGTAGCCAAACTAGTTTGCCATAGAAACTGGGCAGTAGTGGTGCACACCTTTAATCCTAGCATTGGAGAGGACTATAAAATGGGAGGAAACAACTCTCACTCACAATCTCATTCTGAGATTCCTGGAGGCAGGATCGCCATTTCAGACTAAGGTAGAGGTAAGAGCCAGTGGCTGACTGTTTTGCTTTGTGGACCTCAGGTTGAGCCCCAATATCTCTCTCTGGGTTTTTATTAATTGTGCTACACTGGGATACAAAAAAGCAAAGAGCAAAACAAAATGTAACAGCAACAGCAGAGACTGGAGAAACTGCTTAGCTCTTAAGAGCACTTGCTACTTTTGCAGAGCACCTGGGTTCGTTTCCCAGCACCTACACCACAAAATGCAAAAATCTTTTCTAATTCTAATTTCTGTGGATCTGAACCCCTCTTCTGGCCCCTTCAACATCTGGCTTTATTGGTGCATGTATATACAAGCAGACACATATTCAACACATACAAAAATGAAAGAAATCTTTAAAATAGCAACAAAAAGATGATGAAACTCTATGATAATCTAATAATTTAATAATTAATGTATCCTATCCCCCAATTTAGGCTAGCTTTGGTATATTTCTGTAGCTTTTAAACAAACAAAAAAAGATTAATATATTGACTCTGGGAGATATTGTCTCTCCACAGTCTCTACTCAATCAGAATATTAAAAGTTTAGAAATGTATCTTTGAGGTAATATTTATAAAAGTCAAAATGATAGACCACTAAATCTAATAATAGTGAATGGGAATGTTATAGTCTTTAAGAAATTCCTCATCTTGGTCTCCTGGGTAACTGGGGTGGGGAGGCAGTAAAGGTCAGGGGGTAGGGATGAGGACATGAGAGAATGGGGGATGGCTGAGTTGGGGGAGGGGTGGGATGGGAGAGCAAGGAAAGGGACATCTCAATAGAGGAAGCCATTATGGAGCTAGGGAAGAATCTGGTGCCAGGGAAACTGACCCCAGCTAAGACTCCTAGCAATAGTGGAGTGGGCGCCTGAACTGGCTTTCCCCTGTAATCAGATTAGTGACTACCCTAATTGTCACCATAGAACCTTCAGCCAGTAACTGATGGAAGCAGATGCAGAAGTCTACATGCAAGCACCAGGCAGAGCTACAGGGAGCATGGTACCATGATGTGGGATTCCCCTCTGTAAGCTGTGAATACCATTGGTTAATAAAGAAACTGGCTTGGCCTGATAGGGTAGAACAGAGCTAGGCAGGGGAAACTAAACTGAATGCTGGGAGAAAGGAGGCAGAGTCAGAGAGAAGCCATGGAGCCACAGCCAGAGACAGACATGTTAAAATCTTGCTGGTAGGCCACGAGCCTTGTGATAAAATATAAAATAATGGAGATGGGTTCATTCTCCAGGTAAGAATTAGCTAGCAATATGCTTAAGTAATTGGCCAAGCAGTGATTTAATTAATACAGTTTCTGTGTGGTTATTTTGGGAGTCTGGGCTGCTGGGAAACAAACAAGAGGAGGGCGCCTGGGAACACACTAGCGGCCTCCCTACAACAGCACCAGACAAGCAGGAATAGTGCTGGAGCAGTACCTGAGAGCTTACATCTGAGCCACAAGTGCAAGCAGTGTGGGTGGGGAACTGGGCCTGTCATGGGCTTTTAAAACCTCAAAGCCCCCTCCTAGTGACACACCTCCTCCAACAAGGCCATGACTCCCAATCCTTCCCATGACAGACAGTTCTACCAACTTGGGATCAAGCATTCAAATATATGAGCCTATGGGGGCCATTCTCATTAACACCACAGCAATCTCCAAACACATTTTTCTTAAAGCAGGTTAATACATGCCTACATGTGAGTGACCATAGACTTGATTGCAGCACAGAAACCAGAGAGAGAGAGAAGTTTCTGGTTGGAGTCAGCGTAGTAAGTGCTGTCCTGAAGGCGTAAGCCACGAACAATGCCACACCAGTTTGGAATTATTATTAATAGGGTAGTATTTATTTAAAGAGGAAAAACTTACAGATCACGATCCCAGACAACAGCCCTTTGCGCAATCATGAAGCGAGTCTAATCGCCAGCCGAACAGGAAGTCAAGAGGACCAGCGGAAGGAAATAGAAGCCTTTTGAAGGGAGAGAAACCACGCCCCAATGGGCTGGTATCTCAGCAGCTATTGGTTGGAGAGGCGGAAAGACCTCCCGCAACACCTCCCCCTTTTGTTTAAATAAGAGAGTTCTAAACCTACTACGAAATTATATACAATAAGTATAAATATCCTATTCTAACTAGCTTAGGACTTGTATAATAAATAACTTGGCCAAGTCATGAGAGAAAAGTAACTATAGTTTTATAGTCTTCAACCCCATCGAAGATCTGAGAAGGGAAATAATGTTACCTGGGTATTTAGGAAGTTCAGTAAAACAACTTCCTAAACATGCAACAAATCACAGGGACAACTAGCTACCTGGGCAATCACCCAAAGTGACGTTTGCAGCATTGAAGCAACCAACTTTGGCTAAGGCCTAACATAACTGACATACCATTTTCAAAGGCAAGCAACTTTTCAAAACTATCTTACCCTGTCTTGGCAGGATATGACAGTCCTGTTTTATCCATTGATGCACGCTCTGTATCTCTGTCAGTGGTTGAGGTATGGGCATTTCTTTGCCCCAAGGCCAGTTCTGCCAAAAAGAAAGGCTCCAGGTGGAGTGTCTTTGGTGCTCAACATTCTCTAGGGAATAGAGCGGTGTTGCCAGGAGCAATTGTGTCTCACTACCACAAAACTCTGAGTTAGATTAAAGGCCATTTTCTACAGCTCTTTGAAGAGGTTGAAGATCATCTATCTATACTGAATATAATCTCTATATATCTAAATAACCTGATTAGTCTAATTATAAATGGCAAACTTAGATGACTATTAATCTATATAATTCTCAATATCTATCTAACTTAAAGACTAAGACAATAAACATCTGTGTAACAAATGAGGATAATGACCTCCAAATATAAACAATGTACAAATATACATTGCAATATGGTAAATATATATCAATACACAAACAATATATAAGTATCTTAATCAAAGGTAGAAATGTACACTGCAATATGGTAAATATATACAATACATATATATCGATACAATATATGTCAATACATAAAAAATATTTTAAACAGAGGTAGAAACATGCATGCATACAATAGTCAATATAATTTAACTTTGTATCAATATACAAGAATCAATACCAATATATTTGTCTAAAAATTGTAACTCAACTCACAATTACAAATCTATTATCCCATCATCCCTCTTTTTTTTTTTTCAATTTGATCCCTGAGCTTATAAAATTCCTCCCCTAACTTCCCAACCCCTAAATGATGTCCCTAAACCCAGGGGCAAACTTTACTGGGAGAGGGGACGTCGTCCTCTAGAATTACTTCCAGCTGTCATAGGGGCAACGTTCTTTCTGGGGGATCCTGTGAAAGCAAAATGATGGTTAAATTTCAAGATCAATGTCTTTTAAAATTGCAAATAGTCTCTGAGTATTTTGTGGAGGTCTGGCCAGAATGTTGTACAAGATGTGCACCATTTCAGCTAAACAAGTTGGGATCTTCTTGTGCAGCTGGTACCCAAAACAGGTCTTGTAGTAGCGCTATCAGTATCATGACGTCATATCAACCAGGTAGAGTTGTTGTTGTGGGGCCCCATCTTCTTCCTGGAAACTTCAAATGTCACTTCAGAAAAGACTCATTGTTTATTGTAAAAATACTTAAACATTAATTATATAGACATATATATATTCAGTGAAAGGCATGATAGATATATTCAATGGAAGGTATGATAGGTATGAAGAAAAGCAAAGATGTTTTCTAAACTCATATTTCTTTCTGTCCCATATCATGGCTCTTGACATGAGACAGAAACTCCAGAAACTCTGGGTTTTTCTCTTACTAACAGGCTTGGATTTGGAGAGGGACTGAGCCAGAGTCCAACTTCAAAACCAGCTCTATAAATTTAGAAATATGGTTTAATATGTTTTACTTACACAACCCATTCAGTTTTCTTGATATTTCCTATTTGGGCAGGTATTTTTCCATCTGTCAGTATCCAAATATTCAGGGTCCCTTGAATTTTTCAAAGGTGAGTGTTTTCCTGTGGAGATAAGAACAGAACCCTGCCCCCATTCTATATGTTTTTCTTACCACCTGTATGAATATCATTGTGGATGAGTTGTCATTTCTCCTTTCCAAGAGGTTTCTCCTCTTCAAATCGAAACTTTATTAATTTTGATGGTATCCACAATTTTTCTTCTCCTGTGGAAACAAGAGCAAAACCCCTTCCCCAACGTAGCACATCTCCTGGCTTCCATTGAGAGGTCAGCACATCTTTGAAATAAATCAGTTGATTTAGTTCAGCAGACTTTTCCATTATCCAATGTCTTTCTGCTGCTGTCGTTCCTTTCTCATTAGCGTTAAGAAAATTCAAGGTTAATAAAGCATTATGTAATCTATTTCTGGGGGTATTTTCGGTCCCTTTCTGTTTGTTCAGCATATCCTTTATAGTACGATTTGATCTTTCTATAACTGCCTGACCTGTAGGATTATTTGGTATACCTGTAATGTGTTTTATATTATAATAATCAAAAAAGCGTTTCATTTTCTTAGATACATATGCTGGACCATTATCTGTCTTTATTTGTACAGGTATACCCATGATGGCCATAACTTCCAATAAATGTGTGATTACTGAATCTGCCTTTTCTGAGCTCAGGGCAGTAGCCCATTGAAAACCTGAATACGTGTCTATGGTGTGGTGTACATATTTTAATTTACCAAACTCCATAAAGTGGAACACATCCATCTGCCAGATTTCATTTCTCTTAGTACCCTTTGGGTTACTCCCTGCAGGCAACGGTGTTTGATTATAGAAAGAACAAGTAGGACATCTCTTTATAATGTCCTTAGCTTGTTGCCAAGTAATGGAAAATTCTTTCTTTAGGCCTTTACTATTGACATGATGCTTTTTATGAAATTCCGAGGCCTGCAACACGCTTCCAATCAATAATTGATCAATCTCAGCGTTGCCTTGTGCTAGAGGACCAGGCAGACCTGTATGGGACCGGATGTGTGTTATGTACATCGGACAAAGCCTGTTCCTGATTATGTCTTGTACCTGGATAAACAATGAAGTCAACTCTGTGTCATCTGGTATAAATTCAGCGGTTTCAATATGCAAGATAACTCTTTCTGCATATTGTGAATCTGTAACTATATTAAGAGGTTCTTTAAAATCCCTTAGCACCATAAGAATGGCATATAATTCTGCCTTCTGGACAGAATTATAAGGGCTTTGTTCCACCTTACTCAATTCATCTGACTTGTAACCTGCTTTCCCTGATTTATTTGCATCAGTATAGAACGTACGGGCTCCAGTTATTGGAGCATCACGTACAATTTTAGGAAGAATCCAAGAAGTTCTCTTTATGAGGTTAAGTCTACCACTTTTGGGATAGTTGCTATTAATTTCTCCCAAAAAATTAGCACAAGCTCTTTGCCACGGTTCATTGTCTTCCCATAACTTTTTTATTTCTTCAGTAGTAAAAGGCACTATAATTTCTGCTGGGTCTATACCTGCTAGTTGACGAAGTCTCAGCTTACCTTTTATAATTAATTCAGAGACTTTTTCCACATAAGTTTTTAATTTTTTACTTGGTTTATTAGGTATAAATATCCACTCTAGAATAATATCTTCCCTCTGCATTAGAATCCCTGTAGGAGAGATTCTGGAAGGCAATATGACTAGGATGCAGCTAAGATTTGGGTTCACCCTATCCACATGTGCTTTCTGTAATTTTTCCTCAATCATTGTCAGTTCCTTTTCTGCTTCAGCTGTCAGTTTTCTTGGACTATTCAAATCCTTATCACCATCTAAGGTTTTGTTTAAATGAACTATTAGATCAGGTGTTATCCCAACAGCTGGTCGTAGACTGGAAATGTCTCCCAACAATCTTTGGAAGTCATTAAGAGTCTTTAACCGGTCTCTCCTAATTTGTGCCTTTTGTGTTTTAATTTTCTCTAACCCTATTCTGTAACCTAGGTAATTAATAGAATTTCCTCTTTGAATCTTTTCAGGGGCAATTTGTAATCCCCACCTAGGCAAGACTTTCTTTACTTCTTCAAACATCCTTTCTAAAGTATCTTTATTTGAATCAGATAATAAGATGTCATCCATGTAATGATAAATTATGGACTTGAGAAATTGTTTACGAATTATTTCCAATGGCTTACTTACAAAATATTGGCACAATGTAGGACTATTGAGCATACCCTGTGGGAGGACAGTCCATTGATATCTCCTATTAGGCTGAGAATTATTATAAGTAGGCACCGTGAAGGCAAATTTTTCTCTATCCTTTTTTTGTAACGGTATAGTGAAAAAACAATCTTTCAAATCAATAACTATAAGAGGCCATCCCTTTGGTAATAGAGAAGGCAAAGGAATTCCAGATTGTAGTGGGCCCATAGGTTGAATTACTTTGTTGACAGCTCTTAGATCTGTCACCATTCTCCATTTACCAGATTTCTTTTTTACAACAAACACAGGAGAATTCCAAGGGCTGGTTGATTTTTCAATATGGTGAGCATCTAATTGCTCTTGCACCAGCTGTTCCAATGCCTGTAATTTATCTTCAGCTAGAGGCCACTGTTTGATCCATATTGGCTTCTCAGTTAGCCATTTTAAAGGTAGGGCTGTTGGTACCTTTAAAGGTTTGGTATTTTCTATATGTTCTTGTACAGCCTGAATGGCTGGTGACCTTTTTCCATAATACCTCATCATATCTTTCCCAGAATTATGAGTTCCTGGAACTGCAGGAATGTTAATCTGGGTATTCCATTGCTGTAACAGGTCACGGCCCCATAAATTTATTGCAATATTGGCTATATATGGCCTTAGTCTTCCTATTTGCCCTTCAGGCCCTATGCATTCAACCCATCTTGTGCTTTGTTTTACACGAGATAGGGTTCCAGTTCCCAGAAACTGAACATCTACCTCTTGAAGAGGCCAATTCGGATGCCAAGATTCTGGGGTAATGATACTTACATCCGCACCTGTGTCTAATAAGCCTTCAATAAAAATGCCATTTATACAGACTTTTAGCTTTGGTCTTTGGTCGTTAATAGAAGTCTGCCAAAATATACGTTTACTCTGTCCTACTGGGTTTTTTGACTCATCCTCCACACATAATTCATCATTTAGACCAGTATTACTTTTTACAGCAGAAATTGGAGCTTTTAATTTTCTTGGTGAGGCACGTTCTCCACTGTGACTGGGAATGACTGGGCCACTGTTGGCTTCGGGGCCTGCGAGAGGCCCCTCAAGGAGTTTCCCGATGGGATCGGGTTGCCTTGTTTGTCTGTTGTTGACCTGCATTCGTTGGACCAATGACGGCCTTTACCACATCTCCTACATATACCTGAAGGCCTAGGTCTCCTATTTTTGTCATTCCCAGAGGAGATATTATTCCTAGAAATTCTGTGCCTGCAGTCCCTTTTCAGGTGTCCTAATTTACCACAATTAAAACACCTGGCAGTTTGATGTCTCCTCATTGCTGTGGAAATCGCTTCTCCTACCCAAGATTCATCATTATAGCTAAACGTCTCAACATTCATCGTATGCTGAATCCATTCATCCATAGGTGCTGATCTAGACTTTAAAGGCCTAATTATCTTTTTGCATTCTATGTTTGCATTCTCAAATGCTAGAGATTCAAGAAGTATTCGTCTAGATTCTGGGTCTGTTACCCCTATGTCCAGAGCCTTAATTAATCTTTGCAAAGAGTCAATAAAGGGTTCTCTCTGTCCCTGCCTAATTCTGGTATATGATTCAACCCGTTTTGCTGGATCTTGTATCCTATTCCAAGCATTTAAAGCTGCTTGGTGACATAGACACAGTACTTCATCGTCATAAAGAGCTTGGACCTGTGGATCAGCATATTCTCCTGCACCAAGAATTTGATCTTGGGAAACCTCAACACCTTTTGCTCTTCCTTGCTGTTCCATATGTTTGGATTCTTCTCTGAAATAAATTCCAAACATCAAGGAAGGTCCCTTATCTAAAACTGCAGACACTAACTGATGGAAATCATAGGGGGTAGCTCTAGCATTAGAAGCCCAAGTCCTTATCATTTCTTTTACATATGCAGATTGCAGCCCAAAATTAACAACAGCTTGTTTAATTTCTTTCAGATCATTCATTGCTATTGGCATCCATCTAGCTTCTCTGACTCCCTTTGAGCCTTTAGAAGTTGATGCTTTGTCAGAATTAAGTATAGGGTATGCCGCTAAAACCCTGGGTAAGCCAGTTCTAATAGCTGTATTCTGTCCTTGTGCCTTATTACTCTGTTCACCAGTTCCAACCATTTCTTCAAGCATTTCAAGTCTTTTCATTATTGTCTTTATTATTGCCTCTTTTGAATCCTGAGTCTCCTGACCTGCATGAGTTTCTAGTAAAGATAGTATGGTTCTTGAGAGTACCATAATCTTCCTAAATGATAGAATATTCAAAAGAATACTAAAACATAGTAACCAGTAAATTAAGTTATCCTCATAGTCATATAAATTTTGCATGATTAGACCCATTGCATTGGTAGCCCAAATAGTGAAATTCATGCTGGAAACAAAAACTGCCATATTACCTATTATCCAGCTAGCCTCTAACTCACCGAAATCCACCTGTCTCTGCTTCCCGAGTGCTGGGATTAAAGGCGTGCAACACCACCGCCTGGCTGGCCTTGAACTCACCGAGTTCCGCCTGCCTCTGCCTCCCAAGTGCTGGGATTAAAGGCGTATGCCACCACCACCTGGTCGGCCTCAGAGATCTGCCTCTCTGGATGTTATGGGCCTGAAGGCCAAGTGTATCTCTGACTCGGCACTGGGGCTAAGTCACAAACTAAACAAAAAACGGCATACACGGAACCATAAACCCAGAATCCAGGGGTAGAGAAGAATAACCCAGAAGCTGTGTATGCCTCCACGTGACAGAGTCACTCTGAGGGGTTGCAGCTTCCACACGGCTGAGGAAGGGAAGGCTCGCACCAAGCCGAACTCGCGGCTGGCAGCCTAGGGGTCCTAAAAGCCAAACGTTCGGGCGCCAGGTGAAGGCGTAAGCCACGAACAATGCCACACCAGTTTGGAATTATTATTAATAGGGTAGTATTTATTTAAAGAGGAAAAACTTACAGATCACGATCCCAGACAACAGCCCTTTGCGCAATCATGAAGCGAGTCTAATCGCCAGCCGAACAGGAAGTCAAGAGGACCAGCGGAAGGAAATAGAAGCCTTTTGAAGGGAGAGAAACCACGCCCCAATGGGCTGGTATCTCAGCAGCTATTGGTTGGAGAGGCGGAAAGACCTCCCGCAACACTGTCCAATGGGAACTCATGTCCTGAAACAAACTAGAAAGATGGAGAAATTAAGGCAACATGGAAAGGAAAGGATTCTTCACTCCAAAATCAGGTTGAAATTTCTTTCCTCCTGAGATTTAAGAAGATCAGCATAATTAACAGAATTTCCAGTAAAGCTTGTCCACATATAGGCCGTGCTCCTCTTATGTAGAGTATTTCAAATAAGAATGTTCAAATATAGTCTGAAGAGATGGCTCAGCTCTTAAGAACACTTGCTGCACTTGCAGAAGAACTGGTTTCCTTCCAAGCATCTACATGGTGCCGCACAACCACTTGGGATTTGGTCCCAAGGGATCCCAAGCCTGCCTCTGATCTCCATGGGCAACAGGCGTGCTTGTGGTACATACACATAGGAGAAACACGCCCATATAAATAAATAAATCAAAAAAAGAAGAATGTTCAAATAGCAAAATAAACCACCCTCTAGCCTTGAGAGTGTATTGCCCAAGAATGACCTCTCTCCAGCTGAAATTCTGCAACTGTCTAGGAATCTCACAAGCTCCATTTACACAGTAAAAGAGATGTCAAAACCCCCTTGTGCAACCTCTTGTGACCCATGGTTTTATTTCATCAGATTGTAACCCTACCCATGCAAGGCACCTCAGAAATCACCTATAAAAAGAAAAGAAAAAAGGATGAAACTGAGGTGTAACTTCATAAGCCACCAAAATCATATCCGTGACTACTGTGAAGAGCTGGAGAGCTGGCTCAGTAGCTAAGAGCACTGGCTGCTCTTGCAGGGGATTGAATGTTTAGTTCCCAGAACCCACAGGGCAGCTCACAAATGTTTGTAATTCCAGTTCCAGGGGATCTGATGTCCTCTTCTGGTCTCTGCAAGCTCTGCATGGAAGTAGTGCACGAACACATACTCAGACTCATATGTACATATAAAATATAAATAAATAAATATTTAAAAATAAAAAACAGCTGGAAGTATATATATATATAATAAAATGTTATTATATATAAAACTAGGTAATATAAATATTTTATACTTATAATAAAATATATATAAAATGCTTGAGATTTTTCTTTACTTAAAAAAAAAAACGCCGGGCGGTGGTGGCGCACGCCTTTAATCCCAGCACTTGGGAGGCAGAGGCAGGCGGATCTCTGTGAGTTCGAGACCAGCCTGGTCTACAAGAGTTCCAGGACAGGCTCCAAAACCATAGAGAAACCCTGTCTCGAAAAACCAAAAAAAAAAAAAAAAAAAGAAAAGAAAAGATGTCTCAGTGTGATTCTTTAGGAACTCAAACTCACATTTGAGTTGGAGTATCAGTTCCCTAAATCAATCTCCTTCTATCCATCCCTTCCTCTGTCTCTCCATCCCTCCTTACCTCTCATCCCTGTGCTTAAAACTGTTCAAGAGCTAGGCGGTGACGGCACACGCCTTTAATCCCAGCACTCAGGAGACAGAGGCAGGTGGATCTCTGTGAGTTCGAGGCCAGACTGGACTACAAGAGCTAGTTCCAGGACAGGAACCAAAAGCTACGGAGAAACCCTGTCTCGAAAATCCAAAAAAAAAAAAAAAAAAAAAAGTTATGGGCTTTGACATGGCTCCCCACCCCACCCCCAGCGCTAGAAGACCCAGTGCAGGGCTTGGTGATGCCAGGCAAAGCTCTGCCACTGAACTGCATCACCTCCAGCTTGTAATTTTGTCTTTTGAACCATAGAGCTGGGTATTGTCCATTTGTCCCTTCAGATCCACCTCCGCTGTTTTCTGCTCTTCCTTGCTCACTGGGAGGTTGACAGGAGAATACTCAGCTGTCTGCCTTCCAGTTCGGGTCTGCTCATCAGTGGCACCGGAAGGAGGTGTGAGGTCCACAGGGAGACGTCAGGTGTTACTACCCGCCCATGCCCTCCCCAGACTGCCTGGCAGGCCTCGGTGCATTTCACCACCTGAAAATTAAAAGTTCCTGTCCAGCCTTCTCTCCCAGAACAGCTGTTGTTTCTTGGGCCTCCTGGGAGGACATCTTCATCCCAGGACACTGGGCCCATGTGCCTCCTGGGTTCCCATTTGTTACTTTAACCTCACTGGCCCCGCCCGCCATAAACAGTCCCTGCATCAAACTCCTCACATCCCAGCGGAGGAGGGGAGTAGAGGGTCAGTGTGCTTTACAGAGAGACAGATGGAGCTTTCTGCCATGCATCATCAAAGGAAGTAAATGCTTAATTAAAGATCACGGTGAGGCGGGCCTTTAATCCCAGCACTCCAGAGACATGGGCAGGTGAGCTCTATGAATTTGAGGCCAGCCTGGTCTACAGAGTGAGCTCCAGGATAGACAGCCAGAGCTACGTAGTAAAACCCTGTCTCAAAAACAAACAAACAAAAACGAAAGCCTTTAGAGGCAGGTGTTTAAATTATCACTTCATATGCTTCTGCTGTTAGGTGTTTGGTTAACTTTCCTTGTTAACTGTTGTGGGGAGAAGGGGACTGTGAGAGAAACTTCATCAGTTAGAATGAAGAGTTTAGAAATCTCAGAGCTGGCGTGTTGGCTCAGCAGCGAGGAGTGCTTGCTGCCGAACTCATAACCTAAGTTTGCGTCCCCAGGCTCCACACTGTGGAAGCATTAATGGGCATGGATAGAATTTAGGGGGCAGACGCGGAAATTTCCAGGCTCTTGTGCCACATCCCTTCCTTAATTATTCATTAGTTTGAAGTTTATGTGTGTGGGTGTTTTGCCTCCATGGATGTCTGTCTGTGTGCCAGGTACCCACAGAAACCAGAAGAGGGTGATGGATCCCCTGGAACTTGGGCTACAGGTCATTGTGAGCAGCCCTATGGGTGCTGGGAATCGACCCCGAATCCCCTGGAAGAACAGCCAGTTCTTTAACCAGAGAGCCATCTTCCCAGAGCCGTGCCTCTTATGAATCGTACAGAGGCTGTGGAAAGTTACAAGAAAAGGGAAAGTCTGTTAAGGAAGAGGCACAGAGCAGCCTAGAGGTGTACCAGGCCTCCCCAGGGGCCTGACTCCCAGAGGGCAAGAAAAGAGAGAAGGAACAGAGGACTGAAGTCCCCTTTTATGGCTCATTAACATAATAGTAATACTCACCTCCTCCAAGTTCATTAGCTGACCTTGGCTCTGGGCTACTGCTCTTTTGTTTCCTGCCACCTTTGCCTTCTGCACATCGGCCTCTAGAACCTTCATCTCCCTTTCTGACTTCCTATTCTGCTGCCTCAGAAGGTGAGAATCAACTCGTGCAAGTGGTCCTCTGACCTTCGGACCTCCATACAAGCACCGTGCAATCTCTCTCTCTCTCTCTCTCTCTCTCTCTCTCTCTCTCTCTCTCTCCCTCTCTCTCTCTGTCTCATATACACACACACTAAATGAATAATGTAATTTTTTAAATTTATTATTTTAATTTCATTTTGCATTTCAACCACAGTGAATAACATAATTTTTTAAAAGTTTTAAAGGAGGGGCTGGAGAGATGGCTCAGCAGTTAAGAGGTCCTGAGTTCAATTCCCAGCAACCACATGGTGGCTCACAACCATCTGTAATGAGGTCTGGTGCCCTCTTCTGGTCTTCAGGCATACACGCAGAAAGAATATTATATACATAATAAATAAATAAATAAATATTAAAAAAAAAGTTTTAAAGGAGGGGAAGGGAAAAGCCCTCAGCAATCCTCCCAGCTTCTCAACACAGCCGCAGTCACAGTGTGATGTCCATCTGTCCCTGCTACAGGGACATGGCTAATTAACTTAGAGAACCATAAGATAGCATGTTAATTATGATTACAGAAATTCTAACAACGAAGAGTTCATAGTGCACTAGGCAGAAAAGCAGGAAGTGCAATGCATGGCTCTTATAATCTCAGTTACGTTAAACCTGAACAAATACACACGAGGCAAAAAAACTTGTAAAAATATTTTTCCATCAAAATATATAGCAATTGTGTGTGTGTGTGTGTGTGTGTGTGTGTGTGTGTGTGTGTGTGTGTGTGTCTGACGGGATGCTTGAGTATTACCGTGTGCATGTGGAAGCCAAAGGACAACTTGGGGGAGTTAGTCCTCTGCTCTCATGTGAATCCTGGGGATTGAACTTGGGTCTTCAGGCCTGGCAGCAAGCTCCTGTACCCATGGAGTCATCCCACTGACCCAAGACCCTTCCTCTTTAGGCAGAGCTTTATTTCAGAAGAGGACACTAGCCCTGCTCTGCTTCCTTCGCCAGGAACAGCCTGGCATTGGCAACTCCCGGCAGAGGAATCAGCCTCCTCTGACATGGCGGAGCTTGGCTAGGGGTGGCAGTCTTAGCAAACTGTCAGGGCAACCTCTTTCTCCAGAAAGGGGTTAGGGAGAGCCCGGTGAGATGTGTGTGCCTGTAGTCATGGCACTCTGAGGGACGGGGAGTTCAAGAGTTAATCTGGGTTATTTAGTCAGAAGTTGTCCAAAGAAAAGAAGGAAGAGAAGGTGGGGGGGGAAGAGGGAGGAAGGAAGTGGGGTGAGAGAAAGAAACAAAGAAAGAGTGGCCTAGCTTAGTAGAGATGTAAATGTAGCCACGCCTCAGGGCCATCTGGTCTCCCCATGCCATCTGATTATTACGTTCCTACCTGCCTCTCTTCTGAGTTGTTGGTGGAATTAAGAGGTCTACTTATCTATAGCTACTGAACGTTGGTGAACCCACATCTCTTCTCGTAGACAGGTTCCCCTGCCGGGAAAAACTAGACCTCTCCCTAGAGGCAGGGGTAGGAGCAGGGCTGGGGCAGGGTGGGGACAGGGGCAGGTGAAGCGCTGTAGGGTGTTGGTGTGTCTGTATGTTTTATTTTGTTGAGCCTTCGTTGGAGGAGGTGTGTCCCTGGGGATGGGCTTTGATATTTCAGAATCCCAGCCTTTCCCAGCCAGCTCTCCCTGCCTCCACCTTGTGGGTCCGATGTGAGCTCTCAGTTACTGTTCAGCACCATGCCTGCCTGCCTGCCCGCCTGCCCGCCCACCCTTACTCCCTGCCTGCCCACCCGTACTCCTTACCCTGACAGCCATGGATTCGCCCTCCGAAACTGTAAGCCCTGTTAAACACCTTCTTCTATGAATTGCCTTGGCCATGTTGCCCCTTCATGGTAATAGAAAAGTAACTAAGACAGCAGCCTTCACCCAACACAGGGTGTGGCAAAAGCCTTGCTCTTGCCCTGGAACCTCCTGACCCAGCCAGTTTTGTTATAAACCTCAGTGCTTGCCCTAGCTGTGTTCAGGGCCAGGAAAGAACAGCTTGCTCAGCTTCCAGTGTAGACACCCTGAATGTTCCTGTGTTCTGATGGATCAGGCTGCCCCAAATCCTCCTACAACTTCTCTCATGCCCAGTACTAAAGATCAAGAAAATGTGGGGGTCAAAAAAAAAAAAAAAAAAAACCCAACTTCTTCAGCTTTGGACTCTGCAGCCCTGTGCCTGGCCACAGGCCTGGTTCTAACCAAGAAAGTATCTCTGAGAAGGTGTTATGGTTCTACCGTAAAACATTCTCTACAGGTTCGTGTGTTTAAACACCTGGCCAGGTGAGCGGGGATGTTTTAGAAGGATGAAGAATCTTGGGGACATGGGACCTAGTGAAGCAGAAGCGTGCCGTGCCGCTGAGAGCAGGCCTTGAAGGTGGTGTTTACTTCTGGTTCCAGCCCCAATTCTCTACTTCCTGATCTTCCAGAATATGAACAGCTGTGCTGCAAAGCTCCCGACAGCACAGGCTGAGCTTTGGCAGCTGCCGTGTTCTTTCCCCACCACGCTAGCTGAACCGCCTGGGCTGAACCTATAATCCGAAATAAACTTCTCCTTCCCCAGGGAGCTTCTCTCAGGCTTCTCTCACTGCAGTGAGCATGCAGGAGTGACTGGGAGAACCTTTTCCACCTGAGCCCTCCTTATCCCTTCCCCAGCTGTCACAGGCGGCTTGGCAGGAAGGACCTCAGGCTTGGCTCTGTTTCCTGCCCATGCTTCTTGCATGGCTGCTTAGCTCTCTGTGCCCTAGCTTGTGGAATCAGTCATTGTTAGGTTCGGGCCAGGAGAGAGAGATGCTCATAGCCTCTGCTTTCCTACTTCTGCACTTTCTTCCTGCTCTCCCTGCCTGGTCTGCCATAGAAACCGCTAAATCAGCCAGGTCGCCACCTTGGATCTCCTTAATGCTCAGGTGCCTGCTTAGCAGCTCTAGGGTGGAGCCTGAGGCTCCGTATTTCTATCAAGTGCCTGACACTGCCATGGCACCGGGGACCCAGATGTGAGTTCTGTGTCTCGGGGAAGATTGTCAGAGCCCCTGGGGTCGGAACCAGTCACACCAGGACACTGTTCTCAAGCACCTGCTCCCACCTTTACTGTGTCTTGTCATAGCCCTGGCCGTGGCTGGGTGCTCCTGAGTCTGCCCATGTTCCCCGCTAGTATTTGGGCCCTTGGAATAAGGACTCATTATCGCCTGAATCCCTGCCATGGTAGATGCTCAACAGCTTGCTGATGGGTAGCTCTTGAAGGCAATTCACAAAAGGTATAGATGGTTAATATCTAAGGCAGCATTTACTAAACTGCTAATCAGGACCTTAATTCTGAGAACTGTTTGGGGGAAAGGGGTGAAAATTTTAGAATCACTTAAACTGTGAACTACTGGACAGAAACTGAATACCTAAAGAACTAATGAGCTACTGGTTGTGGCCAATGTCTAAGAGAGAGACCTAGTGCACAGATCAGCTTGCTCTTGACCACAGAGTACATCTGGAGCGATCGGGTGGGTGAGGGCCCAGAGAGGGATACGGGAACAGCTGCACGCTAACATTCACCAAGCAGTGTGGTCTAGTCTAATCGGCAAGCTTCTGGCTCCACGAAGAATCCCTGTTTCAGAAAGAAGGCCGCAAGTGCCGGAGAGATGGTTCAGCAGTTAAGAGCGCTTGTTGCTCTTTCAGAGGACCCGGGTTTGATTCCTAACACCCACATTTGGCTCACAACCACGAGTAACGCCAGTTTCAGGGGATTCGGTGTCCTCTTCTGACCTCTACAGGCACCAGTCAGGCCCCTGGAGCACATATGTATGTGCAGGCAAAAAACAAACAAAAACCCATGAAATTAAAAAAAAAAAAAACCTTAAAAATGTTCAATTAATAAAAATTTAAGTTTAAAAAAGTAGTAGCAAACAATAGAAGACACCCAATGTTGACTTCTGGCCTCCATATGCACCCCTACACATACAAACACACAAACACATCTATACACACACACACCTACACACATAAACACACACCTATACAAATTCTAATTGTTCTTAATGATAAAAACCTAGAGTTGTATATTAGGAGGTGAAAGCTGAGAGATTAGAGAAGCAGGGAAGCCAGCCACTAGACCTTTTACCTCTACCTAATCCTCATACTGAATCCTCGGTCTGCCACTGTCTCCACCACACCTCAGACTGCAGCTGAGCTCCTGTCTCTTCACACCTTATTTTCCTCTCTCCCTCCAGCCATATCCCTTCCTGTCTTTCACACCTTTAATCCAGCTCTTACGAGGCAGAGGCAGAGGCAGAGGCAGGAGGATATCTGAGTTTGAAGCCAACCAGGTCTACATAGTGAGTTTCAGGCCAGACAGGGCGATACAGAAAAGAAAAGAACAAGAAGGGAGGAGAGAAGGAAAGGAGAGGAGAGGAGGGGAGGGGAGGGGAGGAGAGGAGAGGAGAGGAGAGAGAGAGGAGAGGAGAGGAGAGGAGAGGAGAGGAGAGGAGAGGAGGGGAGGGGAGGGAAGGGGAGGAGAGGAGAGGAGAGGAGGGGAGAGGAGAGGACTCACTAGCTAGTTGTAGTGTGCCTGTACTTCCAGCACTTTGGAAGTAGAGGCAGAAGGATCAGGAATTCAAGGTCAGCTTCAACTACATATTGAGCTCAAGACAATCAGGGCTGCATAGCTCAGAAATAAAATGCAAAAACAAAAGCATCTCACAATAGATTGAGTTACAAATCATCATTCAACATTTCAACTTTTAAAAATTAGATCTCGCTGCCACCTTGTGGTAGTAACTCCAAATTGAGCCAGAACTCCAACGAAAAGGGAGGGGAGTGGAGAAAAACATATAGTGCAATAAAAACAACTTAAAAGAAAAAAAAAAGTGTTTTGTAGCTGAATGGTTTCTTAGTATATCCCTGGCTGTCCTGGAATTCACTCTGAAGACCAGGCTGGCCTCAAACTCAGAGGTTTACCTGCCTATGCCTCCCAAGTGCTAGGATTAAAGGCATGAGCCACCACTGCCCAGCTACCTTTGTCTTTTAAGATCTGGGAGGCCACTTTACCCTTTAAAAACAAACAATCAAACAAAACAAATAAAATTTATATACAGTCAATAGTTCAGGTCAGTTGTACATTTTGAAACGACATCAGGAGGCTATTGTGTGAATGTCATAGTTTTTTTTATAGATCAAGCACATGCTGTGTCCTCCGAGGCAACCAAGAGAGGCAGTAAAGATGGACAAGGTGACCACAGTGCACCGCTTTCCATAATTAGAAGCAGTTTATTGTAATCAAACAAAAAACATATCCTGGAGCCAGGCATGGTGGCGCACACCTTTAATCCCAGCACTCAGGAGGCAGAGGCAAATTGGTCTCTGAGTTCAAAGCCAGCCTGATCCATAAGAACAGACAGGAGGAACCAAATAGAAGACCTGAACATCTTCAAACACTTGATCTTTGATAAAGAAGTGAAAAATATCAAATGAAGAAAATAAAGCATATTTAACAAGTGGTGCTGGCATAACTGGATATCAACATGTACAAGAATGAAAATAGATCCATATCTATCACCATGCACAAAACTCAAGTCCAAATGGATCAAAGATCTCAACATAAAACCAGCCACACTGAATCTTATAGAAGAGAAAGTGGGAAGTACACTTGAACTCATTGGTACAGGGACCCACTTCCTAAATAGAACCCCAGCAGCACAGACACTGAGAGAAACAATTAATAAATGGGACCTCCTAAAACTGAAAAGCTTCTATAAAGCAAAGGACATGGTCAACAAGACAAAATGGCAGCCTACAGAATGGGAAAAGATCTTCACTAACCCCGCATCAGACAGAGGTCTGATCTCCAAAATATACAAAGAACTCAAGAAATTGGACACCAAAAGATTACATAATCCAATTTTTAAAAAATGGAGTACAGACCTAAACAGAGAACTCTCAACAGAGGAATCTAAAATGGCTGAAAGACAGTTAAGGAAATGCTCACCATCCTTAGTCATCAGAGAAATGCAAATCAAAACAACTCTGAGATTCCATCTTACACCTGTAAGAATGGCCAAGATCAAAAACACTGATGGCAACTTATGCTGGAGAGGATGTGGGGTAAAGGGAACACTTCTGCATTGCTTGTGTAAGTGCAAGCTGGTAAACCCCTCTGGATTTCAGTGTGGCGATTTCTCAGAAAATTAGAAAACAACCTTCCTCAAAACCCAGCAATACCACTTTTAGGTATATATCCAAAGAATGCTCAATCGTGCCACAAGGACATGTGCTCAACTATGTTCATAGCAGCTTTGTTTGTCATAGCCAGAACCTGGAAACAACCTAAATGCCCTCGATTGAAGAATGGATAGGAAAATGTGGTACATTTACACAATGGAGTACTACACAGCAGAAAAAATAACAACAGCTTGAATTTTGCAAGAAAATGGATGGAGCTAGAAAATATTATTTTGAGTGAGGTAACCCAGACACAGAAAGACAATAATCACATGTACTCACTCATAAGTGGTTTTTAAACATAAATCAAAGAAAGCTATCCTACAAACCACAATCCCAGAGAACTTAGACAACAATGAGGACACTAAGAGAGACTTACATAAATCTAATCTACATGGGAAGTAGAAAGTAGAAAAAGACAAGTTCGCCTGAGTAAATTGGGAGCATGGGGGGACTTTGGGGGAGGATTGAAGGGGAGAGGGGAGAGGCAGGGAGGGAAGCAGAGAAAAATGTAGAGCTCAATAAATATCAATAAAAAATGTATTTTAAAAAAGCCAGCCTGGCCGGGCGATGGTGGTGCACGCCTTTAATCCCAGCACTTGGGAGGCAGAGGCAGGCGGATCTCTGTGAGTTCGAGATCAGCCTGGTCTACAGAGCTAGTTCCAGGACAGGCTCCAAAACCACAGAGAAACCCTGTCTCGAAAGACCAAAAAAAAAAAAAAAAGCCAAAGTGAGTTCTAGGACAACCAAGGCTACACAGAGAAACCCTGTCTCAAAAAACCACACACACACACAAAGCATATCTTGGTAAAGCATACACTAATAACTTAGTAATTTATTTTTCTTTAATAGTGTTTTTTGTTTTGAGATGGAATCAGTCTATGTAACCAAGCATAACTCACAATTCTCTTCCTTTCCCTCTCCTGCTGGGATTATAGGCATTCAACTTCAAACTGGGCCACATGCTCATTTATTGACATTGCCAGGCATCATATATTGTATATAATTGTAGGAGGTGTAGTTTTATTATATTTAACCAGTGTGTGTGTGTATATACATGCCACAGCACTCACGTGGAAGTCAGAGGACAATGGACAGGAGTCAGTTCTCTCCTTCCACCGTGTAGGTCCCGAGGATTGAACTCGGGTTGCCAGGTCTAGCAGCAAGTCTTTGCCCATGGAGTCATCTTGCAGGGCCCGAGCCGTACTTCTGTACAATTGGCACTGCATGGGTTTGTCTGTCAGCATTCCCACGAACATGTGAGATTGCACTGTGCTGTTACAATGGCCAGGACATCTCCACATGTTAAGAGTTTTCCAGCTTGCTTCTGATCTTCCTTCCTTCCTTCCTTCCTTCCTTCCTTTCGTTTTTTATTTTTATTTATTTATTTTTTTGAGAGAGAAAGGGTTTCTCTGTGTCAACCCTGCCATTCTGAAACTTGCTCTGTAGACCAGGCTGACCTTGAACTCATAGAGATCCTACCGCCTCTGCCTCCTGAGTACTGGATTAAAGCAGCCCCCCCCCCCCCCCCGACCACCAGGCTTCCTTATAATCTTATAGATCCTTACTGAATATATTGCCTATGGCCTGCCCACTGTTGAACCATCGTTATGCAGCACATGGCTGTCTTTAACTTTAAAGGGTCTTGTTTATTTGCTTCATTTTTCTCAGTCCTTGGGATGGAGCCCAGGGCCCTGCACGTGGCAGGTAAATGCTCTACTGCTGACCTATGACCCCAGCATTAATTTGATGATTTTTTGACAAGTGTATGCACCTTTGTAATCAATGTTCCAAGCAAAAAGTATGGCACACAGGGCATGGTGGCTCACGCCTTTAATCCCAGCGCTCGGGAGGCAGATCTCTGTGAGTCTGAAGCCAGCCCGGTCTACACAATGAATGCGGCCAGGACTAGCCTGTAAGAATGTGTTGTTTAGGGAACCCTTTCCTGTATGAGGACTGTATTCCAGGTATCTAGTTAGGGTATTGTCCTTCCAGTCCATTGAAATGTTTTATACATGCATCTCTTTAGGAAGCCCCTACGGTAATAGATTCTCAAATGACTTTTCACAAGTCCTCTAGTGTTAGTTTTCTCTCTCCATGCGTCTGCCTCCCCATCCCCTAGCACATTTAACCCTCCGTGTTCCATTTCTCCATCTTCGTTTCTCTATAACACTCTACTTCCCCATCTGTGAAAGATCTCCTCCCCAAAGGTCAGCGTACAGAGAACAAGAGATTTTGGAATGTTCAGCCCTGAGATGTCTGCCTCACAGCCCTCCCCTCAGCCTCAAGGACCTGTGAGGAAGAAGGGCCAGAACTGTAAGAGCCAGAAGTGGTTGCAGACTCAGAGGAAAGAGCATTGTCCAGACACACAGTGCAGGTGCACATGAATCTCCAAAGACCGTGACCAAGTGTCCAAGACCATGCAGGCTTATGCCAGACAACAATCCCAGCATGGAAGAGGGGAGGTGAGCATGAAGTCCCACGCCTGTCCAAAGAGCTACCGACAGTCATCTGATTGCTGCTAAGAGATAGAAGGGCTGATATGAGGTGATGCTTCTGGGACCTGTCAGAGAGGAACCTGTCCTCACCAATCAGGTCCACAAATCTGGGACTGAGATAGCCACCATGAAGAGACCCTGTCAGTGTGTCAAAAGCTTGGCTGCAGCATTTATATTGCCCCATTAATCCAGTCTAGCAGGAGGGGACTCCCCCCCCCCTTTGAAAAAAAGGAAAACCAACACGCAAGGTCACATGACAAGTAAGACACAGCCGTACATCGAAAGACAGGTTCCTGCTCTTTCATGTTCCCAGCCTGGCTTCATTGGAAATCCAGGAGGAAGAACTTGCAGCTGTCGGACAAGTTAAGAGGAAGGGGTGCTGGCCAGGGTTCCGGGACCCCTTCCGGCAGTGGGAAAGGACACGGAGAGCCAGAGACTACACCCTGCCCACACCCTCCGCAGAGAGTGGCAGCAGGATCTTGGGCTAGCTTTCAGGCTGGGCAGGAGGCAATCACCAGGGATGGGCTCACCAGTTCTGACACCTCACCCGCCAACTCTCCAGCATAGTAAATATTTATCAGGTGACACTAGAACAGAAGAAACCCCTGCCTCGCCTGTCTCTGGACCGATGCCCACAGATGTGAAAGGTCCGCCTGGAAGTAAGTGGCTTCTTGATAGGAAGTAGACCAGGCTGGGTCCTTTGAACAAGAGATGGATTTCTCGGGCTCCCAGGACCAGCACTGAAAACATTAGCGTTCAGGACCCTTGGGTCAGGACTTCTGCTAGACCACATAATGGTCCATTATTTCACTCTGCTCCTTTAGCAACAAGGTGGTCCATACCATCTTGGCCAATGATAGAAGACTAGTTCCCTGGCCGTGCTGATTAGCCGAGAGACGAGCATGTGCTGTGAAAACCCAATCTCAGTCTTTGCTTGGGTTTGGAAGGTTTGTTTTTGTTGTTGTTTGCTTTGTTTGACATTGAGACGGGGTTTCTCTGTATAGCCTTGGCTGTCCTGGAACTCACTCTGTTGACCAGGTTAGCCTCGAACTCGCAGAGATCCTCCTGTCTCTGCCTCCCAAGTGCTGGGATTAATGGTATGTGGCACCACAGCCCAGCAGGCTTAGAGTTTTGGTTGTTGCTTGCTTGTTTGCTTTTGACACTGCTTGTTTGGACTTGATTTGGTTTTGATTTTTTGAGACAGGGTCTCTCTAAGGGCCTTGGCTGTCCTGGAACTCTCTATGCAGACCTTGCTGTCCTGACACTCGCTAGTGAGGCACTCTTGCACCCAGCCTGGCCTGGGATTGCACCATGCAGTCATGTCTGTCCCCCAGTGGTGTGGAGTAAGTAAGCCTGTCTACAGCAGGTGAGCATGGTTACAGCCCCCAAGAGATGCCCTCTTCTGGTCTCCTCTCCTGCATAGGTGTGAGCATGTTTCACTTCCCCCACGTATATGCGTGCATACACATGTAAATAATAAACATTTTTTACAATATTTATTTATTTATTTATTTATGAAGACAAGTTCTTGTGTAGCCTTGGCTGACCTAGAACTAACTCTGTAGACTAGCCTCAAAGTCACAGAGATCTGCCTGCTTTTGTCTCTGCAGCACTTGAGACATATAAATCACCATGTCCAGCCTGATTTTTTTTATTGTTTTAGATTTATTTTCTTCTATGTGCATGAGCGTTTTGCCTACATGTATGTATGCTTACATACAACGTGCATGCCTGATGCTCACAGAAGCCAGAAGAGAGTGTCAGATCTCCTGAAACTGGAGTTGAAAGGTGTAGCGAGCCAGCATGATGCTAGTAACTGAGCCCAAGACTTCTGCAAGAATGACTCAAACTCTTAGCCACTAGGTCATCTCTCCAGCCCTGCCCGGCCTATTTTTGTTTTTAGTTACGTGCATTTGTGTGTGTTTGTGTAGGTGAGCCAAATGATTGGGAAGGCCAAGCTGAGGTTACAGGCAATTGTGAGCCGCATGCACGGGTGCTGGGAGTCAAACTTGGGTCCTGTGCAAGAGCACTGAACTGCTGAGCCATCTCTCCAGTCACCAAGCAAACCTTTTAAAAATAGATGCAAAGGTTTTCAACACTATGCAAGGAAAGGAAGGCGACCCTGCAGCGCTCTGTTCCAAACTCCTCTGTGTACGCTCAGAGGACTCGACCCTCTAGCTAGCCTGTGCGTGGCGGTCCTCTAGCTGGCCTGTGGGTGGAGTTGTTCAGGTGGTGCATGCCTCAGAACACCAGGTCTCTCATGCAGGTCCGTTCTGAAGGCAAGACCTAGACGATAGCCCTTCCACCTTTGTGGTATCGAGGCAGAACTCCCTCCATGCACCCGTAAAGAAGAGAGATCCCTGAAACTGCGGGCTGTGACCCAGAAGATGGTCTTGGGGTAGCTTTTAGAGAACCACATGTAGGTTTTGGAGAAGATGCTGGGTTCGTGGACACCCAGACAAGATGATCAAGAACAATAGAAAATGTGTGGTCCTTGGAATAAAACAACACCTCCTTCCGATCTGTATGCACACAACACAGCAATGACCAGTGTTGGGTCCTTAAAGCCCCGGGAGCCATTGGACCAGCAAAGACTCAGGAACTAGGTCCCTTGCTGCCTCGAGATTTTGTCTAATGCCAGACATATTCACGGAATTAACTAGAACATGACATGCCAGAGCTTATGCAGAATTCTCGTTGGGGGTGTGAGGTGGACTGGATGTCCTTGTCCCTCTCTCTCAGGAATTATGACATTCACATAGTCAAGACAGAGTCAGGAGCAGTGTAGGTAGTATAGAGATAGATATCTGGGCAGATGGTATCCAGGCTGGGGTGGGCTGAAAAGAAAATCAAGGCGATTCCTAGTGTAATAGCAAGAGAAGCACAAAGACAGAGATATCAACGCAGAAGCCTAAAGCTTAAGTGTTCAGAGTCTGAGAGCTAAAGTTTGAGGATTCATCAGCTGTCCACTTACAGAGGAACTTTCAGGTCATACTGAAGAATTTGGTTCTCATTTTTGAACCAATGGTGATTAAATAATTCTCTTTGGATTGGTTAATTATAATGGAACAACACTAAACACAGATATGACATGGCCACTTTTGAGTTCTAGAGAGATGGCTCTGGACCTAAGTGTGTAACTAAGTAGTAAAGTATATATATATATACTCAGTGTGTGTAAGGCTCAACCCACAGCCTGCAAAGTAAGAGGGAGAGGAGGCAGAGAGGAAGGAGAGGAAGAGGGGGAGAACAGGGAGAATGGGGGACCACTGCTCTGGAAGCAAAGGGTTGTAAAATAGAAGAACATGGAGGTAGAGAAATAACCTAACTAATGGAGGTGACAAGTCCCAAAGGCCAAACTACAAGAAATATAGAGCAAGTGAAGGGGTATAAGAGAGGCCTCGTTGCTTAAGGTGAGAAAGACACTCAGGGTGAAGCCCACCCAGCTCTGCCAGGAGAGCACTGAGTACCAGGAACATGGGATACTGACTACCTATAAGTGTGAGCAGTCTGGGTAGATGCCCAACTGACTTTTGGACACACTGAGTAAAGGAGTCTATAGGATACCGAGGAAGAAGAAATATTCCCTGTGTGAACTGCGGTTTCCAGGATTAAAAAATGGTGTAACTATGTTTAAAGATTCTCCAAGGCTGGCTGATTAGAACTGTGACTGTGTAGAGCTGGATATTTTGTGCCCAGAGCCAAATTATTCTGGCTATCTTCAGTTTCCAATTATTCAGCTATTTATCACCCACCTGTTTCTGGCCCAGCTTTCTTGTATCTATCTCTGAAAACTTCTGGAATGTTCTTTAACAGACCACTAGCTTTCACCAACCCCAAAGCTAAGAACGTCCTCAGACTGTATCTGAGACCATGCCAGAGACTTCCCCCTTTCTGCTGTAACCCGCCTACCTGACGCTCCCACCTAGGTATTTGAAAGGTGCCTTGATTTATGACTTTCTTTTGTTCTGTAACCATAACAACTCACGAACCTGTCTCCACATTGCAACATGTGATTTAGGCTAATGTGAGTTCATGCTCGGGGCTATAGTCACTTACATTTGACTCAACAAAAAACCACGACTGCCTTCGTGCCGAGAGCTGGGGTTTGCAACACCCGACATTCTGCTATTGCTCTGTCTACAGCTTAACTGTCCCCATCCAAAGCGCCCACCGTCAAGAGTGCCAGTGCCTTAAGACTGGGTTCTTGGTCTTATTGGTCTCTGGAGTTCTAGGAACTGGCACAGGATTGGTGTGCCACATAGTAGGTGCCCTGTTCTGTCCACTGTGTGGCAGGATGGGTTATGCCTACGGGGAGATGATCTCAACCATAATCTAGGCCAAGTCCTCTTTGGATGACAAAATGGTAAACAGAACTACCCAGCAACCAGGTCTGGGAATGAGACTGCTAACGCTCTCTGTTGGAGGAGGGGAGGAGGGCCACAGATTCACCCCTATGATTCAAACCTCCACTCCACCCTGCTCCAGTTAGAAGTGCTGACATATGTCAGAGCTCCAAACCCTGAGAGAGGATGGGGCTTTGCGGACTCCTGTACATAACATTAATTTTAACTCAGTAATTTTCCAAGCTAGACTTAATGGAATCTCCTTTTTAAAAATTCCTCCGTGTGACTGGAGAGATGGCTCAGCGGTTAGGAGCTGTGGAACTGCCTGGTTCCAGACCAGGCCTCTTTAATCGGAGTGAGTGCTGACCCCTGGGCTCCCTGCAGCAAGTACATGGGCAGGTGAAGGCCCTTTAGATTTCAGGAAGGGTGGAGCAGGATATGGGCCAGAGGCCAGGGAAAGTGGGCTAAAGACAAGCTGGTCATGTTGACCATGCCATCTGGCAGGCCCGAAGCCTGCTTGAGCACAGTTAATCCATCCCAAGCCAAACAAGATGCTGCTCCCTCCACCCATAAACTGGACTTATGACTCAGAGCTTATGGACGTGATGCTGCTGGTGTTGACAAAGGACAGTACCCCCAGGAGAGCTAGCTCTGTCCCAGGCTGAGCAGATGGCATGAGGACCCCTGGTGAGGCCAGGAATGTTGGCCTAGCCAAAACAGATGTCCTGGTCTTTACCCTATTCTAGCAGATGAAGAAATGGTGCCCAGGTTTAGGCATCTCTGTACTAATTGTATCATCCCAGACCTGTATAGGCCTTGGCCAGGCTCCTTCCAGGCATCCCTGCTCGGTTCCCTTCCCTGCTGTCATCATGGCCACTCCTACTTCATCTCACATTCTTCTCTCCAGGGCCCTCACAGCCTCTGGGAGTTAGCCTGCTAGTAGTGTGTATTTTCAGACCTATTTTTTTTAAAAGATTTTATTTTTAATTATGTATATGTGTTGTGATTTGCATGTGAGTGCAGCGCTTTCAGAGGCCAGAAGAGGGTGCTGTAAGCCCTGGAGCTGGAGTCACAGCCGCTGTGCAAGAGCAGAACCTGTCCTTCGCCACTGAGCATCTCCCCAGCAAACTCATTCTCATTTCTTAGATGAGTGAACATGTGTAGGACCAAAGAGGAGGAGAAGGCAGGCACTCAAGTTCCCCCAAGGAGCTGGTGCCTGGCTGGGACTTGAGTGTGGTCTAGATTACATCTCCTGCAGGTTATTTTCTTATTCATTTCACCCCAGCTATAATGGACTTCCTGGTATTTACTTTTTGAGATCTGCTCCCGCCACTTACATGCCTCTGCTTGGGAAGTTCTTCCCTCGGCCCTGCAAGGCTTGTTAACTTCAGTAGATGTAAGAGCCTTATAACAGGGATTGTTATCCCACTTATAGCTGAGTCCCTGAGTGCCTATGATTCAAAAACTGCACAACATGAGAGACACTTAGTAAATGCTTGTTGAACAAGGGAACAAATCCAGTCTGCCTCACTCCTGATCCAGAAACTGTCTGCTAGTCCCTTTGTGCATCAAAGGAGCAGCCAAAGGAGAGGTGGGAGTAGGAGAACTTGGCTCAGGATCCTGGAAAGCAACCTAATCTCAAGGTCAGCTTCGTCTGTATAGTGTGTCTGAGGCTAGCTTGTGCTATAGAAGACCCTGTCTAAAAGCAAACCAGAAATATTTAGGATGCAGACACACACTTAGGGGTAAGGCAAACAAGGGTGAAGGTTAGTTTATGAGATCCCATTGTCGGATGTCACTGGAGCATGGGGTAGGCATGGGAAATCAAGATGGGTTTGACCCCAGGGCCTGTCCCAGGCTCATCCCACAAACATACCCAGCTCACTGACCTTACCCCTCTCCAGGCCTTTTCTAGTCTTTGTTAGAACAGGGCAGCCTCCGGTCTCTCACATTGTCCTCTGTCTGCAGCACCATTCCAGGAGGTTACAGTAGTCTGCCTTACCCTCCCCCCACCCCGGGCTTTCTCAAACCATCCCCATAGATAGGGCCCATCTTCATTTCTCTCATATGACACCAGGCTGTCTCATTTATAGGGTCTGCTGAGATGGTGACCATACAGTTCTGCTGCTTGACTAGATGCTGTGGAATGTGTGTTTACACTGTGAAGATGTGTCTTTGCCAAGGTCTCTTCTAATTGGTTTAATAAAGAGATGCTTGGCCAATAGCAAGAAGAAGAAGAAGAAGAAGAAGAAGAAGAAGAAGAAGAAGAAGAAGAAGAAGAAGAAGAAGGAGGAGGAGGAGGAGGAGGAGGAGGAGGAGGAGGAGGAGGAGGAGGAGGAGGAGGAGGAGGAAGAGGAGGAGGAAGAGGAGGAGGAGGAGGAGGAAGAGGAGGAGGAAGAGGAGGAGGAGGACTCTGGGAAGCAGAAGGGCGGAGTCACTGGCCAGATGGAGAGGAAACAGGAGGTACAAGATGGAAGAAAGGCAATGCCATGTGACAGAATGTAAATTAATATAAACGGGTTCATTTAAGGTGTAAGAGCTAGTTGAGGACGAGCCTAAGCTAAAGACCAAGCTTTCGTAACAAATAAAAGTCTCTGCGTTGAACTGGTGGTCCCAAGGAGAAAGTACTGTTACAGTTAGAACCTGCCACCTGCTGTACTGCAAGCTTCCTAGGCTGGAAGGGGACTGTGGCAGTTACTCCCAGATGCATTGACACTTTCAACATTGAGCTGCTTGTTAAACACATATCAATGGATGGGTTGTGCACTCGTGAATGAAGTTCATTTAGATGGATTGACTGTCACGGGGCGCCATACAATGAGAGGCAGATAGGATGGTGGAGGACTCAGCGTGATGTGGGCTGCTCCGCCATGTCCTTGGAAGGATGTACAGTTCCAGGTTCCTGCTTCCTTGCAGCAAGTAGAGCCATTGGTAGTGTCTTAGGGTTTCTATTGCTGGGAAGAGACACCATGCTCACAGCAGCATTTATAAAGGAAAACATTTGAGGTGGCCGCTTACAGTTCAGAGGTTCAGGTTATCATCATGGCGGGGACCATAGCCGTATGCAGGCAGACATGGTGCTGGCTACTTCTTGACCAGAAGGCAACAGGGAGTGGGCTGTGACACTGGACAGTATCTTAAGTATATGTGAGACCTCAAAGCCCATCTCCACAGTGACACACTTTCTCCAACAAGACCATACCTACTCCACAGGGCCACACCTTCTAATAGTGCCACTCCCTTTGGGGGGCATTTTCTTTCAAACCACCACATTCTACTCCCTGGTCCCCAGAGGCTTATAATCATATCCTAACACAAAAATGACAGCATCCCGCCACACTGATAGAAGTCTGAAGTTCAAAATGGGGAAGAGACAAATTCCTATGTCCCCTCTGTTCCTTTCTTCCTCTGATGTGGGACAATGACAGACAGGGCAGAACTTAGGTAGGCCAGGAAAACTAAACTGAATGCTTGGAGAAAGGAGGCAGAGCCAGAGAGAAGCCATGTAGCTCCCCCCCACCCCACCCCCACACACGTACACACAGACGCCGGAACTTTACCCAGTAAGCCACAGCCTCGTGGCGATACACAGATTACTAGAAATGAGTTAAATTAAGATATAAGAGTTAGCCAGTAAGAAGCTGGAGCTAATGGGCCAAGCAGTGGTTAATACAATATAGTTTCTGTGTAATTATTTTGGGGCTTGGCATCTTGTAAACAAACAAACGGCCTCCTTACAACAATGGTGTATGTGGGGGTCAGAGGACAGTTTTCAGGAGCCTGGCCTCTCTCTGCTGAGCCATCTCAACAGAGTCTCAGGTGTAGTCCTGGCCAGTCTTGAACACCTGGAAGCAATCCTCCTGCCTCAGCCCCGTAAGTACTGAGGTTGCAGGTATATGCCACCGCAGCCAGGTTGGCATGTCTCTCTCACCATGTTCTATTGAAAGGAGGTTACAATGTGTGGGGCTAAATTTAGAGTATGTGAAGCCTGCTGTAATTTATTTCATATTTTGGATGTGTTTATTTTGTGTATGAATGTTTTGCCTGCATGTGCACCATGTGCATACCTGGTGTTCGAGGAAGTCAGAAAAGAGCTTCAATCCCCTGCCACTAGAGTTACAGATGGTTGTGAACCACCCTGTGGGTGCTGGGAATCGAGCCCAGGTCCTCTGCAAGAGCAGTCAGCATTCTTAACCACTGAGCAATCTCTCCAGCTCCTATAGGCTGTAATTAATATATACGTGTTAGTTGTACCCACTTTGTGGTACCAAAAAAAAGAGGGTGGAGGTGGAGGTCTCATTAGTTAAGAGCATATACTGCTTTTGCAAGTTCAGTCCCGGCACCCATATCAAATGACTCAGTCATCTGTAACTCACGCTAGTGGATCTGATGCCCTCCTCTGAGCTCTACAAACACCTGCACTTGCACACACACACACACAGATACACACATACACCCACACACCCACATGCAAACACACACACAGATACACATACCTAAAGGAAAAAAAAACATTAAAAATATTTTTTAAAAAACAAAAGTTAGTTTCTGGGGCTAGAGAAATGGGTCAGAGGTTAAGAGCACTTGCAGCTCGTGCAGAGAACCCGGGTTTGGTTCCCTGCACCCACACAGTGTTTCACAACCATCCTTAACTCCGGCTGCAGGGGATCCAACATCCTCTTTTTGTTGTTGTTTTGGTTTGGTTTGGTTTTGGTTTTTCTCTGTGTAGCCCTAACTGTCCTGGAACCAGCTCTTGTAGAGTAGGCTGCCCTCAAGTCAGAGATCCACCTGCCTCTCTCTCTCAAGCGCTTGGACTAAAGGTGTGCATTACCGCACTGCCAGGCTTTTTCTGATCTCTGAGGCCCCATACACACACATGGTGCACACACATATACATAGGCAAACACTCATACACATGAAATATAAATACATCTTTTTTAAAAATCTCTTTTAAAAAGTTTTTAAAATCAATTCTACTTACATTTCCCTTTTTCCATACTTGGCATCCCTGTGTGCTGTCAACAGCACTGACCTCAACACAGCCCTGGGAAGTAGGCAGAGCCAGACTTACCATCTCTGTCTCGTGCATGTGTAAACTAAGACCCAGCTGGACAGGCCTGGCAGTACTACGTGGAAAGACGAGGCAGAAAATTCAAGTTCAAGGCTTGCCTGGTCTACAGAGCAAGTTTGAGGTCAGACTAAGCAACCAAGTGGAACCCTGTCTCAAAGAGGGAAAAAGAGGGCTGGGGATTTATCAGCAGAAAAGCATTTGCCCAGCACTCATGAGGCAAACCTCAGCACCAAAAACAAATAAACATGCAACCGAGGTCCAAGTAAGCAAAGTGGCTTTTCTGACGTCACAGATTTGGCAGAGGTGGCGCTAGCAAAGCCACCATGACTCTCTTTCCTAGTGCTTGTCTCCTGCCACCCCCCCACATACTTCTCAACCGCCCCCCATCTCTGCCTCGTTCTGTGTTTCTCTCTACTTCCACACCTTCCCCTTGCTTTAACCGATAAACGGAGTCAGCTTTGTAAACCGTCCAAACCTTTGCACGCTCTGGAAACCAGCCCAGTTCTAACCCTGTCCCTGGCCCCAGCACCATGTCACTACAAAGCCGGCGTCATGCCTTGAACAAGCCTTTTCCAGGTGTCAGGATGAAGAGATTAACTTGGGGTGACACTCTGGCTGCCAACTGGCCCCAGATAAGATAAGGGTGGAGATCAGTGCAATAAATAGGCCCCAGCCTCGCTCTTGGCCCAGGCCGTAGTTGGCTGAGGTCATGGTCACAAGCAGCATGGCTATGCACCTGTGGATGGTCACCCTGACCTTGGCTGCCTTCCTTGCCATGGACGGGGGTGAGTGGGCAGAACCTGGTTTCTCTGAAGCTTGGTCTTAGTAAGTGAGCTTGGGTGTGGGGACAGAGGCAAGATCTGGAGCTTCCTGTGTACTTGGGATTGCTGAGTAACCCTTCCTTCAGCATTCATCTGCTAAAGTAGGCAAAACACAGACTGAGAGAAAAGAAACCAGTTCAGTCATGAACCAAAACTGCCAAGTCCTCGTCCCTTGGCACTGTGAGGTAGGATGTTCTTCCAGTTCAAAGCTGCATTGAGAAATTATGACTTGGGCAGACAGAAGGTGCGATCAGGTCTCAGGTTGGCTGTGGAGTTGCGAGTGCTAGGAGAGACTTGGCTGCACCCCCTCAGGTTCCTGATCTGCTTTGATAAGGTATAGTATGGGACCCAGGACAACCATTTAATCATGTGGAGGGGGCCCTTGGGTGGCTAGACAGCAGAGGTGAGCTTCCTTAGGCCTGGAGCACCTCAGCAGTCTCATAGCTCCTGCCCCAGATACTTTTCTAGCCTTTAACACACGAGGGACCAAAACAAGAAACGGTACCATCCCAACAGAGCTTAAACCTAGCGGGATTGAGGAGGGGAATTGACCATGCATAGCATATAAGAACATGACAAAGGCTAAGAAATATGAAGCTGGGCGATGCGGTTAGGAGGGAGCTGCAATTTTAAATCGGAGGAGGTCTCTTAGGGAGGTCCGGGTTGGAGGAAAGCTTGAAGAAGGTTAAGGGAGTGAAGATGTTTTAGACAAGAACGGTCCGATGGAGGAAGCAGCCAATACAAGGGCCCTGCTGGAGAAGCATGTCTGGAATGTTTGAGGTGCTGAGCGGATTGAGGGAGCGAAGAGCATGGTACAGAATGAAAGGGGAGGAGAGGAGGGCAGGGGAGGGCAGGGAAGCAGCTGGGAACTATGTCAGGCAAAGGAATTAATGTGAGAACCTTTTGCTCGGAGAGTGGGAGCCAGAGCTGGAGTGGAGTCAGACATGGAAAGAATGCTCTCGTTTGTGTGTTGAGAATAAGCAGAACAGGGAAGCAGAGACCCACTGGGACTCCCTAGACAGGAGTCATAACGTTATAAAGCGGGGCCTGGCAGGACCTCAGGGCCATGGACTCCATGCCCACTCCCTCCTGTTAGTCACAGATCTGGCAGCTGGGTCAATAAGGATAGTCCTGCAGGTTCTGGTCAGATGCTTACTCCCTCCCGCCCCACCCCGCCCCTGCCTGTTCCCCATTTCCCAGCACCCCCTCCATTAGGAACGTTAAGCAGCCTGCTTTGAAGGTCCTTGTATACATTTCAGATTCCGGTTGAATGAAGGATTCGCCTGGGTGAAGGGCAAGGGATGCCTGGGTTAAATACAACCCTTCACAACCCCAGGAAGAAATTCTGACCCTGTAGGGTTCTGTACTCTCCTTTCCCGCAACACTCTTCAGTGCTCAACTCCTGAATAATCTCTGGATGGGGCACCGAGGAGTGCGCAGGAGCCCCAGAAGCCTGGGTTCATAGGGAGGCGGGGTGACCCCTGCGACAGCACTAGACTTAGCGGCACAGCTCAGATCCAGTTTTCTCCATGAGCTGTGGGGACGGGAAGGAAAGCTTCTGAGCCTTGAAGGATGGGGAGTGGGAGTGGAGACAGCTGAGACAGCGGATCTGCACGAGGCAGAGAAGCCCTTGTTCCCGGACGGCAAGCAGAGAGGAACCGTTGGGTCCTGCGGCCTTAGAGGATGTAGATATATCAGATAGCAAGCCCACGGAGCAAGACTGGGGGTCAGTTCAAACATGTGACCATGGAATGCTGGTCCAGAGGGAGAGTGGACAGTGTTGGGAGCCACCAGGGGAGGTCGTTCTGCCTTTTAAATGTTTGAGATTTCGGTTTTGTTGTGTAGACCTTGAATTTTTGACTCTTTTGCCTCAACCTCCCAGTGCTGGGATTATAGGCCTCCACCCTCACACTCACTCGGTCTTTGTAGACACTTTTCTCCTAATACAAGGCCATGAAACACGTAGCATTTTCACTCAGGAAAGTTTATGAATGAGCTCCAACAATGCACACACTATGTCTCCCAGACCTCTGTCAAGATACAGAGCACAGCTAGGAGAGGAGGTGCACTCCTGTGGTCCCAGGACTTGAGGCAGAAGCAGGTAAAGACAAGTTGGAGGCCAGCCAGAGCTACATAGCAAGCCCCAGGCCAGTCAAGGCTACACAGCAAAACCCTGTCTCAACAACAACCAAATAAACAAGATAGGGAAATTTCTCTCCTGCGTCCTGGTCCTTCCTTGTCTCAGAGGCGATCACACACACCTCCTTGTCACCCCGACCTGTGTCACACACTGCCACTGTAGTCGATGTGGCGTGGATGGCATTCCACTCCAGGGAGTCTTCTGTGCCCGTTTCCTCTGCTCAGCTAAATTATTTTTGTAGTTTGTCTATCAGGTGCCTTCATTGTTGCTGTTATTGTTTTAAACAGATTTTACTTTTTAAACTTCTGCATTTGCATGTGTGTTTGTGTGGGGTATGTGTATATGGGTGTAGGCTCCTGGGGAGCCCAGAAAAGGGCACTGGATACCCTGGAGCTGGAGTTACAGGCAGTTATGAGATGTTCAGAACTCAGCACACACATAGAGTAGTATGTGTTCTGAGCCATCTCTCCAGCCCTGCCTGCTTTCTGAGTTTTCAGGCAGCGTCTTTTTATGTAGTCTAGGCTGCCCTAAGTTTCTTTGAGTACTGGGATTACAGGTGTTCTACTACAGCGGCTTGAACAGGAATGTTGTGTCGTGTCCCGTGCCCCCCCCCCCCCGGGGTGTTGTTTGGGAAGGTTGTAAAACCTTTGTGCTCTGGGGCCTTGGCGAATGAAGTACATCGCCGGAGGTGAGCTCTGAGTGTTCACAGTCTTCGTGCCTGTGGTTGAGGAGGTGAGCTCTCAGCTTCTGCTCCAGCCGCCATGCCTACAGATGGCTGCCATGCCTCCTCGCCATGACAGACTCTTATCCCCCTGGAGACATAAGACAAAATACAGTCTTTCTTTTAGAAGTTGCTTTTGGCCATGATGCTTTATCACAGCAACAAGAAGTAATTAATATACACACTACACTCGTTAATTGCTTTTGTGCTGTTTGCTTGTGTGTTGTTTGAGACAGGGTCTTACTCCGCAGCCAGAATGACCTGGAACTCACTCCGTGGTCCAGGCTGGCCTCAGACTTGTGCTAATCCTCCTGAGCTGCCTCAAGTGTGCTTGCCCTCTTGCTGAGTAGTGTTCCACCGTAGACAAGTTCACTCTTTATCTGTTCTCTTGTGGGAGGGCGTTTAGGCCATTCTTGGTTATGACAGGTACGACACAGAAGACTCTGAGCAGCGTGGTGATAAGACTAGGTTTACGTTTGAGCCTCCATTGCCAGACTGGCAAAGCACACTAGAGGTGACTTAGTTTCAGTCCCTTTTTTCCTCTGTGCCTGGGGAAATCTCCAAGAAAAAGTCAAGTCCGCTAACCTTGCAGTAGCTGTGGAACTTCAGTGCTGGAGACAGCTTACCTTACGATAACACAGCTTCCGCTCCATCCGGAATCATAGTTCATTTCCCTGCAGCCTCTGCCACTGACGGGTTCTGCTACGGGAGGGTAGGAAGAGCCCATCTCTCCATCAGGCCCTGGACAGCCCTTCTGAGGCATCTGGAAGCATCCATTCCTTCTCCAGCTCCCAGAGTCATTCTTCCTCCTACCTGTGCCTTAAACGTGGCTCAAATTCTCTTGCCCACCGGCTATGCCCATGGTTCCACTGCTTTCCTCATGTCCTATAAGCGGCTCAGCCAAACCTTGAGGGCTACAACTGTTTGGTAGGGAGTCAGGCTTGGGGTGGCGAACCTGTGTGTTAATCCTAGCTCTGCCGTATCCAACTGTATCATTCAAGCTCTCTGAGCCTTTCATAGGTCAGTCAGGTGTTCCAGCAGACAGACCGGAGTCTGAACGCATTTATGGGAAGTATGAGAGTTGCTACCTACTGGGAGCAAGGAAGTTGGCTGAGTGTAACCTGAGTGTCAGGTGGCCCTGCGAGAAGCTCTGGAGCAGGGTGGCACCTCGACCTGTTCCAGAGACACCAGGGCTGAGATCTTGCAGCCACACCATAGTTAGGGGATGTCCACGGCACAGGAGGCAAGCTTGAGTGAGACGGCTCCATCCCCCAAGGGTGATTCCCAAGAAGGGGCTGGTGGTGAAGTCAGCACTCCTGGCAGCTGGGGCTGGTGCCTTGGTCCTGTGCTGGACTCTAGATAGCAGACACAGCATTTACTACGTCCACTCTCCCTTCTGTTACAGAATGGTGGGAGGCGTGGAGAGCACCAAAAAACATGTATTCTCCATGACTGGCACATAACCAACTGCTGGTTTTTTTTTAATATTATCATTATTATTTGATGGGACAGAAAAATTCCACTGGGATCTGAGTAATTAGAAGCAGGTTGGGTTGTCACCCCCTAATTCTAGACTCTTGGGGCATCTGACCCAAGCACTACCAGGACAGGAGACAGAGTCCCCAGACCCTGGCCCAGCAGCCAGAGCTGACAGTGTTCTGTTGTTCTTTTTTGTCTTTCAGAGGTGCAGGTGGCAGCAGGAAGGATTGTCTTCTTGAGAATGGTAAGGTCATCCCTCTGCAGGAGTCTCATCATGCATTCTATACATCCACCCTTCCGCTGACACCTTCGATGGTACCAAGGGGGCCAAGGTGACCTCCCGAACCCACACTCTCCTCAGAATACCCCCTTCAGATTGAGCAGGCCCAAGTTCGGCCCTTGGGATCTGCCCCAGACCTGGTCTCCAAGGTCTTTTCCTCAGCGGGTACTCCCCCGCAGCAGAGCAGGACACTGGCCTGCTGTACTTTGTGTAGCACAAGAGAAGCTACAGGTATTAGGCCAGAGGTGTCCCCAGCTCAGCAAATGGCCCTGTGGAGCCTGCCGGCCTTTCCGAAGCACAGCTCATCATTCGTCCGCTGCCCTGCCTGACTCGGCCTTGGGTCTCAGACCCTCGGAGACAGGGCACCTGCAGGGCCCACAGAGCCACCTTCCCAAGCAGCTTCTTCCATATTCATTAGTCCCTCAGAACCCAGCCCCACTTATTTGGTACCAAGAGCCAAATACTTCATGTACATGACTCCAGCTAATACTGTGTTGAGAGAGACACCATTATCCACCCTTTTCACTGAGGAGAAAACTGGGGCCCAGAGAATGAACTAATTTGCCTAAATTTACAGAGCAAATCAGTGGCTGAACTGGGGTCTCCAGACTGTAGACTTTAGTTGCCTTGTGTAGCACCGGCTGGTTTTTCTACTGGTTGAGTTGATAAGCTTCAGCTTCTGATCCTCCTGCCTCCACCTTCCAACTGCTGGGATGGCAGGTGTGTGCCACCATGCCTCCCTCACCTTCTCCTTCACCCAGGCTCCAACCCCAGTATTAACTGTGTTCTCTCTCAGCCCGGGAACCTTTCAGTCTGAGACCAATTAAGCTATAAGCCCTGCGCCATCCCTTCAGCCTTCCCACGAGGGCCTACATGACCATGAAGGGGGCTGGGAGAGCTCTGCCAGTAAATGCTTGCCTTGCAAATGTGAAGACCCAAGTTTGATCCCCAGCACCCATCTAGTCCCAGTACTTGTGAAGTGGGGATAGGGGCTTGCTGGACAGTTGGCCTAGCCTCCTTGGTGAGTTCCAGGCCATGAGAGAACCTGTCCCAAATGAATTGGGTGAGTGGCCCCTAAGGAGCAACATCCAATGTTTAATGGCTTCTGCATACATGTAGCCCCCCACATACATGTACACAAAAAAGACCATATTGGTATTGGTGAGTAAAAGCGCCCATAGGGTATAAGACATTCCCTAGGAATGATGGATGGCTGTTTACTAGGCTCACAACGGACCAGCAGCAGAATTTCTAGATGCATTCACTAAAGAGTATGTGAACCAATCCCCAGGGGCTTGAGGGCACAAACTTTCTACAAGCACACACACACACACACACACACACACGAGACTAAGCAGGATGCCACACGTGACCAGGGTTCAACAGACATAGGCTCCAATGTATGTACACATCCAGCCACGTGCACTCACACAAGCAAACATACCATAAAGTCCTGAATAGTTGATTTCACATTCCAAGCAGAGCCTCTGAATCTCCCCACTGCTTCTGTTTTCCACAGCCCATCTGTGAGCACATGGGAGAGTCTCCAAAGTGCCCCAAGACGCCTAAACCCATCTGTGGCACGGATGGGGTGACATATGAAAATGAATGCCATCTCTGCGTGACCCGGATGTAAGTTCCCTCCTCCATCCAACTAATTGGGAGGCCCCCTCTCTGGTACATGCACGTCTGAAAGGAACAGGGCTTGAGCTCACCTTCGCCAGAGAAGAATCCCCAAACATTTGTCTAGCTGAATGAACTAAATGTAACTCAAAGGAAGCTCAGGTTTCCAGGACAAAAGGAGGCAGAAACCCTGAGTGATGGTCCTTGTTCTGCCCGAGTGACGAGAAAATCTCGTCTGATCTTTCATGCCTCTAGCCAACTATTATTTACTGAGCACTTACTATGGCTAGTCCCCAGAGCCTCTCTAGTTTCTCGGAACCAAGCTAAGAGAGAGAAGTCAAGCCAATAGCAGCACAGCTCAAGACTTGGAGTACACAGGAAAGGAACAGGGCCAGGGAAGACTAGAGGTAAAACCCAAGCTCATCCCTGAAATGTAAGTAGAAATCGGCTAGAAAAAGAAGAAAAATAATTCCAAGTAGAAAAAGGAGATTTTGAAAGGCCTATGAAGGAACATTAGTTTATACTTAAGGAAGTACAGGAAGTTGGGCATACTAGAATATGAAATGGGGGGGAGGTGATAAGTGAGTCCAGGCTAGACCATGACCTTGGTATATTAGATCACCTATTTGGTCTCAGTTTTCTCACCAGTAAAATTATCAATCAAACTGAGAGCCCAGTGAGATCATGGGGAGAAATCTTTGGCAATGCAAAGCTGTCTAGGCAGATGTGTAAGTCTGTATTGGAAGAAATGTAAGAAGATACAATCCTGGCTTCGAAAAGGTCATGGTCAAGATTCATGGGTAGGAGGGACATTGCGGGCATAACTGTCAGGCGCAGTACAGGATTGGATGTGAAGGGTGAGCGGAGAGGGGGTAAGAACAATTGATCTTCCTCCCTTCTTTTTCTTCTTCTGAAACAGGGTCTTGCTATGTTGTCCAGATTGGCCTTGAATTCATGAACTCAAGGAATCCATGGTTTGGTTTCAGAACTAGGAACTAAACACAGGACTTCCGATTCTAGGCGAGCACTCTACCATCTGAGCTACAGCTCTTCCTCTAAACAGGGTCTTGTTAAGTTGCATAGGCCTTGAACTCATTATATAAAGCTCAGGGAGGCCCTAATGTCAGAATCCTTTGCCCAGCCTCTTGAGTAAGGGATTCCAACCCTCTAGTTCCAGGTCTAGTAACATTATTCAGTTACTGGGAGGCAGTGATGACTGTGGATAGTTGGTCCCTGGTATATCTTGGTGGGGCCATGCAATAGGTGCAAAAACAGGTAGGACAGAGGTTTGGCAGTGATATGGGAGGTCCTTCTGTCTGTGTGTTGCCTTTATTGGTTAATGAATAAAGAACTGCTTTGAGCCTATAGCAAGGGCAGAACAGAGCTAGACGGGGAAGACAGAACTGAACGCTGGGAGTACAAAGGCAGAGTTAGACGCCGTAGAGCCACTGGAGATAGACGTGTTGAAACTTTGCTGGTAGGCCACGACCTCATGGTGATATACAGATTAATAGAAATGAGTTAAATTAATATAAGAGTTAGCCAATAAGAAGCTAGAGCTAACGGGCCAAACAGTGATTTAAATAATATGGTTTCTGTGTGATTATTTTGGGGCTAAGTGGCCAGAACCAACTAGTGGATCCTTGCAACACGGCAGCCATCAGCAAGCAGTGGTAGTTGAGACACCAGTAAGCTGAAAGTTCTCAGGATAGGTTTAAGAGGGTCAGTTTATAGGGGTATGAACGCTTAGATCCCTGACACCTCTCTGTATCTGGACATTTCCAGGAGGGGCTCAGCAGGGAGGATGGGCTGGGCCTGACCTCTTCCCTTATAGTTCCTACAGTTAATGGCCTCATCCTTACCTTCTCTGGTTCTAGAAAAACAAAAGAGGACATCCAGATCATAAAGAACGGCAGGTGCTGAGCCCAGAGACGCACTCCAGCCACGAGACTTCAAGCTAGAGAACAGCAATGCTCCAGAGGCTATGATGCAAAATAAAAGATGCAGCCCAAGCCGGTGAAGGGGACCAGTCTTTGGGAACTCTGGGGAGGAGGTGGCAGCAAGAGATGGGATCGGCCCTGACAGCTCTCTCAGCTGAATCTATCAATAGAGTTATTATTAACAGAATCATTTTCATTGCTGCTTTATGCCTAATTTTGTTAGTGTTATGAATCATAATGTAAATATCTGATATACAGCCCCCAAAGGGGTCACAGCCCATAGGTTGAGGACCACTGCTCCAGCCCATAGTATACATTGAATAACCTCTATTGGTCAAAACCTATAGAAGCATTTGGTTTATTTTGTTTTTGTTTTGAGATAGTCTATGTAGCCTTGACTGGCCTGGAATTTGCTATGTAGATCAGGCTAGCCTCAAACTCAAGAGAGAACTGCCTGCATCTGCCTCCTGAGTGCCGGGATTAAAGGTGTACCTTACAACGCTCAGCAGAATTTGATTATCTACAGATGGATGTTTTCTTGCCCATATGTCTGCGTATGAAGAAGCCAGATTAGGTCAGCGGATCCTCCCCCTCCAGAACTGGAGTTAGTGTGAGCGGCCATGTGGCTGGCTAGACATCAAACCCAGCTCTCTGGAAAGCGGTCAGTGCTCCTAGCCACTGGGCCACCTCTTCAGCTAGAAGCCTCTTGATATGATGGCAGGGTAACGAAGTGTGGCAGGACCTGGCCAGGTGGTAACAGTTTTACCCAGGTTCAGATTCCTGCTTTAGGGGTGCGAAAAGGACAGAAATGCTCCAGAAAGTCGGTCAACAAAGGCAAAAAGCCAACATCCCCTGGACCAGTGAGATGAGAAGACCAAGCAGCGGATGCTGATTTACAGGTAGCAGGGGCTTAGGTCATCTACCAACAGCCTGTCCATTGCTACTGATCAGCTGTTCCCACCTGCAGGTGACAGTATAGCATTAGGTATTGGTTGTAAAACACAAAACCAAAATAGTAGACTTAAACACGTAGAACTTAGTTTTCCTCACACGGATCTATGCAGACTGACAGCTCCGTGCTCCCTCTGTATTGTTCCTCAATCACCTTCGCCTCAGCCTCTATCTCTAAGTATAAGGCAGCTGTTCATCTATATTTCAGGGCCCAGATAAGGAAAGGGCACCACCCACCTCCAAAGACACTTCATGCAACACAGGCATAGTATGTTTGTATCCCAATGTCTAAAATATTATCTCTTGGCCAAGTAAGAGCAAGGAGACTGAGAAACCTAATCCTAGTCTCCATTAAACTAAAAATTTGGAGCAAGTGTAGGAGGGAAAAAGGCAAACTGGTGGCATTTGGAAGTTTCCGTCTCAAGTGGCCAGTCTCTCACATAACACACATAAACCAGCCAAGCGTTTCCTCAGTGACCTGTCCTTCTCAGGACTCCATTTGCTCCAAGGAATCACAAGGTTAAAACTTCGACAATGTGCCTGATACCCCACTGGAAGAAGAGTGTAATTCCCTATTTACATCTTTGGTCTGAAATGCAGGTGTGAGCTCTAAAGATAATATAGTGTGTGTGGGGGGGGGGTTAGGGAAAAGGTGTTGGTGCGGGGTGTTACTAAAGACAAAAACCATGACCTTGCGCTTACCCAGCCAACCATCACAGAGCTCCATCTCCAGCCCCTCCCAGACTCCACCCTACAGCACACGGCCATGTTGACCATTGCCAACTGGTCAAAAGATTCTTCTTCAGGTCTTGGAAGTAAACAGAAACAAGTTCCTCTGAGGCTGTGTGGGGCATGAAGGTGGCTCACAGCCAGGTTTCCTGTCTTGAGGAAGAGCAACGCTGGGAGAATGATGAGGGCACCAACAGAAGGGGTAACACCCGGCTGTGGGTAACGTGGGAGCTTCTCCAGCCCAGCTACTTTTGACCTTCCAAAGCCACATGGCCTAACTTCGCTGGTATCTTCTATTTCTATATTTAGTTAGTTTTTGTCTTTTCAAGACAGGGTTTATCTGTGTAACCCTGACTGTCCTGGAACTTACTCTGTAGACCAGGAACTCACAGAGATTCACCTGCTTCTGCCTCCCCAGTGCTGTGATTACAGGTGTACACCAATGCCTGGCTTAATATTTTTATTTTCTGAGAAAGGGTCTCATAAGTAGTCCAGGCTGACTTTGAACTCAGGATCCTCCTGTCTCTATCTCCAAAGAGCTAGGTCTATAAGCAGATATATTTGCCTATAAAAAAATTATGGGTTCTGCTCATTTTTCTCTTTCATTGTATCTCTTTAGAATTAAGTTCCTGGTACCTTCAAATAAAAAGAAGCCCTGACCACCACGTGGAGGAAGGCTTCTCAGGAGAGGTGGTCAGCGGTGATGGTGCCGTCTCTAATCCCACTTGGGAGGCCAATACAGGATTACAGTTTGGTACCAGTCTGGGCCATATAGCAAAACCAAACCTTCAGTGATGAACAGCGATGAGCACAGAAGGGAAAGAGGAGGCTGGGGGAACACTGAAGCCGCAGTGAAGGGCACGCAGAAAACGCTGACGAAATAAACATGCGAGGGAAGTCTTCCAGCTCTGAGGCTGAAGGACAAGTTTATAGAGTTACACTCCGTGGTCATCCTATGTAGAACTAATCTAGTCCTGGGGAAGTTGGCAACTGAGAGGGGAGTCCTTTCCTTGTCCTGAGGCAGAGCCGCCCTGCAGGTGGACAGGTCTATGTGGGTGGGGCCTGTGCCCTTGGCCACCATGCTATACATCTGAGTCCAAGTCTTAGGGCCTCTTTTCTCAACCTCTAAACGAGACATCGGTCAATGCCATAAAACCCAGTGCTGACAAGAGCGCTTCCGGACCAAGTACAGCTGTGGAAATTCCACACTCACTCTGGATGGACACACTCAGCATCCACTTGAGAACCTACTAACGCTAGGCAACATGCTTGACCTGTGGTCAAGACAAAACTCCCTGCCAAGGGCACTTCAGTCCAGGGTTAGAGGCAGTCAGATGACTCCACAAATAAGTCAGCCTGTGATTGGGTGCTGAGGGAAAAGCTACGGGCAGCACAGGACACCAGCTGCGCCTAAATGGTCTCAGCTAGGCGCAGTTTTCCCTGTGGAAGACACTTAATGATATCCTGGAAGACAGCAGGAGCCTCCTAACAAAACGGAGAGGAAAGTTGGTGAGAGGCTTTCCACACAGAGAGAGCAGCGGGTACAAAGGTCCCAGAGCAGTAAACACCATGAATCTCGGAACTGGCTGACCAGTGGGAGCTGAGATGAGTGAGACAAGACAGAGGGAAGGGTTCTGGTTCTTTCTTCTGAAAGGGACAATGGCTGTTGAGACAGGGTCTCACAGCGTGGCTCAGGCTGGCCTTGAATTTATGGCAATCCTCCTATATCAGCCACTCTGGTGCTAGGATTATAAGTGCAAGTTACCATGGCTGGCAAGGACTGTAGGGTCTTTATCCTAAGTGGCACTGGAGCCACTGGAGGTTTCCAGATAGAACTCAAACATATTTTAGCATCATTCAGATGAACTGGAGAGAGGTGGAGGAATTGTTTTGACTTTGTATCCTGTTGTTATGATAAATGCCCTGACAAAAGCAACTTGAGGGAAGAGGGAGTTATTTGACTCAAATCCCAGATTATTCCATCATGGGAGAAAGTCACAGGAACTTAGGGACGTTAGTCACTTTGAATCCACAGTAAAGCAGAAGGAAGGATGGATGCATGCTTGCTAGTGCTTGGCTTGCTTCTACTCATAGTTCAGAATCCTCTGCCCAGGGTATGGTGTCACCCATAGTAGACATGTCTTCCCATCCCAGTTAACATACTCAAAATGATCCCCTCAAAAGACATGCTCACAGGCCAAGCTAATCTTGACAATCCACCGGTGAAACTCCTTTCCCGGGTAATTCTAGATCATGTCAGGTTGACAACACTCACCTGCAGGGGGCTGGAGAGGACTGCTGTGCAGATAAGAGCACAGACTGCTCTTATAAGAGTACCCGAGTTCAATTCCCAGCACTCCTGTCAGGCAGCGCATAACCACTAACTCCAGCTCCAGGGGAATCCAGCACCTCTGGCCTCTGTGGGTACTTGCATAAATATATGCATGCATGTGCACATGTCCAGATACACACACACACACACACACACACACACACACACCAGCTTACAAAAATACATCTTAAAAACCAGAACAACGGCTGGAGAGATGGCTCAGAGGTTAAGAGCATTGTCTGCTCTTCCAAAGGTTCTGAGTTCAATTCCCAGCAACCACATGGTGGCTCACAACCATCTGTAATGGGGTCTGGTGCCCTCTTCTGGCCTGCAGGCATACACACAGACAGAATATTGTATACATAATAAAAATAAATAAATGTTAAAAAATTACTTTAAAAAAAAAAACAGAACAAAACTACCCACATCAATATAGGGTATAAACAGGAAGTTAGAATGAGAGTAAGTGTGTATGACTCCATGCCAATTAGGAGGAAGAAGATCAGGGATTGTAGCATTGGCTCTGTTTGGAGGACATTAGCATGCTTGCCTAGCATGCACAAGGTCCTTAGTTTGTCTCCCAGCGCTACAGAATGTGGGGGGCGGGGGGGAGAAAAGAAGAAAAAGAAGAACTCTGGAGGGATGGCTGGGCAGTTAAGAGCACTGGCTGCTCTTGCAGAGGACCTGGGTTCAGTTCTCAGCACCCACGTGGCATCTTACAACTGTCTGTAACTCCAGTCCCAGGGGATCTGATGGCCCTTTCTGGCCTCTGTTGCCACCTCACACACACAGCACCCAGCTTTGTGGTGTAGCTCTGCCATTCTTTTCCATTTCCTCCACCTCTTTATTATGTGATTATTATATACAAATATATACAAAGAACAGGGCCCAGTGCTAAGTAACTTTGTGTGCTCGTGTGTGTGCAGGGGCTAGAGGACAACCTCAGGCTTTGTTCCTCCAGAGCCATGCACCCTGTCTATCCTTTTTATATTTATGGTTGTGAGCCTAGCCTTTAACGGCTGAGCCATCTCTCCAGCCCCTGTCTATCCTTTTTAAAACAGGGTCTCGCGCTAGCTAGACTGGCGGGCCGGTGAGCCCCAGGGATCGGCCTCTGTTTATTTCCCCGGTGCTAGGACTATAATATGCACCACCACTCTCAGCTTTAAAAACAAATAACAACAAACAAACATGGGTTTTGAGGACCTCTTGCTTATGTGACAAACATGCCCCCAAGTCCCACAGTAACTTCTTCCTAACTGTGACCCAGGGCCAAACAGCTAGGTTGGGCCCTGAGTCCTGTCTACCTGTTTACCTCTATCCCCCCCCAGGTCTGATGTCTTACCTACCCGGTCCTAAGTCCCTGGGACTTCAGTGACACCCTCTTGGTAACAAGATAAGCCTCACTGGGCCTGTTGAAAGCCTGTATCCTGAGTACCATGCTAAAAATGGGTGAGAGCAACCGGCTAGCTTAAAGGAATTCTAACACACAGAATCTCTCAGCTTCATCAAACGCAAATGCTGACAAGCCACAGTCGTCTTTCTCACACAACAAAAAATCAACACTGTACACAGTCGTGTATACCTATAGTTCAAGAACTCAGGAGGCAAAGGACCAGCCTAGGCTGTATAGCAAGACTGTGTCCAAAGGAGGGACACACATGGGCAGCCATGAACACACACACACACACACAGACACACACATGCACAGGCAAGCAGGCAGATGGACAGACAGACAGACGCAGAGGAGAAAAATTCCAAATATTCTTGTGCTTGATGACAACACACGAACTGATTTTAAAGCAATGGAGAATCTGGAGAGATGGCTTAGCAGTTAAGAGCACTGATTGCCCTTCTAGAAGAGCCAGCACCCACATGACAGCTTGTAACTCTCTCTAGCTCCCATTCCAAGGAGTTACAACATCCTCTTTGAGCCTCCATGGGCACTGCATGCACACAGTACACAGGCATTCGTGCAGGCAAAACACTCAACTGTACAAGATAGAAATAATGTAAAAATATTAAAAACCAAACAATGGAAGGGGAAGTCCAGGACTCAACAGGAACAGTCTCAGGGAAAGCTGGAGCTCAGAGGGTATGGCTAACGGAAGCTGCCTGGCTTCACCCCTACTTCTCACACTCAAACCACTATCTGTGCCTTCCTGAACCATGGTTTTCAACTGATTTCAGGCAGAGACTCAGTTGACCCTGGGTTCTTAACAGTCTGGAGACTTGTTTGAGGGCAAGGTCATCCACATATTAACCACAGGTCCCATTCCAAAATAGCACCTTGAATGCAGGCATAGTGGTGCACGCCTTTAACCCCAGTACTTGGGAGGCAGAAGCAGGCAGATGTCCAGTTTACATAGTGAATTTCAGGATAGCTAGAACTACCCAGTGAGTTCCTGTCTCAAATATTAATAAAATAATAATAATTATAATGACTGTGGCTGGGGAGGAGCAGGGGAGGATGAGGACAAGGTCTTTTTTTTTTTTTTTTTTTTTTTTTTTGTTTCTCTGTGGCTTTGGAGCCTGTCCTGGAACTAGCTCTGTAGACCAGGCTGGCCTCGAACTCACAGAGATCCGCCTGCCTCTGCCTCCCAAGTGCTGGGATTAAAGGCGTGCGCCACCATCGCCCGGCGAGGACAAGGTCTTTAAACCCACAGTCCAGTCAGATGTTCTGAAATCAGTCTCAACAGGACAGTAGGGCACTCTGGGGATTGTCCAGACTAGGGGGCCTACAAACCTGGAGCTCCAGACGAACTCGAGCTCTGCCCAGCCCAGAAGGTTCCTGAATGTCGAGAGCCAGTAACCACTGGGTAGGAAGGCCCCTCCTTACAAAGGGAACTGCTGGACAACACAACCACACAGAGCCAGAAGGAGAACACAGGAGCTCTACTTCAGAGTTGCAGAGATAGTACTTCTTCATTGAGAACCGATGGAGGAGTAGGGAAATTGACATTTAGCCAGTTGCCTCTGGCAGTGCTGGAGAAACAAGCGGCTTCTGTTCCATAGAGGGCAGAGCCGTGAAGCTGCTCTTCAGGACAGTACAGTCACTCTCTCCCACACTTCATTCAGCGAGCGCCAAGTTCGTAGACTGCAGCCGCTCTGTCTCTTGGCAGATGTATTGCTCCACCGTGTCGCACTCAGCTAGGAACACCTATGAGACAGACACAGGCAGTGAAATTCCAGGCCTTCCAAGGACAAGCCAACCACTGCCCATATGAGGCTCTTTATTCAGTCACCTGAGGAGCCTGTTGATCGGATGCCCAAACTGATTAAATCAAATACACAGGGACAAGAACCCCCATCTCGGGTCATGCTAATAAGTAAACAGTAACAATAGACCATGCCTCTTAGTTCGTTTTTAAGACAGGGTTTCTCTGTTTAACAGCCCTAGCTGACATGGAACTAGCTCTGTAGACCAGGCTGGCCTGGAACTCACAGAGATCCACCTGCCTCTGCCTCATGAGTGCTGGGATTAAAGGCAGGTGCCACCACCAACCGGCCAGACCATGCCTCCTAACCACGGTTCTACACTTCCCTGTTTTGAGCAGATAAACACACATACCAACATACTAAATATATTACAGCCTCTCATGTATTACCATATAACTCACCTGAACCTTTTTTACCAAATTCTTCCTTTTTAGCCTGCTGTCTTTAAAATTTTCTGGTAGGACCTATGGAAGAAATAGTTCACAACTGACATCTGTAATGGCAGTGACAAGAGACAACACACCCAACAGGTCCCCAATATAAGTAAGATGTGCACTTTCAGGCATCATCTCTCCCATTCTGCATCCTATGAGGCTCCTCTTGTGGCTCTGGTTCCTATGAATGGTCCCTCCCTTGACTGCAATGTCTGGGCTGTAACCTGATCTGAAACACAGATTTTGTTTCTTCACTGTTTCCTACATACAGACCCTATTAAGCCAGGAAAAGTACCTTATGTTGTTTTGGGGTTTGCTTATTTGCTTGTTTGTTTGGCTGGTTTTTCGAAACTGGGTTTCTCTGTATATCCCTGGCTGTCCTGGAACTCACTCTGTAGACTAAGCTGGCTTCAAACTCACAGAGATCTGCCTGCCTCTCAAGTACTGGGATTAAAGGTGTGCACCACCGTCGCCTGGCTGTTTTGTTCTTTTTAACCCCTCTGTCACAACAGAACTCCAAGCCCAGAGGAATTCACTCTCAAGAATACAGCATCAAGCTAGAGATACCCTTACATTAATCTGTTAAAGAAAGCTTGGGTCAGCGATTCAACAGCCTCCCAAGATCTGTCTATGGTTGAAGCCTGTAGAAGAAACAAGCTCAATGACATCACAACCTGAGGTTTAGAAAAACAAAAACCCATGTTTCCTTAACCACAAGATTATAAAATTCTTGGGTTCCAGGTCCACAACCACACACACACACACGTTTGTCATCTATATTACAAAAGCCCTGTGTTGGTGGGCTGTGAATGCCCAGGTCAGAACAGAAATTCCATATATTCACCCAGAACCTAGCATGCTATCCTTTCCTCCCTGTTGTGTGATAAAACACTCTGAACAACTGGGGGAGGAAAGAGTTTGTTTAGCTTAGACTACCCGGTCACACAGTCCGTTTTCAATGAAGCCAGGGCAAAAACCATGGAGGAACGCTGCTTGCTGGCTCACACTTAGCTTTCTTTCTAAGGTTTATTTATTTTAATTTTAATGGATGTTTTGTCTATATGTCTATCTGCACCATATGCATGCCTGATACCTGAGGAGGCCAGAGATGACATAGATCCCCTGGAATTAGAGTTAAAGATGGTTGTGAGCCACTATGTAGGTTCTGGAACACAAACCCAGGTCCTCTAGAAGAGTAACCAGTAGTATTAACCCCTGAACCATCTCTCTACCTTAAAGCTAGCTTTCTTATCCAGTAGTCCAGGACCAGCTATCTAGGGTGATGCAACCCATAATGGGCTATTTCAATTACCCAAACAACTTCACCTCCTCCACGTGCCCATAGGCCACCCTAATCTGGGTACCATCAATTGAGAGGCACTTCTTAAGGACCTCTAGGCAGTGCTGACAGCTAAAGCTAACTAGGACACACAGTATCTGGCACACATAAGTAGATGCTCGCATCCCCGAGTAACAATAGAAGTGCTATGCTGGCAGAGCGAAATGGACGGAAATACTGTCATTAAGAGCTAGCACCTCTAAGCTGAGTATTACTTACCATTGTGTCAATCTCTTCCAAGATCTTCATGAACTGCTCAATTGTGGCCTTTACTTTCCTATCAAGTTTGCAGAGAGCCTCTGCTTGCAATTCCTTAGCCAGAAAACCCTGGGAAGGAAAAGGGTGTTACTGTAAGTGTTTCTTGAGAGTGGTGGAAAGCCACGCCACTATACTGATGAAGTGACCCAGAGTTTACCTCTGCTCTAATAAGCCAGGCTGAATCCCTTTTGACAATTAGAAATGCTGACCTTGGCCAGTCTAAGAATCCTAGCAGGCTGCAGGCTACTGTTTCTCATGTGGTCCACTGGGCTCTGAATGCCTCTAAGGCCTAACTAGAGTATAGCAAGGTACACGTGCACTTAAGAGGCAGGCATCAGGGCTGGAGAGATGGCTTAGAGGTTAAGAGCATTGACTGTTCTTCCAGAGGTCCTGAGTTCAATTCCCAGCGCCCACATGGTAGCTCACAGCCATCCATAATGAGATCTGGTGCCCTCTTCTGGCCAGCAAGCATACAGACAGACAGAACACTGTATATATAATAAATAAATCTTTAAAAAAAAAAAAGAGGCAGACATCAGAGTACAACATGTGGACATCGAAGGTCGGCATGAGGTGTCTTTGTCAAACACTCTCTGTTTGGTGGTTTGAACAGGAATGGACACCCTCAGCTCATATATTTGGATGCTCAATCTTGAGGGAGTGGCACTACTTGACAAGGACTAAGAGGTGTGGCCTTGTTAGAGTAAGTGTGGCCTTGTGGGAGGAAGTATGTCACTGGGCTTTGGGTGTTCAAATGCTCAAACCAGGCCCAGTGCCTCTCTCTTCCTGCTGCCTACACAGACAGGTCCGTATGATAACAGAGGATGACTATATTTATTTTAGTTCTGTTTTGAAACAGGGTGGTCTCCAAGTCACTGCTTAGTCAATGCTGCCCTTGAGCTCCTGATTCCTCCACCTCAGAAGAGCTGGGATTACGGGTGTGCAAAACCACACCTGGCTCAAGCAGCACTCTCCTTATTAAACCACCTTGCTTGCTATTCATTCACATCTCTAAGACTAATGATCCGCTAACTGATGGCTGAGCAGGAATTTCTGAGGATGGCTATCAAAAAAGTGACAAATGCATATTTTACAACACACAGCAAGAAGTTCAAAATTACTCAGAAATCCAAACTCAGTGGGAACTCCTTCTGTACCTGTGTTGCTTTTATTGGTTAATGAATAAGCTGCTTTGGCCTATGGCAGGGAGAACAGAGGTAGGCAGGAAAACTAAACTAAATGCTGGGAGAAAGTAGGCAGAGTCAGGGAGACACCAAGGAGAAAGATGCCACCCAGAGCCTGCCAGAACCTTGCCCGAAGGCCATGACCTTGTAGTGAAGTGCAGATTAATTAATTAAGAGATGGGTTAATTTAAGATTACAAAACATGCATAAGCTAACAGACCAAGCAGTATTTTAATTAATACAGTTTCTGTGTGATTATTTTGGGTCTGGGATGGTGGGAAACAAATAGGCAACCTCCACCTACATTATCAAAAACAATCACAACTGTTCAAAAAAAATTCATGTCTAAGGGTATTCAAAGAAGCATCATATGTAACAGAAAAAAATTATTAGGTAAAACAAAAAAGAATAGAAACTAGCCTAGATAAAACATGATATGCAACAAAATATGACCACTTTCAATGACACCAGAAAATGTTAACTTTTTAGTCAATAAAAGAACAATTTACCAAATGTACATCATATTGAAATTTTTGATAAAATGATAAAAAATATTTTTCAGAACAACAGTATCTCTGGATCATAGGTACATATTTACACACAAGAAGATCAATAAGGGCACGGAGTTTAGGGAATGCTGGGCCTTGGTCTGAGTCTATTTGTACATACATTTAAAACTCTTGTATAAGTACCACAAATTATTATTATTATTTTATTATTTGGTTTTTAGAGACAGGATTTCTCTGTGTAGCTCTGGCCATCCTGGAACTCACTCTGTAGACTAGTGTGGCCATGAACTCAGAGCTCTGCCTGCCTTTGTCTTTTGAGTGCTGGGATTAAAGACCAGGTTGTCACTGCCCAGCACAAATTAATTTTATAATCAAAGGACAAAACAGGACAGGGGAGATGGCTCAGTAATTAAGACCTGAGTTGTGCTCCTAACATCCACGTAGAGGCTCACAACTTCATGTAGCTCCAGCTCTGGGAGAATTGGAGGCCCTGGCCTCCCCGGCCACCAGGACTCCCATGCACACACTCTCACACATACATACATAATCTTAAAATTAAATAAATGGTTTCTTAAAAAGCCTACTAGGTAATAATATCATACCACTAAATTAGAATTGAAATGGCTAAGTCACCTGTTGGATGCCAAAAAGTTCTTTGTTCAAATCTTCCAAGTGGTAAGCTGTCTTCTCTACAGATACCTCCAAATCTTTCAACTTCTTTAACTCAACTTCTTCCTCTGGATTGCTCTAATGTGAAGAATAAAAACGAGGTCAGTAATCACAAAGACTAGCTGCCTCTGTGAGAAGAACATCTGACCACCACTGCGCTAAGCCACTCTCTGAGGAGGACTGAACCAACCGCTGCAGTGAAGTGACCTAAGATCCCAATGCCCAAAGGTGGAACGTACTAGAATCCAGATGTGGCTCCCAGCTCTTAGCCAGCTCCAACTGAAACTACTACAGCTTCCTCAAACTGACCATGGGTACTGCCTGCTGCCCACACTGTTCTCACAGACCCTTCTCCTTCCTCTCACCCACAGCTGGCAGCCAGAGCCAGCAGCTGCCTGCTTTCTTACACTCCCCTACACTGTTCATTCTTCTCCATGGCCAAATCTCAAGCCCAGTCCCCCAGGTGCCACTGCATCACAATGCAGGGTGGGCACAGTGCCCATCATGGCAGGGCAGGGCCACAGCCCTCACCTGTCACCAACGCTTTCTCTTGCCCCTTAGTTCAGTCTGAACCTTCCCACTCAGAGATCATTTTCTTCTTGTAGAATGGAAGGCAGCTCCTAAGACCCAAGCAAGAGTTCTTCCACGTAGTCTACAGCTCTAACAAAAGCTCTCCTGAAAATTCTAAGTACAGCCTGCCCCTGGCACATTTTAACTACATCGAGGTAGCAGAAGCTTAATCGCCAGAGTAGAAAAGCACAGATACTGCACCTACCAAACTGGTAATCTCACCAGACCTCACTCAGGGAGACGTCACCAATGCTGAACCTGGGTAACCAATTTGGTCTTTCTTATTTTTTTTTTTTTTTTTTTGGTTTTTCAAGACAGAGCTGCTCTGTGGAGCGCTGGCTGTCCTGAACTCGGTATGTAGACCAGGCTGGTCTCAAAGGCAGAAGTTTGCTTCCTCTTCCTCTCAAGTGCTGGAGTTAAAGGTGAGCACCACCACCGCCCGGCCAATTTGGTCTTCTATACTGAATCATGTATGGTTCTTTAGTCATTCGATTTAAAATTTTGACGAAAAAAGCAATTTACCTTTTCCCCAATAAGCATGACTCGGCAACCATTTTGTATTCCAAGTGCTGACAATGGTGTCTCCATTTCTTTCAGAGATTTTCCTGAAAAAAGCAAAGGCATGCCAAATTGTATCATCTGTACAACACTAAAACTAGACTTTGGCTAATGTACATAAGAAAGAAGTGGGATTGGAGCCCCAACACCAGCTATGGCGCTACGGACATTGAATAGCTGCGGAAAAGAGTCAGTTTTCTTTGAGGTGTGACCCCTGATAGATCTGCCTCATCCAGGGCAGGCCCTGTATGGACTCAAATGGAGGAAGGGGCAAAACGCGGGCAAGGAAATGAGTATGAGCAAATACATTGTGTGAATTTATCATAAAACTATTGTTATTTAAAAACAGAAATACAAATCTAACCTAAAAGGGGGCCTGAGAGATGGTGCAAGGGTTAAGAGCAGTGGTTGCTCTTCTAGAGGAAACCTACTCAGAGCACTCAGGAGGCAGAGGCAAGCAGATGTCTGTGAGCTCAAGCCTAGAACGGCTGTAGACCAAGACCACGTTCCAGGCCAGCACAGACTACATAATGAAACCCTGTCTCAAGAACCAAAACCAGGGCTGGAGAGATGGCTTAAGAGCATTGCCTTCTTCAGAAGGTCCTGAGTTCAATTTTCCAGCAACTGCATGGTGGCTCATAACCATCTGTAATGGGGTCTGGTGCCCTCTTCTGGCCTGCAGGCATACACACAGACAGAATACTGTATACATACTAAAAGATATTAAAAAAAAAAAAAAAAAACAACCAAACCAACAAAAAGCTTCATGTTTGCTAACAATAAAAAGATAAATTGGAACTCTTTTTAAACGTCTTTATCTGATAATGTCATTTCTTGATATTTATCCTAAACAAATAACTGGAAATATATTTATATAACAACTATTAAAAATAATATTCAGGGACAAAGTATTAATATAATTCATATAATAGACATAGTTCTTTAAAATTTTTTATTATTATTTTATGTATAGAGGTATTTTGCCTGAATGTATGCTTGTGCATTATATGTGTGGCTGGTGCCAATGGAACTGGAATCTCCTGGAACTGGAGTTATTGACCAGTTTAGAGCCTCCATGTGGATGCTGGGAATTGAACCTGGGTCCTTCAGAAGAGGAGCCAGTGATCTTAATTACAGAGCCATCTCTCCAGTCCCTAAAGGTTTTAAGATTTATCTTTATTTATTTGCTTTTTTTCAAGATAAGGTTTTTCTATGTTACAGCTTTGGCTGTTCTAGTATTTGCTTTGTAGACCAGGCGGGCTTGAGACTCATAGAGATCCTCTTGTCTCTGCCTACCGAGTGCTGGGATTAAAGGCATACACCACCACCTCTGGGGATTTATTTTATTTTTAATAATGTACATCTGTATGCATATGTTGGTATGTGCATATGGCTACAGTTTCCATCTCTCCAGCCCCAAGAGATCACTTCTGTAAAATAAAAGATTTTATAGTCATGAAAGCTCTTTTCAGGGATGAAAGATGGCTCATGGGTTAAGAACAATGACTGTCCTTCCAGAGGTCCTGAGTTCAATTCCCAGAAACCACATGGTGGCTCACAACCATCTATAATAAGATCTGGTGCCCTCTTCTTGCCTGCAGGGATACATGTAGACAGATGCTGTATACATAATTAATAAATAAATCTTAAAAAAAAAGCTCTTTTCTTCTCAGGATATTTCAATGAATGCAGGTAAACTCAAGATTATAAAAAGAAAATGTAAAATATATGGGCTGAGGATAGGGCTTAGTGGTTTGGTACTGGCCTAGCATGTTTGATTAAACCACAGTATCATTTTAAAAAAAATTGAGAAGACCCAGAAAGACAAATATAATATGTACTCACCCATAAGTGACTTTTAGACATAAATCAAAACAAACAAACAACAAAAAAGCCTACAATTCACAATACCAGAGAACCTAGACAACAAAGAGGACATGGATCTAAACTACATGGGAAGTAGAAAAAGACAAGATCTCCTGAGTAAATTGGGAACATGGGGATCATGGGAGATGGTAGAAGGGAAGGGAGGAAGAAGAAGGGAGGAGAGCAGAGAAAAACATATAGCTCAATAAAAACAGTTTTAAAAATTAACAAGTAGCGTTATCCACGAGAACATTTCTTCTTTATGCTTTCTGTTTTGAAACTAGATCTCTTGCCATTCTCTGTTCCTCTCCCCCCTCCCCTTTCTCTCTGGCAGAGTCTGACTTATTACCCAGGTTGACATGGAGCTGGCCTGCGTCTCCAGAGTACTAGGGTTATAGGTGTGTGTTACTATACTCAACTTTGAAAGATACGTTTCTATTGTCTTTCTAATTCAGAAAATTAAATTATTTAAAAAAGGAAAAGACATGGGGCATGGTCATTCATAATCAGTTCCGAGATGGCTTGGGCTCTAGGAAACTATCACTTTCCCATCAAGAAAAAGGCAAAGATCTATGCTGTGAAATATACATAAAATGCTTCCTATTACTATACTCTAAAGTTACGCCCTTGCCATAATGTTCATTATTAAATTCTTTACAATGACTGAAACCTAATGAAATAAATCTGGCCCTATCATGTACTAGAATAACGGGTTCTATGGGAGTGGGGAGGCCGAGGATAGGAGGGGTGGGGAGGAGCTAGTGCCTCAGAAATCAGCACCAGCATCATAAACACACCCTGCCCATCCAGGCTCCTGTTCAGTTTGTTCAAAGCCTCTCTAATCAGTACTATGTCAAGTACTGGCAAGAACACTATCTCTGCTGTCATACTGACAAATCAGATATTAGGCAACTGAGGTGACTTTACTTAGTAGTAACTTCAATACAATCATGCAGAACATATAATGGGGAAGGCTGTCCATATGTTTTCTCAAAAAAGGTTAACATCTGTCATCATGTTACCCCAAATCTGATACTCATCCAGATGTTTGCAATGTCTAGTTAGAGCAGGTCCTTAATAAATACCTGGTAAATGAATGAAAGAAAGAAAATGGTTCTGCTTTGAAAACTGAAAGATGGGGCTAGAGAGATAGCTCAGTGGTTAAGAGCATTTGCTGCTCTTACAGAACATCAGGGTTCAGGTCCCAGCACCCACATGGTAGCTCACAACCATCTGTAACTCCAGTTCCAGAGAAGCTGATACTGTCTCCTGGCCTTCGTGGGCACTGCACAAATGTGGTACACAGACATGTATGTCAGGCAAAACACCCATGCACACATTCACACACAGAAAACTGAAAGTCAGCAGTAGGTAGGACTAAGCAACTTAAAATCTATCCTTACAGGGTGGTGGTGGCGCACGCCTTTAATCCCAGCACTCAGGAGGCAGAGGCAGGCGGATCTCTGAATTCGAGGCCAACCAGGTCTACAGAGTGAGGTCCAGGACAGCCAGGACTACACAGAGAAGCCCTGTCTCAGAAAACTAAAATAAACAAACAAATAAATAAAATGAAATCTGTCCTTTGGCCATAAGTACTCAAAAACAAATGAGAAGCACCTACCCTTAAATATGAGCTTCTGAAAAGGCAGTGGAACCCCCGTGGCCTCTTCCACAAGCTGAGCTAGGTCTTGCACACATGGTTCACTATTACCCTGCTGTGGGGTAACAAGAAGGTCATACCTCTCATTGCCTGGAGGGAAAGAAAAGCATTCAGTGAAGACAACACTTTCACAGAAACCGAAAAGTAAGCTGATGCTGTCTTATGGTGCTGAGGATGGAATTCAGTGCCTTGAGCTTGCTGGGAAGGGCTCTACCACTGAGCTATGGCCCCAGCTAAAGTCACACTTGCATGCAATTGTATGCAATTACACATATACAATTATACAAGACTTGTTGCATGCCCTATCTTAAAACCCCAGGACAGCACCATACTCAGTTATCAGTCTAATATAGACCTCCTTGGGGGAAACCTTCAACCGGCAGAGCAGAATCAGCCCTTAGATCTAGTTGATTTCAAAGTCCACACTTTCCATCACAGCCGCCTGACTCCCTATTGTCTCCCCTGATTCACCCACAAGGGACTGTTGTCCTCCAAGTCTTTCTTACTGGGCACACCTAAGTACACCATAATTAGTGCTTAGTAAAGACAAACGAATAAATCCATTTTTTAAAAACACAGGTGCCAATTCTTTCCTAAGTAGGTGGAGTCCAGGTCCAGCTTATTAGACTACTCTCCCAATTGATCCAGGGTCAGAAGGAGCCCTTGATCCCATCTGTGCTTCACAGACCAGAAATCAGAGGCCTTTAAAAAAAGAGACGTCCATCTCAAGGTCACTCAAAGCTGCTGGACACAGAATCATGGTTTCCAGATGGCAAAGTATGTGGTTCTTTCCTAGCTGCCTGGTTCTAAGGAAATCTCACGGATCCAGCTTTCTCGTGTACTTTCCAGTGATTGGTTCTGTTTTAATTTCACCAGGTGTCCAGAGAGTAACTCTTGGACCCACCTCCCACTGAACCTGCGGTTCTGTGACATTCAATACAGAAAGTACTCGGCAAGTTATGAACAGCCCGAAAAGGTAAGTTCAGACTTACAGGTAGATGTCCAGAACCACAAGAGTTCCACATACAAGATGGCCAATTACAAGGCTGACACTTTATTACTGACGGCACACACTCAACTACGCTTCCAAAATAGAGGGTCTAACAGATGTCCGGGGACAAAACAAACTGGCCACACGGAAAGATATCCTGACACCAGACCCAGGCAAAAACAAACCATCCACACGAACATAGCCAAGAGCCCATGCTTGGCTTCAGGTGGCCAAATTCACAGATCCCAACCCTACCTACGGAGCCCATCCTGGTACTCACTGTGGGTGACGGTCACGCTAACCCCAGTTGTTTCCATTTCCTCGGTCTGGACCATCTCCTCAATCTGGGCCATGCCCTCGGTCTGGGTCACCTCTTCGGCCACGGCCACCTCTTCGGTCTGGGTCGCCTCGTCGATCGTGATTACCTCCTCTAACTGGGTCACCTCCTTGGTCCCGGTCCCTTTCTTGCTGCGCGTCGCTTTCTTACCCCTGATCACCTCCCTGCAATGAGCCACCTTCTCGCTTTGAGCAGAGCGGGGACGGACTTTCTTCTTCATCCGCGGCAAGTAAGCGCCGGCGGCGGCGGCGCCCCTGGTGGATCGGTCATACCCGCTGGCTGCACTGCGGACAGAGGAACGCTGAGAGGGAGGCGAGCCGCGCTCGGCCAGGGGCTCCGACTGGCGCGACTCCCGGCCGGGCCGAGGGGCGCGCAGCCGGGGTCCCAGCGGCTCCCGGTCCCCTCGCGGTCTCCGAGGGCTGCTGCGATCCGCCAGGCCCGCGTTTGTTCACCGCCCCGCGGTGGCCGTCGACGGCGCAGCCTTGCAACCCCGCCCTACTACTCACCGGCCCCACCCCATCTGCTCGCCACGCCCTCGGAACTGACCCCGCTCCCGGGCCCCTCCCTATCCGCCCAGCTGCGTCTAAGCCACACCCACTTGGCCGAGGCACCGCCCCATCCCTCCCCCAAGTCCCGCCCCCAGAAGTCTTTCCGCCTCTCCCAGAGCTCTACGCTCCTTCTCTGGCAGGAGGAGCTGAAAACCCGGAAAAAGGATTGGGAAACTCCAGCGAGCCCTCTGCGCTTGCGCTTGGAGGAGGGGGGAGGGAGGGCCGGAAACTGAAACCGGAGCGAATACGCTTCCGTTTCTGGTTTTCCTCCAGTGTTTGGGTTTCTTCGCTGCCAGCCAAGATGAACCGATTCTTCGGAAAAGCGAAACCTAAGGCTCCGCCGCCTAGCCTGACTGACTGCATTGGGACAGTGAGCATTTGACTTTGTTTACCTAGACTCAACTCCTACCGGCCCGTACCGAATTCCTACTCCACCCCATTCCTGGTTCGGGCCCATTAAACCTCAGTCTTCTCCATCCTCACCCCTTTCATTCCTGTTTTCCAAGTCATTCCTGACCCCACAAACCAGAGACTCTGACACTTCATCACTGCCTCGCCCTTACCGCACTTAAAACCCTTTCTGATGCTCCCTGCGCCCCATCCCTTCTTTCTCGCTTTGGTCCTCACATTCCAACCTGCCCTTCCTGGTTCATACAGCCCACTTCGTCCAACCTGGTCTCTTACCAATCCTTTTCTCATTCCTCTTTCCTCGCCCCGGTCAGGGTTAACATATCTATTTATACCTTAGTCATGGATCTGAGTAGCACAAAATTCTGAACCTTGGCCCCTCCAGATTAAACCTGATTTCGGAAATGGCATTAGATCTCATTGTACCCTGTGTCCACTGGCTCATTCCATACACCTTCATGTTGAGTCCCCAAAATGACGAGTCTCCCACTTGGGAAAACTCAACCAACCCAGTGATTCCCAAATTATTTTCTCGCGGGAGAATCTGGGAGGTGGGAGAGAGTTGATGAAAGCCTCTTCCGATTATTCTGGCTGGTATTCCCCATCCTTCAGTAAACCACTGTTTTCCACTCTTTGCTATATCCTTCCTTTGTTTTCTCTTCTTCATCCGTATTCCTCGCTCTCCTCCTGCCCCTTCCAGTGTAAATATATTATAATTACCACTACATTTGACATTTTCCTCCAAGGTGGATAGCAGGGCAGAATCCATTGACAAAAAGATTTCCCGGTTGGATGCTGAGCTAGTGAAATATAAGGACCAAATGAAGAAGATGAGAGAGGGTCCTGCCAAGGTAGGTTAATGTTGACTGCTCTAGGAAGTACTGTGTGGGGCAGTGGTGGAAGGATGCAGAAAAATACAGCGTGGTGTGTATACACGTACGGTTATATACTCTTCAGGAAAGGGAGTACAGCCAGATACAAGAGGAGGCTGGTTTTAATGTGGTAGATAGAAGATGCTGGACTTTATTTAATGATAATGGGAATTGCTATGTTCTAATAGGTCTCTGGAGACGAGGGCTTGGTTGTACTCGGAATTTGGGTGTGGTCAGGCTGCTCAGACTGGGATAGATATAATACAATGGCAGGCCAGGAAAAAGTACAGAATTAGCATGTAGGACCAGTGTTCTAATACTATCGCTGTTTAATAGACTATGGATATATAGCTATCTTGTTTTTTTTCCAGCTTCATAACTTATTAACAGTGTGAACCAGTGCATCACTCAGCCTCAATTTTCTCATCTGTGAAATGAAAATAACACGTCCGTTGTAGTGTGAGGATTAGATAACAAGTCACCTACATGGCATTATGCCTAGAATATAGTAGTGTTTGGTAAATGTGCATGAAGAAACAACAGAAAGAGGAAACAAAGTTTGTGTAGAGGTTCTCAGCTTCTAGAAGGGAGAGATTTCGAGGTTGTTGTAAGTTGTTTCTAACATGAGGACATGGTAGAGGTTGAACATGTTGTGTTTAAATTGAAGGCGACTGAAGAGACACAGTGGGCACAGTTGGGGCTGGCAGTGGGTGCATCAGGAAAAGGGAGAGTAGTTCAGGACACTGAGGTGTGGGGTGCTAAGGGTGCCGAGGCTTACTAACTAGACATTGGAGTTACCTGTGCTTAGGGGAAGAGTAGATAAGGATGCCTCTATGTCTGCCCTTTTGAAGAAGAAAGCAAATAGGCACACGAGTTTGAGCATTGGGAGATTTCTTTTGCCATATGTGTTCCCCTTTTTTATTAAACCTGTTTTTCTCCCCAGAACATGGTCAAACAGAAAGCCCTGAGGGTTTTAAAGCAAAAGCGGATGTAAGTCATATGCACCATCTCTTTTCTAAGAACAGTTTAAGCCAAAGGCAAAAAGGTCTTCATTCTTTGCTGCTTTCCTATCATTGTCTAAGTATTCTTGATTTCATTGCAAATTTCCATAATCTTCCATTGGTTAATGTTACTAACTTAAGCTTAGGTAGCCATGTGGTGCTAGCGACTACAACTGCGGCCGGCCAGGTCCATATGGCTTGGCTTTCCTGTTGTTTAGTTAGTATGGTCTTCTAGGTTTTGTTTGTAAAGTTAGGGTGCTAAGTATGTGCTCTCTCGCAGCAGGACAAATGTACAGGCTCACAATTGGTTTTCAGTTACTGTGTCCCGGTGTTTGTGTAAAACCCAGTTAATATCTGGTGTCCGTCCCCCGTCGTCCCCCCCCCCCCCCCCGCCGAGGACTGCTCAGCCTGTGAGGTCATCCGGAGAGTTGTAGAAGCAGAGCATACTCAGCTTGTAGGAAACCAGAAAAATTGTCGACAACTCTGTTCCAACTTTGAAATGACTTTGTAACATATCAGATGCTGTCTTTCATTTTTTTTTATATTAAAACACATCGGAAAAAGCTAATAATGCCTACAATGGCCAAGATGTGTTGCAACTATTACCTCTTTAGTGGCAATTGGTTTTAAAGTATTTTGTTTTACTTATAGAAGAAATACAGTTTGGCTTCAATGGCATAGGCCTAGAATCCTAGCAGTTAGGAAGTAGGGGAAGAAGGACCAGGAACCTATGAGCCTTGGCTACATACAACCCTATCTAAAATTAAGTAAATAAATAAACTGAGCATGGTGGCATGCACCTGTAAACCTAGCGCTTGGGTGTGAAGGCAAAAATATCAGAGGTTCAGAGCTACCCTTGGCTAGTAAATTCTAGACCATCCTGGGCTATATGAGTTCCTGCTTCAAAAAAATAAAAAATAAACCCCCTTTAAAAAAAAAAAACTTGGAAAATATATCAAACAGATGTAAAGAAAATTTACCTAGATTCGTAGGAAACTGAAATTATAATGTGTCTTCTATATAAGCTATTCTTTTCCACTTCAAACCATACTTTTTTTCCTGTTTCTATTTTTAGAGATAGGGTCTTGTTATGTGCTAAGACTGGCCTCCAGCTCTAATCCCCTGACTCAGCCTCCCAGTACTGGGATTAGAACCCTGTGCCACCCTGCCTAACTTAATGGAGTCATCTGCTGCTTGCCTGGATCATGAATTACCTATTTTTCTTCTGTCAGTTAAATGGTTTCCAAATGTTGTGTAAAAATCATGGTGACATAATTTTTATTATGTCACTGAGCGTGATGGCACATGCCTTTAATCCCAGCACTTGGGAAGCAGAGGCAGGCAGATCTCTTGAGTTTGAGGCCAGCCTGCTCTAAAGAGCGAAATCCGGGACAGCCAGGGCTACACAGAGAAATCCTGTCTTGAAGAAGAAAAAAAATCATGGTGACATAAGTCTTTGACATAATATTATAATTGGATAGAAAACTTTAAAGAGTATCAGACATTTAAAGTATCAGTATTTCTAGTATCAGACATCCAATTTATATTAAGTCAGATGTATAGCCTAATTATGAATACAGGATTATTAAAGTGTTCTTAAGTACACTTTGAGTCTACCCGAAAAACATATAGTTGTATGTATGAAAAACCTTAAAAGACAATCTCCCCCTTTGCCCCAAGAGTTCCACTTGTGAGAATTCATCTTGGGAAATAATTAGAAAACTATGAATAAGATGTAAGAAGATAGAGTGCAGACAGGAGCAGTGGCAGACACCTGCTTTACCAGGATTTGGGGAGCTTAGCAGGAGGGTCACTACAAGTCTGAGGCTGACCTGGATTACAGGACCCTTTTTCAAAAAATAGAAAAAAGAAACAAATACTATGTTGTTAAGTGGGGATAATTAAAATTCAGAAATATTCAAGGGAAAAAGATTTGGAGGGGCTTTGTTAGAGTGGGTAGTTTTTAAATGGTTTTGGTTTTAGTTTTTGGTTTGTTTGAGAAAATTCCCACATTTAGTTTGAGGCGTCTTCCTTCCTAAGGATTTGTCTGTCTCCCATTTCTAATTCTCACGGTCTCCACGAAGGTATGAGCAGCAGCGAGACAACCTTGCCCAGCAGTCCTTTAACATGGAGCAGGCTAACTACACCATTCAGTCTCTGAAGGACACCAGGACCACGGTACGCCCAAAGCACTTTTCCCATTTTAATTTGTTTGTTTGTTTTGGTTTTTTGAGACAGGGTTTTTCTGTGTATCTTTGGCTGTCCTGGAACTCGCTCTGTAGATAGGATGGCCTCAAACTCAGAGATCCGCCTGGCTCTGTCTCCCAAATGTTGGAGTTATAGGCATGTGCCACCTCCTCTTGGCTCTATTTTAATTTTTAAATCTCATACACTTTCCCATGGTTTTTAAAAGATGTTTAGTAAACATGACTATGTGTTTGTATGCTTTGCCTGCATGTTTGTTGAGTGCCTTGTGTGCCTAGTGTCAGAGAAGTCAGAAGAGAGCATCAGAGCCCCTGGCTCTGGAGTTGGAGATGGTGGTGAGCACGTGGATGCTGGGATCAAACCCAGGTCCTCTGCAAGAGCAACAAGTGCTTGTCATGACTGAGCCACCTCTCCAGCACAAACATGACTTCTTAAAACAGTGTGTTTTTAGGGCTGGGGATGTAACACAATGGCAGAAGGGTTTTTAGCATGTATGAGGGTCCTGGTTCAAATCCTCGGTACTTCAAAATAAAACAGTAAATATGTTGTGCTTTCTTCTACCCTTCCTTAGGTGGATGCCATGAAACTGGGAGTAAAGGAAATGAAGAAGGCATACAAGCAAGTCAAAATTGAACAGATTGAGGTGAGCTGTCTGCTGGCTTTTTCAAGATGTGTGTACTTGTTACTGCAAGGTTGAGAATAAACATTTGTGGCGAGAAATGCAGAGGAAAGGGATGAACTCTGGGGCCTGCTGTTTACTAGTGCAGTGACTTCCGGAAAGGGAAGGATGCTAAAGGCCTCAGTTTCCTCATTGCTAATGCAGAGATCCCATAATAACCACACACAGTTATTATACAGGTGAGATGTGTGAGCTGTCTCCGAGTATTGTGCCCTCCCCCCAAAAAAATCCTGCAATGAAGCCCAGACTAGCTTTGAACCTTGCCTCAGCCTTCTAAGTACTAAGATTAGAGCATACACCGTGATGTTAAATGAGGATGTGGATGTAATTGGTTTACACAATTTCTTTTCTAGTATTTTGAGGAATTTTCTTTACATTTGGTAATTAATTACTAGCTTCTTGAAGTTACCATTTCCTTTGGGGTCGAGGATTTGGTCAGGAAGGTAAGGCCTGTAAGCCTGGCTACTCAGTCAGCTCCCAGGTGAGCATCCCACGTGGCAGGCAGAGGAGGTGGGAGTGAGCGTCCCACGTGGCAGGCAGAGGAGGTGGGAGTGAGCATCCCACGTGTCAGGCAGAGGAGGTGGGAGTGAGCATCTCCTGTGGCAGGCAGAGGAGGTGGGAGTGAGCATCTCCTGTGGCAGGCAGAGGAGGTGGGAGCGAGCATTTCATGTGGCAGGCGGAGCTGGTGGGGAGAGCATAGTGGCCTGCCAAAGGGAAAAGGCTCCTTCCTACATCTATGGCACAATGTTTACCCTCTGTTTAGAACCCCTCTTTCCTTGAAGGAAAGGGTTTAATTTTGTTCTTTCAGTCTTTATCCCCATTGCCTTGAAGATACATTACCATACTTGAGGCCCAGGAAGTATTTAAAGGTTAAAGGTGATGCCATACTGTTCTAGTCGAGGACATTGGTCCCCTGCCTTACTCCTTTCCACTGCCCCCTTACACGGCCCTTGAGTGATCCCAGTCATTCACAAGTCTCTGTTTACGTGGCATTAGGCATTGTCACAGCTTTCAGGAAATTCACTGAGAACAATATCCTGTGTGCTTATTTGTATAATACCATTTACAGCACTAGTCCCTAAAAGTTGGGTAGGACTCTTTGTAGTGTTGTTTTGTATTTGAGACAAGATCTTGTTTTGCAGCCCAGGCTAGCCTATCTTACTATGTGTGCTAGCCTTCTCCTGCCTCAACCTTCCAAATGTGTGGATTATGGACTTGTGCCACCTCTCCTGTGAGAGCTGTTTAATATGAACATAAGAGAATCTTTGCTTATTCTGGCTTTCTTTCTTGGGGGCTTTGTTGTTGTTTGGGGTTTTGTTTTTATTATTATTATTATTATTATTATTATTTTCTGAGACAGGGTTTCTCTGTGTGTAGCCCTGGCTGTCCTGGAACTCAATGTGTAGACCAGGCTGGCCTCAAACTCAGAGATCCACCTGCCTCTGCCTCCTGAGTGCTGAGATTAAAGACATGTGCCACCACCACTGCCTGGTTGGCAGGGAAGATGGGGTGGTATTTTTTTTTAAGATTTTGATTTTGTCTGTAAGTGTGTGTGTGTGTGTGTGTGTGTGTGTGTGTGTGTCTATGTATGGGTTTTTGCATGTGTGTGCAATCTCTTCTGAGACCGGAAAAAGATGTTGGAACCCTTGAAGTGAAATTTACAGGTACCTGTGAGCGACTCTGATACGGATGCTAAACTCAGGGCCTCGGAAGAGCAGCACATATTCTTGACCCTAGACCCTCTTTCCAGTTCAGGCTTTGCTTTGCGCCTGAGACAGGATGTCGTTCTGTAGCCCAGGCTCTTCTAGAACTTCCTGTATCGCCTAGGCTAGCCTTGTCCTTGTGGCAGTCCTCCCAGTCCTCAGCCTCAGCCTCCACAGTGCTAGCATTACAACGTATTCTACCACATTCAACTTCCTTCTGGCTTTTGGATGTGTCCCCATCTCTCCCATTACCCTTCTCTGCCCCTGCTGGACTGCAGCGTGACAGACCCCGTTAGCATGTGTATATCTTTTGGCTAAGCTGCAGACTTTGGAATCTTTTCAGGTTTATTTTTCTAATATAATTATAAAACATTTTAGTTTTTTTCATAGCTCTAACTTTTACATTTTTTTGTTTCTATGTATAATTGTTTTTATCCTTTAAAAAAAAAGACTTCAGGCCCAGCATGGTGGTGCATACCTTTAGTCCTAGCACTTGGAAAGCAGAAGCAGGAGGATTTCTGTGAGTTCGAGGCCAGCCTGGTCTACACAGGGAGTTCCAGGACAGTCAGGGCTATGTAGAGATTCTCTGCCTCAAAAAAACAAACAAAAAAGTTGTATTTTTATTTTTCAGTGTATGTATGTGTGTGTCTGATTTCTGTGCACATGAGTGCAGTACCCATGGAGGCCAGAAGAGTGCAACAGATCCCAGGAGCTGTCTTCTAGAAACTAAACACAAGTCCTGAGCAAGAGCAGTACACACTTCTGACTACTGAGCCCTCTCTGTCTCTCCCACCCACCCCAACTCCCTTTTTAAGTCTTTTTGTCTGTTTTTCTCAGACATTAGGGCAAATACACTTTCTAGATTAGTCCTTCTGTTTAGTTGTTTTTGTTTATGCAGTGTTGAATTTAAAGATAGATTAATCTAATACTTTGCATGGTGACTTTCTTTTTTTCTTTCTGTGTCTATCCTAGACTCTATAAATAGAAACCCTGTAATTTCAAGACTAGGAAGGCAGAGCAGAAGAATCATAAATTCAAGGCCAGCCTAGGTCACAAAGCAAGATCATGTTCATAAAAATAAGATTAAAAAGAAATCTTACTCATCAAATGATTGAGAAGCAACAGACACACACACACAACACACACACACACATTTTAGACACGGGGTCTTACCATGTATGTGGGACTGGTCTAGAACTCACGACAATCCTCCTGCTTCAGCCTCAAAGTGTTGGACCTCCATGCCTAGCTAGGGAGACTTCTTTATATGTAGCACCATAAACCTGATTTGACTCCGCCTTCTGAGACTTTTCTCCTTGGTGAGTGTTTCAGCAATGTTTCTCGTCGCAGGATGACGCATGTGCACTTGGGGTTTGACACCCAGGTATACAGAATGGCATTCTAGTTGGTGGTCTCTCCACTTTCATATGGAAAAACAAGCTAGGCTGCCAGGAAGGAATTCACAAATGACTTGTTGCTCTGGAAATTGTGAGTGTGTGGGAGGTGTCTCTGAAAACGCCATGGCCAGCAGGAGAGGCAAGAAGGAAGTCTGCTTCAACACAACTCGGCCACAGTTGGTTCAAACTCTGTCTGACACCGGGTAGTTAGTTTCAGGCACAGCACAATCTGGAAAAAGTTTCCTGATGCTAATTAACTCAGTCCTATGTACACAACAAAGCTTAAGACATGACTGCGTCAAAACTCTCGTGAAATGCAGGTGGCCTCTTTCACGTAGATAGCTTCTGCAGATTAACTAAGGAAGGGTCCTAGGAGAGCCTTGTGGCCTGTGACAGTGCAGAGGTCACCGGGCCGTTAACCACCTCTGCTCCCAGCCTTCTGGGCCAAAAACATGTTATCCATCTCTCCCTATGAAGAGACAGCCCTGCGTGTTTAACACTCCTGGTATCCCTAGCGCTTATCTGAGAGCACATGGACCCCACGCCTCCTCCAGGAAACAGTGGTGCTGAGTGAGACCTGCTGCCCTGTGAGCAGTGGCCACATCCCCTCTATATATGAAGAATATACTGATGTTTGACCTGGGTTTTTTTTTTTTTAATTTTTAAAATTTTGTTGTTGTTGTTGGTGGTGGTGGTGGTATTACAGATTGAACATAGGGCCTTGTACGTGTCTCACCTCTTTTTTTGACTTTCTAAAATTTATTTATTCGTTTTTTAGACGGGGTCTCACTAAGTTGCCCAGGCTGGCCTTAAACTAAGTACTATTTTATATACATTATTGCAATAAATCTTACAGTAGTCACATGAAATTAAAAAAAAGTTTACTTTTATTTAATGCATTATGAGTGTTTTGTCTGCATATCTGTATGTGCACTGTGTGCATGCCTGGTAGCTTTGAAGGCCAGAAAAGACATCAGATCCCCTGGAACTGGAGTTATAGATAGTTGTGAATGTCATGTGGGTTCTGGGAATGCAACCCAGGTCCTCTGCCAGAGCAGCAAATGCTCTTAACTGCTGAAACAGTTCTCCAGTTTTTTTAAGAACATAATTATGTATATGCATATATGTCTGAGGAGGGGTTTGTGTATGTAAGTGCAATTGTCCTTTGAGGCCAGAAGAGGGAACCAGGTCCCATATTAAAGCTATTGCCTCGAGCTCAGGGCCTTAGAGGAACAGTATGTGATCATAACCACGAGCCATCTCTTAGCCCAATCATCCCATTTTTTTAAATGAGGAAAATAGGGCTGAGGGTAGAGCACTTGCCAACCATGATCCAGACCCAGGGTTCCATCCCCAGTATTGGGGGGTGGGGAGGCACAGACTAGACTGTTGTAAGCCCCCATGTGGGTGCTGGGAAACAAATGCTGATCATTTAAAAGAGCAAGACAGTAGTGCTGTTAACTGCTGAGCCGTCTCTCCAGCCCAGGAAGGCTGATAGTGCTTCTCACTAAGTAGTGCAAGATTTGAACTGGGACGGTAACAGCATGCACAGTACCAGTTGGTTCCAGTACCACCACCATCAAAGAAGTTCATTTCTAAGTACTAAGAGAAAAGAAAAGTGGAAGCCAGAAGTCAGGCCTAGTAGCATACACCTGTAATCCCAGAACTTGATAAGTAGAGGCAGGAGAATGAGGGATTTAAGGTCATCCTTAGTTACAAAGTGCATTTGAGCTCAAACTGGGCCACATGAGATTCTGTCTCAAAAATGGGGGAGGGGAGAGGAACAGACCCTCAGGAGTCCTTTGGAGCATCTGTGCTTGGTTGACTAAGCCTGTTTCTGACTACTGTCATGTAGAATGGGGACTGACAGTTACGGAGTTTATAATTTCTCATTTGGGGCCGGTGATCTGGCCCAGCAGGTGAGCTTGTCACCAAGCCTGGTGGACCTGAGTTCAGTCCTTGGGATCCACAGATGAGAGGAGGAAACTCCCAGAATTGTCCTGACTTGTACTTGTGCACTGATGGCACATGCTCCCATATACGTGCACACACACAAGCACGCATGTATGTGCATAAATAAATACAATTTAAAAATTAAATTTTGGTTCTCATTCCTAAGTGGAAACCTTACCTTGTCACGGTAAACCCATCTTGGGGATCCTTACTTACCTGCTACAGAGGTCCGTTTACTTCTCAGTAAAACTGCTTCCTTACACTTGAAGAAAAAATGAGGATCAGCAGAAAAGAGTCTGGAGAAGGGGCCACAGGTGTCATGTCAGGCCGAGAAGGTGGAAGAAAAGGCCCTGAAACAGCCAAAACTCAGGCCAAGGAGATGAATAGGAAGGCTTCCAGGCTGAAACAGAGAGAAGGGCAGAAGAAACTTGGGAAGTAGAAGCCAAGGCTAAGAGGAATTCGGAAATCTGGCAAAAAGTAGGCTTTTCCTTGTCCCTAGATTACGGTGACACTTTTCCGTTCCTCTTTAAACCCTGGGTTCCCTGCTGTTACACCTTTGGCCACCTGTAGCTAGAATGAAATGTTATACTGGAGCCTGCTGAAGATTATAATAAACTTTAGTTTAAAAACAAAATCATACAGTCTAGCTTTCATTCAGCTGTTTCCACCTTTAAACTTAGCTATGTGAATTTCAGGTAAACTGAGTCTGAAGTCCTGCCGGAGCCTGCGATCCCTCCTTTGTTGTGTTCTGGATTCTGTGTTACCTCAAATTAAACCAATTAATTTTAAGAGGCTAAAAAAGAAAGAAAACCCTGTCATATATTTCCATAGGATTTACAAGACCAGCTGGAAGATATGATGGAGGATGCAAATGAAATCCAGGAAGCCCTGAGTCGCAGCTACGGCACCCCAGAGTTAGACGAGGACGACCTGGAAGCGGGTGAGTGCTCTGCAGTGTGCGTTAACTTCAGAGTCATCCAAGAGCCACTGCCTAGGACCGGTGCCCAAATGCTGGTTAAAACTCCTCTCAGGACACCAGACATGGTGGCGCATGCCTTTAATCCCAGCTCTAGGTAGGGAGAGGCAGGCAGATCTCTGTGAGTTACTTGATCTGCCTGCCTCTGCCTCCCACGTGCTGGGATTAAAGGTGTGTGCCACCATTGCCCAATGAAAAGTTTTAAATTAAAATAGAAAAAATAAAGATTAAGAAATAGAGATGAGTCCCTTTTCCTTTGTATTATATTTGCTCATTAACAAATCATTTGACTAACTTTTGGGGAAAGGAAGCCAGTTTTCTCTGATGAAGCCTGTTTAATTTCAGAGTTGGATGCACTGGGCGATGAGCTTCTGGCTGATGAAGATAGTTCCTACTTAGATGAAGCAGCCTCTGCGCCTGCAATTCCAGAAGGTGTTCCCACTGACACAAAGAACAAGGTACTGTTTTCCCTAAACAGTCCTACAGATAACTAATGTGGCCACAGGCAGGACAGGTTTTTTGAGACAGTGTTTCTCTCTAGCTTTGGAGTCTGTCCTGGAACTCGCTATGCAGAGCAGGCTGTCCTCCAACTCACAGAGATCTGTCTCTGCCTCCCAAGTGCTGGGATTAAAGGTGTGCATCACCACTGTTTAGCGGGACTCCCTTTTTTAAGATTTACTTATTTTCTGAGTTTTGCCTGCATGTATGTATGTATACTATGAATTTCCACACAACATATTAAAGGTTTTATATCCACCACTGGAAATCTAAAATATAGTCCTAAGTTTAGTAGCTGTGATCATTATTTTAAGAATTTTTGAAAGTCCAGTATTCCTACATTGGGCAACTAACAGCTGCATAAAAAATGTCAATGAGACACCAGGTAGTGGTGGAGCACACCTTTAATCCCAGCACTCTGGAGGCAGAGGCAAGCAGATTTCTGAGTTTGAGGCCATCCTGGTCTACAGAGTGAGTTCTAGGACAGCCAGAGCTACACAGAGAAACCCTGTTTCGAAAAAAAAACAAACAAGCAAAAAAGCCACTGAGACTCAACAGTGTTTTGTTTTGTTTTCGTTCTCCTGGGACTGGGGGCCTTACACCTGCTGGGCAGGCACTCTTCCACTCTATCTTCTTTTGAGACAGGACTTCATCAGGTTGTTCAGGCTGTCAGGCCTCTGCCTCTAGACCATCTGCGGTTATACAGTGGCATGTTATATATGTAATCAGCCTGTAAACTAGCACTAGGCGCTATTTACACATTTTACCATCCCATAGAAGAGCATTGATGACACATGAATGAGCCTTGTTTACTGATAGTATGTGTTGGTGTGTGTGTGTGTGGTGTGTTTTGCTGGGAATTTATTCTTAGGGCCTCACACGTGTTAGGCAAGCACATTATACTGAGTTATATTTCCAGTCTGGTTTTGTTTTGTTTTCTTAAATTAATTAGAGACAGGGTCTCAGGTATCCTTCAATCCTAAACCAAGCAATCCTTTGGCCTTAGCCTCTCTCAAGTAGCAGAACATATAGGCAATCCACTTCTCTATTTACCTTTTGAGTGGTCATATTAGAGTCCCACTCCTAAGCTCTCAAGTTAGCTCAGTAATTGAGTACTTGCTGTTCTTTCAGAGGACTTGGGTTCAATACCCAGTACCAACATGTTGTCTCACAACCATCTGGAACTCCAGTTCCAGGGTATCCAATGCTCTCTTCTGACCTTTACAAACACAAGACATGCAGGCAAAACTCATGCACATAAAATAAATATTGAGAGAGCGGAGGAGACAAAGGAAAAAGTCCCTCTCTGGGCATACGAATTATACTGGATTATTTAAACTATGGAGTATAAAATTAGGTATAAAACTTACTAAGTAAGACTGGGGGATGTAGCTCAATCGACAGAGTGCTTACCTAGCATGCACAGGCCCTGGATGTGATCCCCAGATCACATAGACGAGGTGTGTGGCCACAGGCCTGTAGCCCCAGTACTGGAGAGGTAGAAGAGGAAGAGGAGGAGTTCAAGGCTACCTTTGGCTACAGAGTGAATTGGAAGCTAACCTGAGATAAATGAAACCCTATATGGAAATACAGGAAATACAGGGATGGAAACCTTACTATTAGAAAGATCCTAGTTCAACAAAGGAGGAGAATCAGGATTTCTGACACTGTGACAGACCACTTAGCTGTTTGTTTCTGTTCTTTGCATGTGTGAAGTATTCACGTGATTGCTGTTTAGAGCCGTGTAGGCCTTATATGTAAAGGACTTAATCCCTAGCTCATACTGTACCATTATCATCGTAAACAGAGTACTTTACTGCATATAAAACTCCATTTCCTCTTAGTTAATGTTGCTAGTCTGATGTGTTATTTGTCATGGATATTTATAGCCCCTGTTTTATCTGATCTCCCCATAAACATGCTGAGTACTCGCAGTACCGCTGACTGAATTTTTCTGTAAGGTCCAGCCCTAAATCTGCCTTTATTCACATAGAATTCTGAGCAAATTAGAAATCCGTGTCTTCGCCTTGCCTTAGCTAGGGTTACTATTGCTATGATGAAACACTGTGACCAAAAGCAAGTTGGGAAGGAGAGTGTTATTTGACTTACACTTCCACACTGTAGACCATGACTGAAGGAAGTCAGAACAGGAATCTGGGGGGAAGAACTGACACAGAGAGCTGCTTACGGGCTCGCACCCCGTGGCTTGCTCACCCAGGACCACCAGCCCAGGGATGGCCCCTCCCACATCTAGCACTAATTAAGAAAATGCCCAACATGCTTGCCTATAGCCCAGTCTTATGGAGGGAGGCATTTCCTCAGTGGAGACTCTTTTCAGGGGACTATAGCCTATGTCAAGTTACAAACTAGCCAGCACAGCTCTGAACATTATTTTCTCTCGCTATAAAATGTGAGGAGCAACAGCTGGGAGGCAGGTAGTTTTGTAGGCCTTTTGTAGGTCTCTGTGAACGTGCTTCTCCTCGTACCCTGCCTCCTTCCTTGAGCTCAGAGTACCTCTCTGGCTTTTTAAAAGTCCCAGGTGCACAATTGCTTTAAATAATTATATAATTATCTACTCTTTAGTAATTACGCTGAAGCTATTTTTGTGATCACTACTGTAACTCGCCTTTCGGTTTCCTAGTAACAAGTCCCTGAAGCATCTGTGGTATTTTAACACAGGGCCTCACACATGCTAGGCAAGCGTTCCTCCACTGCGCTGCATCTCCAGCTCTTTCCAGTGTAGGACACAGATGACCGTGAAGAGGAACCCTTAGCCGACCCTGGCTGATTAGTGGCAGAGTGTGGTACAGGAAGCGACTGTCCACCTGAGACCTCCCTTCAAGGATTTGCCAGTCTCTAAAAGATAGATGGGAGTGAAAATAATGCACCTGGAGGCCAGGACTTCACCCTCCCTGTTGGCCCTCGCACTCACCGCTCCTCTTTCTGGGTCTCCTCTTTGTTCTTCACTCTTTTTAGTTCTGTGCCTGTTTCATCAGGCCCCTTTGCCTTGGATGAAAAGGCTCATTGTCAGCTTCTGAATGGGATTTTAGTTCTGATTGATTAAACACTTGGACGTGACTTCTGCTTACTAAATGTAGTAATCATTTTACCCAGTCGGAGAGCAGCACTGACCCTCAGTTTCTTCTCGCAGGACGGTGTGCTGGTGGATGAGTTCGGACTACCGCAGATTCCAGCCTCCTAGACTGCAGCATTCCAGCACATGAGACAAAACTACGGATTCTGGGACTAGGAGAGATTTCCCAATTTGCCAAACAGATTTAGATTTCTTTCCTTTCTTTGAAGGAAAAGCTCATTACACTGCTCCTGTATCTTAAATTTTTCCGTTAAGAGAGTCATTGCTTGGGGGAAGCTGTCTTTTACTAAAATTTAATTCTTTTTCTTTTTCCTTAGGAAAGACTAACTGAAAAGTCTTTGAGTTTATATGTCCTGTTTTCATCATTAATAATTTGGAATAAACAAGGGGGTGAGACTAAACTTTATGGTAGTGTAAGTGCAGTCTCAGTGTGACTTGATACATTGATAAGGTAGTGATTATTAATGAGATTGAGACTGTCGATAGTATGCTTCAGAACCATTGTCTATTGTGGTGTTATAGGTGGGTTTAAGTGATGGGTTTTTGATAGGTTTTGCTGTGTCATGTGAGCAAGTCATTACTCTGTCTAAGATTGGAATGAACTGTCACTACTGGATCATGAGTTGCTATTTTGATCCCATGGTTCCCTCGGTATTATAGCCTGACTTGTAATGAATAATGGATATTTCTTGATATTTAATGTATAGGACATTTATTTATACTCAATAAATATTTTTCAAAAGGATATAATTGTAGCATCACTTTGGCCTAAAACCTCCGCTACAGAAACCAAGCCTAACCAGTGGCATTGGCATAGCAGCCTTAGCGCAGGCTTGGGGATATCATTTATTAACTACCATTTCTTACTAGTACAGTTGTACTTGCCTCAGGCTCTCATGAGAAGTAAATGAGGAACTAGGCCTCAGGACTCAGTTACCTTTGATGTGCTGTTTTCCCATGAGGGACTAACAATAAGAAAGAAAACCCGGTACTTCATCCTTTTCTTGTGAACTACCTAAATTATTGATACGTATAGTAAGTCTGACTGCTACCTGGTTTCAGGGTCTCTGTTTTATTACTTTTTAAATGTTCTGCTTATGAGTGTTTTGCCTGCGTGTGTGTCTGTGCACCACATGTTAGCAGTGCCTCGCAGAATTACAGACAGTTGTGAACTGCCTTGTGGGTGCTGGGAATTGAACCCGGGTTCTCTGTAAGAGCAGCCAGTGCTCTTAACACTGAGCCGTCTCTCCAGCTCCTGACTTCTGGGTCTTTACTATCTCTCTATGTGGTGGTTAGTCTTGTCAGCCTGGTGGGATTTAGACCCATCTAGGAGACAAGCCTCTGCTGGTGCCTGTGAGAGACTGTCTAGATTAGGCTAATTGAGGTGGAAAGCCCACCCAGTTGGTGGCATGATTATGGGATGGAGTGCTGGACTGGTAGAAAGGAGAAAATGGCTGAGCAGAGGGCCTCACCACTCTGCTTGCTGAGTCCTGACGCAGTGTGACGAGCTGCCTCAAGCTTCTCCCAAGTGACTGACCCTCCATGGTGGGCGTACCCTAAAACTGTCCGCCAAAATAAACCCTCAGTTTTCAGTTGGTTTGTCAGGTATTTTGTCGTCACAGGAAGCAGGCAAGTAGCTAATATATTTCCCTTCTTTTCTCATCCAGCGTATACTCGGTCTGCTCCCTCTCCAACCTGGCTCACAGCTGATGTCATGTACACCAGCTTTTCACAGTTCCGCAGATGAAGCCAATAAACATACTGAATCCTAGTTGTTTTGATTCTGTAAGAAGCCCAGGGACTACCAAGAGCAGTGAGCCCCTCCCTCCAGAAGCTCAGTCTGGTTACAAGTGGGATAAGGCATACCTGTAAACCCTTTCCCATGGCCACAAACCCCGTTTTCTCAAAAAGTCTTCCATGAGCAAACATACAATGCCCATCATAACTTCCTTCAAGCCTTTCTTGATTTTCCTGCCTTTTCTGAGTTTTCCCACTTGTCTAGTCACTTGGTCTCTTCCCTGGACTCTTCTTTCTCACTAGGCCCCTGAAATGTTTCTTCCATTGTGGTTACAATGTATATTCTTTTTGTTTGGTTTTTGTTCATTTATTTATTTATTTATTTTTTTCTAAACAGACTCTAACTACATAGCTCTGGCTGTCCTTGAGCCCACTATGTAGACCAGGCTGGCCTTGAAACAGTGTATACTCTTTTTTTAGGGGGCTGGTTTTTTTGTTTTTTGTTTTTTGTTTTTTGTTTTTTTTTTAAACAGGTTTTCTCTGTGTACCTCTGGCTGTCCTAAATTTGCTCTGTAGACCAGGCTGTTTTAGAACTCAAAGAGATCCACCTGCCTCTGCCTCCTGAGTGCTGGAATTAAAGGTATGGCCACCATCTCCCAGCTGAAACAATGTATACGCTTGAGCAATCTCATACCTGAGAACTTCAGGAACCGCATACTAATGACTCAAAATACTTGCCTTACCCTCCTATTATTTTCGGTTCTGAGTGTTTCCATTTTAATGTCTATGCTGGTTAGCTTTAATTTTCAGTTTGATACAGCCTAGAATCCCAAGGGAAGACAATTCCAATAAGGAATTGCCTACATTGGGCTGGTCTGTGGGCAGGCCTGTGGGCATTGTCCTGAGTAGTTGATAAGGGAAGACCCAGCCCCTGTGGGTAATACCATTCCTAGGCAGGGATCCTGAAATGTTGACAAGTTGGTCAGGATGCAGGCAAGCAAGCATGTATGCATTCAGTATTCTCTCTGCTCTTGACTGGATACAGTATGGCTACTGCTGGAAATTCCTCCCATGCCCTCCCCACAAAGGTGGAATAACCCTTTTTCTCCCCTCAGTTGTCTTGTTCTTGTGTCAGAATTTTATCATCAAAACATGAAACTAGACAATACCCTGACATTATCAGAACCTAGTATAACCAAATGATAGCATTGTCGGGGATTATCTCGGCAGACATGCTTCCTTTCGTTTCCCCTTTTTTAATGTGATTTTGCTATGTTACCAAGTTGGATATTCACCATTACTTCTTGCCATTTTGTCGTGGACTGGTTTTCTTTTTGTTGTTCTTTTGTTTGTTTTTGTTTGTTTGTTTTTTGGATACAGGGTTTCTCTGTGTAGGGCTTTTTGGCTACATCATAACATGGAAGAAAGCATCACATGGAGAAATCGTAAGAGAGACTGAAAACAAAACCTCCACCCCCGTTAGTCATAGTTCACCCACTCCTACCGTAACAACTGCTGTGGGATGATGCTCTTGTACACTGTAAAGATTTGTCACTCATTGCTTTAATAAAATGCTCATTGGCCAGTAGCCAGGCAGTAAGTACAGGCAGGGTGACCAGACTAAGAGAATTCTGGGAAGAGGAAAGGCAGAAATGCAGCCACCAGCCAGATGCAGAAGCAAGATGAGAATGCCTTACTGAGGAAAGGTACCAAGCCATGTGGCTAAACATAGACAAGAATTATGGGTTGATTTAAGGTGTAAGAGCTGGTTAGTAATGAGCAGTTTATAATTACATAAGCCTCTGTGTTTCTTTGGGACTGAACAGCTGCAGGATCAGGCAGGACAGAAACTTCCATCTACAAATGGCCTTAATCTATTCTTTTTTTAATATTTATTTTATGTATATGAGTGACCTGTCTTGTCTTCAAGCACACCAGAAGAGGAATTCAGATCGCATGGTTGTGAGCCACCATCAGGAAGGACCTCTGGAAGAGCAGCCAGTGCTCTTAACTGCTGAGCCATCTCTCCAACCCCCTTAACCTATTGAGAGCAGAGCCCCTGTGATCCGACCACCTCTTGAAAGGTCCTACCTTTTTTTTTTTTTTTGGTTTTTTGAGACACGGTTTCTCTGTGGCTTTGGAGCCTGTCCTGGAACTAGCTCTGTAGACCAGGCTGGTCTCGAACTCACAGAGATCCGCCTGCCTCTGCCTCCCGAGTGCTGGGATTAAAGGCGTGCGCCACCATCGCCCGGCTAGTCCTACCTTTTAATACTGTTGAAATGACAAATTAAATTTCAACATTGAGCCGGAGGGGTATTCATTTGTATGTATGTATTGCTAGTTTAAATGTTTTATTTAATAACATCTTTAATAAACATTCCATCTTAACCTTAGTGTTAACACTTTTGTTGTTTAGTAAAAAGCAGATTCATGACCTCGCAGTAATCTAATCTGAGGCTTCTTGGTGGATTCCCAGAGATATTGCCACTGAAGAAGCAATGACGGTACAAAGCACACCCATGCCCCAAAGCTTTTTTTCAAATAGGTTTTTGAACTAGCATATAAAGGAGTTCTTCCTTGGCCTCGTCTTTAATGGTGTTTTCTGCTTCATTTGATTTTTCACCACCAATCAGATAGGATGCTCTTTCTAGAAGAAACTGTTCCCTTTTGGGAACATGTTCTATTAGTTCCAGTTGGAGTCTCACAAGGAAGCCGCCGAGGCTGTGGCTGTGGTGTAAAACTGGTAAGGACTTCTCCGCTGCATCTGTGTCTGCAGAAGACACAGACTGCCTTAAAGCGGCTCTGCTGCTCAGAGGTGGAACACTGTGTATCGATCTCCATTTGTTCTCGTTTCTGAAGTAATATTAACCTTTGTGATAACTATTTTATTTCTTTTAGAAAGGTGAGTTTCAGCCAGGCGGTAGTGGCTCATGCCTTTAATCCCAGATCTCTGGGAGGCAAAGGCAGGCGGATCTCTGTGAGTTCAAGGCCAGTCTGGTCTACAAGAGCTAGTTCCAGGACAGGCTCCAAAGTTACAGAGAAACCCTGTCTCAAAAAAACAAAAAACAGAGAAAGGAAGGAATGAAAGAAGGAAGGAAGGAAAAGAAAGAAAGAAAGAAAGAAAGAAAGAAAGAAAGAAAGAAAGAAAGAAAGAGAAAGATGAGTTTTTTGAGTGAACATCTAAGCTGGGCTGTAACTCTCTGACTCTTCCCCTAAATAGCTTTCTTCTCACCAGCCCATGATAGCCACACTGCACCCACCTCCAAGTCTTGTAATTTTTAATTTTGGTGGATGACGATTGGCTGTCCATGTACACCATGTTAAGCCACCAAGCAGCAGTCACTCTCCCTAACTCTTCCCTGCTGGCTGTGTCGTACTCATTTCTGCTGTTCTCCGACCGTTCCCTCTACAGCTCCCCAGAACCCTCCTCTCTACCCCTGGAGTGTTAGTGTTCCTCAGGATTCTGGCTTTTATCCACCGTACTTTCTTTGCTCTACTGTACTTTAGTGAAACCTCAGCTATTTTTGTGGCCTTCACTACTGACCTTCAAGTCTATGCTTCTAGCGCTGGTCTTCCTCCTGAGTTTCAGAATGCTATTTGTTTGTTTTTAAACTTTTCTGAGAATTTTCTATATGAGTACACCCTATTAATATCATTCCCACCCCCATCTCCTTGCTTGAGCTCCTCCCACATCCCCCACTCTCTTCTATAAGTATTACTACAGAAATATGTGTAACCTACGGTATCCACTTGAGATTGGATGACCTTCGGGGCTCATCCTCAGAGAGGACTGATTCTCCCTTCCTCAGCGTTGACTGTAGGAATTCCCTGCATTCCTGTTGGCATGTCCGCTGGCATTGTCATTACACAGGTCTTGTTTAGGCAACCATAGGAAGATTTCCTGAGTGCAACAACTACAAGACACTAACAGCAAGCGTCCATCCTGGTCCTCTGACTCTTAAAATCTTTATGCTCCCTCTACCAGATAGATGGGCCCACTGGTACTGAGCACCCCATGGTCACTTCCTCTTTACATTGTAGTCAGTTGTGGGTCTCTAGTAGTTTCTGTAGGCTACAGATATCCAGCTCTTTGCCAGCAGTGCTTTGGCTGTCCCAGACTCACACCAGCACCTCACAGTCACATGTCAAAACAGCCCTTCTCTAGATCCAAATCTCTGCTCTTTCCCCCTCCAACCAGTGAAATCATATCCTAACACCCAAACATAGCCAATAAAACATTAAGCTTTGCTTTTAAAAAAAATCACCTTGTTTATTATGGGGGCATATGTGTCACGGTGTGCATGTGGAGGTCAGAGGACAACTTGCAGGAGTCAGTTTCCTCCCCACACTGTAGGTCCTGGGGAAATACCTTTATCCACTAAGTTACTTCACTGACCCCAGTCCTTGCTTTTTAACTCCTAAATCTCTCTCTCTTTTAGTTTTTTGAGACAGGTTTCCTCTGTGTAGTCCTGGCTCTCCTGGAACTCACTCTGTAGACCAGGTTGGCCTTGAACTCAGTGATCCCCTGCCACCACTGCCTGGCCTAATGTTCCTCAAGCCCAGTTCCCTTCTCAGTTTCCACTGGCCTAGATATATCTCATATAATCTTTCGGAATGAATGACCTGCTTCCTCTACATGCACAATTTACTTCCTTGAATTCATTTGTCTTGTACAACTAATCTTTCTTAAAAAAAAAAAAGGACATATAACTTAAAATCACTAACAGCTCCCTGTCATCACAACTGCCTGTAACTCAAGCTCTAGGGAATCCAATGCCCTCTTCAGGCCTCCAAGAACATCTAGACAGAACATGGTACACATACATACATACACTCAGACGAGCACACTTGAACACAAACACAAAATATTTTTTTTTTTTTTTGGTTTTTTCGAGACAGGGTTTCTCTGCGGCTTTGGAGCCTGTCCTGGAACTAGCTCTGTAGACCAGACTGGTCTCGAACTCACAGAGATCCGCCTGCCTCTGCCTCCCGAGTGCTGGGATTAAAGGCGTGCGCCACCAATGCCCGGCACCACAAAATATTTTTTTAAAAGAAAACCCTGTAACAAGAAAAATGTGGCAATACCAACAGAAAAAAAAATAGGCAACAGATATGAATAAGCTATGAATAAAACATGACTAATTTATGAATTAGTTTAAAAGAGGAAGTCCATGAGGTCATCAAGAAATGTTTAAGGTTGGGGGTTAGCAAGAAGATTCAGCAAGAAGGTGAATCTTCTTGCTGCCAAGGCTGATGACCTGAGTTAGAGTCACCCAGACCCATATGGGGAAAGGAAAGAACCAGTTCCCACAAGTTGTCCTCTGACCTCCACACACGTCATGACACATATGCGCGCGCACACACACACACATGCATCCATCCCCCAATAAATGTAATTTTAGAACATTTTTATAAAGGAAGTGTTCCAATTCAACCTAGAGGTGGTATTGTATATTGAATATTTCACCAATATTCACAGCAGTAAAGAGACTCACACTAGAAAGACCATGAGATTGAAGGCCTAACTTGACTTTATAATGATACCAGTTTTTTTAAATCTTTAAGCTCAATAGTTTAGAGAAAACCAAAATAAGATGATAAACCTACTGGGCACAGTGGTACACACCTTTAATCCCAGCACCTAGTGGGTAGAGACAGATCTGTGAGTTCAAGACCAGTCTGGTCTACATAGAAAGTTCCAGGATGGATCTACTTCGTGTTCCTGGAGAAGCCTAAATTATTTAACAAATGCAGATTCTTCATTTATCATATATAGTAAGCAGTGTTGTCGTATAGTCCAGAGAAAACTGGGTTCTACAAAATTGGATTTTTACCTTGTATTTGCTTTCCAAACTGCCTTATCTCTGAAAGTGATCTGTTCTTCAAAAATTGTGTGTGTTGAGCCATGAGCATTTTCTCCAAGATTAGAATACTGAAGGACAGAAAAGGGCATACACAGCCTGGGCTGTGAGTTTCCACCTATGGAGACTGTAGGCAGAACTGGACAGATATTGATGCAGTGCTTCCTGAGCTAATTTTGATGCATCACTCTTAGTAATACCCTGCCGATTACTGATTCTTTTTTTAAAGCCATCAGGTCTATATTGTGGATGGAGGTGAATGCTCCCCTGTCAGTCATTTCAGGAAAGCCTTGGATGAACAGGGAAGTAGGAAAGAATTTCTTCTAGTCTGTAGTCTGTTGAACCAAAACACAACTCTTGCTTATATGTATAAATGATATTCTTTTTTTAAAAATATTTATTTTATTCATTTATTATGTATACAATATTTTGTCTGTGTGTATGCCTGCAGGCCAGAAGAGGGCACCAGACCTCTTTACGATGGTTGTGAGCCACCATGTGGTTGCCGGGAATTGAACTCAGGACCTTTGAAAGAGCAGGCAATGCTCTTAACCACTGAGCCATCTCTCCAGCCCCCATAAATGATATTCTTTAAGATTTATTTATTTATTTATTTATTTATTTATTTATCTGCATGCATGCATGCCTGCAGGCCAGAAAAGGGTACCAGATCTCATTACAGATGGTCGTGAGCCAAGATGTGGTTGCTGGGAGTTGAATTCAAGACCTTTGGAAGAGCAGGCAGTGTTCTTAATCACTGAGCCATCTCTCCAGCCCTGTGTAAATGATATTCTATATTCAGGACCAATTATGAGTGACCATGAGTGAGAACAATGATTAGGGTTGTCCTGACATTCTACTGTAGAAGAAAGAGGTTATCGGAACTTTTATAGTTACAGAATGGAAGAGGTCATAAGTCAATGCTTTGGTCAAGTACAATGGTGGGGATATCAGGTGCGTGGGTAGTCATCACAGAATCAGGGTGACCCTTCGTCTTCCTTTTGGACATCAGGGCCACCTACTCAATCTTGACAGAGTTTTAGGGACCCACCTCTCCTTGTTCCTCTGTTGTTGGGATGGGGGACAGCCTTGACAACCTCACCAAACCCCATCACTTAGTTACATCTTGAAGGATATCCACCTTGGCCACTCCTTTCTGTGGTGCCAATCCATCCCATCTCCTTGCTGAGAAGGGACCTCTTAGCCAAACTGGGAGCCTCTATGTCTGTCTCTCCCCCAATCTCACTTGACCAGGCTTGCCACCTCTTCTCCTCCTCCTCCTCCAAATCACACAGTCGGAAATTCCTTTTCCCTTGCCAGCCTCCCAGTGCATCCCTGATTATGGGACACCCAAAATCCTTCTATAGCCAAATCCAATCCTCCTCTCATCAGGAAACTACAAAATCCTTTTGCTCCCATCCAGAGCAAAAGCAGACGTCACCAGCCTATCTGGTCCTTTGGAAAGTTTTGCTGTCTGTCTGTATGCAGAGATGAGTGTGTGTTTTCTGTGTGTCCATAAGTCTTGTGGCAAACATGGGAGCCAGGATGGAAATGAGTCAGGCTCAGCTGAATGTATGAATACTGGTGACCACATCTTTTGTTTTTGACTGGTCTTCAAGTGTGTAAGCTTTCTGTATTCTGTGTTTATTGGTTTTGTTTTTGCTTTCTCTGCCTCTACCAGTTGCCAGCCACCACTGCTAGTCCTGCTTGCCATGGCTGTTTTGATGACCAGGGCTCAGGATTTATCTCTGAGCTTTCTAGTTACTGAATTCAGTTTAACGGGGACTCGAATGTCTTTTGAGTGTGGATAATATTAAAGTCGTTGCACTTTATGGGAAAGCTGGCTCTGGAGTTTGGTGATGGCTCCTCCTCCTCTAGACCCAAACACGTTTGTTTAAGGTGTCCTGTGTCAGGTGGACCACCTGATGTGACAGAGGAAGAAGAGCGAAACAAAGGATCTAAAGGAACTTGCTTTGCAATGACTGCGCTCAGTGGCAACCGTGTGTATCTCTAGTAAACGGTTAGATGGAGGATGCGAAAGCTAAAGTTCTGAGGGCCCCAGAAAGTATTTTAAGGCACGTAAATGACAGTTCTGAAGGAATGAGAAAGTGAAATGAAATAAGAGATTAAAAAATGTTTCAGACTTCCCCACCTCATCCCACCCCTGTGCTATTGTTATATTAAGATTTCAAAGGTTTAGAAAAACTATTCTCAGTGGTTCAACCAGACCACTCCAGTGGTGGGGGCTGGAGCCTGCTCACCAGCAGGTTCCCAAAAGGAGACACTTGTCCCTATGGCACCTACACAGACTTCTAAAACACCTGTCCCCTATGCTTGCTTTCTCTATGCTCAAACAAGAAATTACTGTTGATGTTGGCCAGAGGTTAATGGAGGCTACCCTTAGTGGTCCTGTAGGAGTCATGATGCGTATTCAGGGAAGCATGTTTGTGCAGAATGGGGCATCTTTTATATCCTAATCAAGGGCCTGTGGCACCCCAGATGGGAGATGTGGATCCCTGGTAAACTTCAACATTTATCACAGCTGCCCATCAGGCACGATCACAATACAGAGGGTACACACCCTGCTTTCTCAACCCCTAGGTACAGGCGCTGTTAAAGAAGTGGTCCAAAGCTCCCCAAAGGTCCTGCATCCCTAGTATCACCCCTCTTAGATGATACTGACCCCACCTCCCCATTACACCGTCTTGTTTCAGACCGTAACCTCCACATATCAGCCTGACTAACCACCATCTGTGGCCTGTTAGACTCTCTCACCTCACCACTCCGAGGGGACAGGTATCCTGGCAGTCAGGAGCCAAGGACTATCACAAAGTCATGCTGAACAATAAACCTCACAAGAGAAATTTATTGGGAAAGACACGGGAGGAAGGGTGACTGCTTCTGCTTGGGTGAGAAGCAGCAAAGAACTAAGAGGCAAGCTTTATAGAGTTTCTTGGTGGGTGGAGCTGTCCATGGTGACCTGATCTTGGGGTAAGCTCAAGGATTGGTGGGATTTTGTGGCCAGATTTTGAGTTTTTTTTTTTTTCCCCTGTAGGGCAGGATCTGGAAAGGGCCATTAGAGAAGCCTAGACTCAAGGAGCTGGGATTGGCTGTTGTGACTGTTAGAGAAGTTTGGGGATACTGCCTAGCCATTAGCACCTCAAGGAGCTCACAGTCTCTCCTTAATTGCTATAAGCTAAATAACACTACCACCCCTTATCTCTCTTCAGTATCTCAGTCTGCTTTAACTCCCCGGGGACACACTTTGTGGGTACCCTGGATTCTGCAGATTGTGATAGTACCTTAATCCTTAGCACTACCACCCAATCCAGTCCCCTATGCCCAAACATTCACAATGCTTCAATTCTCTTCAGCACTCAAGTTTACCACTGCCTGCCTGCTTGGTGGTCCAGGAGTTGTGCCCTGGTGTTCCTTTTTCCAAAACTAGGGGCGGTACCTGGTGAAGAACCCCCTTGCCAATTCCCATCATAAGGTTTACAGTGGCACGGTATGACAAAGGGGCAGTTCAGGTCATAGCCTCTAGCAGTCCTGGGTATGACCACTAGTGTTGCTACTGGAGTGCAGGACTGTTTCCCTAGCTATGTACCATTGGTTTTCCTATCGGTTCACCCAGCATCTCCAATGAGTGGCTCAGACCATCCTCACCTTCCAGGGCCTCATAGACTCGCTGGCCCCATAGGGCTACAAAATCGGCGAGAATTAGAGTTACTAACAAAATCCCTCCAATCCCAGGTCATCCTGGAACCCTGCCCCCCAAGAAACCCTATATAAAGCCTGCTTCTCACTGGAGCAGAGGCAGCCACTTTTCCTCCTGTATCTTTCCCAATAAATCTCTATTGTGAGGTTTGTTGTGCGGTTGACTTTATGGTATTCCTTGGTTCCCCACTATCAGGATAGCTACCTTTCCCCTCAGAGCTGCAACATCTTAACCTTTCTGAGTCATTTTTTTTTCTCAAATATATTTCCTAAAGGATTCCCAGATTTGCTGGGTTAAGTTAATCAGGGAAGGCTAAATTAACCCAGTAGAAAGGGCTTCTTAATCTATGGGCGTTAGAAGGAAGTACAAAGCCCTGAGACCAAAGTGGTCACAGACATCGTGGAGAATGTTTGAGACAGGGTCTTACTCCGCCACTCTGGCTAGCCTGGAACTCACTTTGTAGATCAAGATGGACTCAAACTCAGAAAACCGCTGCCTGTGGCCCCCAGAGTGCTGGGATTAAAGGCTTGGGTCACTGCAACTTGCCTTGACAAATAAAACCCAAAGTAGATCTAAAACATTTGTATTTGCTGATGCACGCCTATAAAGGAGGCTGAGACATGAAAGATCCACCCCGCCCCTATCACACCCCCCTTTGATTACTAAAGTTACCCCCACCCCCCGCCTCCTCGCCGCCTGCGTGAGCCAGGCAGATTGTATCCGAGGGCCATTTAAAGCTGGGCTCACGGCAGGACACGACAAAAAGGCACTGCAGCCGGAGAACACAGCACCTCTCAAAGCGAAAATCAACACAAGTGCGGCCCAGCTCCCGAGATTTGGGCCCCCTTCAGCCACCCGTCCCCCAGTGCCCGCCAGGCCGGTTGCATTTGTCCGACGTCCCAAAGGCGCCATTCCACGGTAAACTCAAGCGGCACCACCCACTCGTGGCCATCTACACGCACGCGCAGGCGCGACTTTTCGGCGCCGGAAATCCGGGACACGTGACCAGGTGACAGCCCTCGCTCGGTGGCGGGGCTCGCTCGAGGTGCTGCGGCACAGCACGGGATGGCGGAGGCACCTCCGGTCTCAGGTACTGTCCGTGTCCCCGCGCGGGACCTCTAGGGTGCGGCGATGTATTCAAGCTAGGAGATCGGAAAGATTCGGGCCCTTAGGTGGCGAGAGGGGCGCGTGCTGCGCGTGGACAGTGGCTCGCAAGGGCCAAGCCACGCGCGCCGCGCGGACGGACCTCTCCACCATCTTCCATAGGGTGGTGAAGCTCGGCCCCTGGGTTTCCGAGAAGAACGGACGGGTCCCGGAGCCCAGCGAGGGGACATGGGGGACGTGGGCATTCCACGCCTCCGCGGGGCTCCTTCGGGCCTTGCCGAGGCAGCGCGACCTGAGTCGGGCGGGCGGGCGGAGGAGGCGGCGGCGGCGAGTCCCCGTAGCGGGCCCTGGAGTCCAGCGAGTTTGCGCGCAACGCTCGGGGAGTGTTCTCAATCTCCCGGAGCCGCGGCGTTCCGCGCGCACGCCAGCAGCTCCAGCTTCGAGGGCTTTGAAATCCCACTTTGCCCCGACGTGCGTGATCCAGCCTCAGTTTCCTCATCTGTCAGTTTGGACTCAGTAAGCTAATTTCCGGACCCTACACGTTCCGTCCCTAATTGTTGGCTCCCTTGCCTTCCCGGAGCTACTCTATGGTTGGGACAGCCTCATTTGACTGTTAATAGAAGTTCTTTCCATTTTCTTCACGGTGCATTGGTAGATCCGGGGTTTCAGATTTTGTCGACAGCGATCAAAAAGAAACCTTTTGCACTGGGATATTAGTGCACACTACCTAAAACGTAAAAATGAACCAGGATACTGGAGAGTTGGTGCCGTGTTTGAGAACACCTCAAGCTCTTCCAGAAGAACCGCGTTCGGTTTGCACAACCACCTGTAACCCCAGCTCTAGAAGATCTGACGCCCTCTTCTGACCACCGAGGTTATCAGCACACACGTGGCATATATCCTGTCTCCCTCTCTGTACACACACACACACACACACACACACACACACACTACAAAAAAAGTTTTTTAAGTGAACCAAATGTTTCAGTGGTGTAGGGCATAGTGGTACATGCCTTTAATCCCAGCACTTGAGAGGCTGAAGCAGGAGGATCTTTGAGTTCAATCCATCCACGTGTTCAGTTCCAGGCCAGCCAGGGTTACATAGTGAGCCCCCATCTTGGAAGGGCGGGATGAGGGTTGAGGGGGAGAAGCAGTAGTTTCTTTTACTATAAACAACATATTGTAACGTTACGATAAAACAACACCCAAACAAAACCTGCTTGTCACAACCTGCTCCATAGAAAAGCAGCCCAGCAGTGTCCCGCTTTGGCTTGAATTATAGTTGTGCTTTCTGACAGATTGATAGGACGCAAGTCACAGCTAGTCAGACTGTGCGTGCGTCTGTACCGAGCGACAGGGGAGATGTACGTTCCTGTCTCAGTTGAAAGAGTGTAAGAACACCGCACTGGCGCACCCTAGATTTGGCTAACCCTTCTTGGGAATGGGAACTTTAGGCAGATACATTGCTCTCCTCCCTCTCTAGGCCGCCACTAGCCCTCTACCCTGAATCCCTTGGGCTTCTTCTCTGTCCCCGTCACCTCTGACTTCCTTCCAGACCAGTAGGTGTCTGAAGCAGAGGTGAGTGAGGTCATTGTGACTCACAGCTTTAACCTTTGGGACTGTGCTTCCACTCCCTGGAGCGTTTGCTGAGTCCCCTTGTCCAAGGAATCCCTACTTCCTTGTTTCTTTTTTCTTTATTTTATTTTTTCGAGACAGAGTTTCTCTGTGTATCTTTGCGCTGTAATCCAGGCTGGCCTCGAACTCACAGAGATCCACTTGCCTCTGCCTCCCAGGTGCTGGGCTTAAGGCATCCCCACCACACCCAGCTGTACTTGTTTTATAGCCTTTGTCCATCATCACTAGCTCACACACACTCTTCTAAGGCAGTGCTTCTCAACCTTCCTGATGCTTCAGCCCTTAAATGCAGTTCCTCACGTTGTGACCCCAACTATAAAATTGTTTTCTTAATTATTTATTTTATTTTGTGTACATTGGTGTTTTGGCTGCAGATCTGTCTGTATGAGGGCATCGGAGCCCCTGGAACAGTTGTGAGCGAGCTGCCATGTGGGTGCTGGGAATTGAATCTGGATCCTCTAGAGGAGCGTCCAGCACTCTTAGCCACTGAGCCATCTCTCTCGCCCCTGCTCCCAATAAAATTATTTTTGCTGCTACTTCATAACTGTAATTTTGCTACTGTTATAAATCATAATGTAAATATCTGTGTTTTAGGTGGTCTTAGGTGACCCCTCTGAAAGAGTTGTTCGACCTTTCAAGGGATCGAGATCCACAGTTGAGAGCTGGTGCACTAAGGTCTTTGAATGTCAGACTAATCTAGAACAGGGGAATCTTTTTTTCCTGTGTGATCAGATTTTCTTCTTCCCCACCCACCTCCAAAACAGAGGTTTTCTGTGTAACCGCCCTGCTGTCCTGGGACTCTGTAGACCAGAACGGCCTTGAATTCACAGTGATCCCACCAGGTTCTGCCTCCCAAGTGCTGCCCAGCCTGTGAACAGGCTTTCTAATGCCAACTTTGTGCACAGCACTGCATGTTGCTATGCTTTGTTGGGTCGCCAATACCTCTTGTAAATAAATATAGTGATGCTTTGGTGAGAAAACAGCTCACTACAGAAAAACTTCTACTTAAATAGTGGAACAAGTGTCTGGCCTGTGCCATAGTATAGTTTCCTGATTCGTGTGCCCCTTTTTCCTTCCTTGTGTCTTTTTAAGGGTCGTTCTGAGGTTTTTCTTAGGTCTAGTAAAAACACGACTCTGTATGGCTAGAAGCATGTCTGGATCTGTTTACTACTACTCAATGTGAAACATCCTTTACCAGGCTATTGGGCAGCTTTGCTGACCCTTTTTTCCGAGCCCCCCCCCCCATCCTTGCTTCTTCAAAGCAGGAGAGAAATGTATAGCACTTCTTGGTACAGTTTACCCATTCCCACTTGTAAGTTTATCTCATGTTTTCAGAATACCTCTTCTGCTCTGGGAGTCTGTCTAATCTTTTTGCCATTTTGTGAGCCCTTCCACTCCACCCTCAACACTACCTATGTGGAAGTGCTTGGGACAGATCCTGGGTTGAATGAGAGGTTTCTCTGTGGCCAGTATGATCTCACCAGTCTTCACTGTGTTTCTGTGCTATCTGCTGCCTTGCCCTGTCAGTGTGCAATGTACGAATGAGGACGTGTCCTAAGTCAGAGTTCTGAGCTTGCCTTGGAGTGTCTGTGGCCTCGGGCAAGTTACTGTGCTTTCTCATCCGGAATGTGACGATTAAATGAGTTAATGGGGCTAGAGAGATGGCTCAGCTGTTAAGAGGACTTGGTGCTCCTCCAGAGGACCAAGTTTGGTTCTTAGCACCTACGCACCTGGTCGCTCAGGTCACACAGAACTTCCTGTAACTCCAGCTCCAGGGAATCTGATATCTTCTGCCTCAGGACACCCACATACTCATGGTTGAGACTCACAGAGATCCCTACACGTATACATTTAAAACAGAATAAAGAAGTTAACACATGAAAAGTGCTTAGATGAGTGTGTGGCACATACTAAGTCTACAAGGTTTGCAGTTTACCCATTGGAGTCTGTGTCAGATAGTCGTAGCTCTAAAAGCAATAATAAGGTATCATTTTAACCGCTGTAGGCATGCTATTGCTTTACTTTACCAACTTAGTTTCCCTAGCAGCTCTGATGAGGGATTATGTTCTCAATTATATATAAGAAATCTGGGGCTAAGTAACATTAAAACATGATAAAGCAGGGATATGATAGTGCTTGCCTGTAATTATATCACTTAGAATATTGAGGCAGGAGGATTTTAAGTTTGAAGCCAGCCTGGGCTATATAGTGAATTGAAGACAGCCTGGGCTACATATTGAAGCCTTTTCTCATATGCCAGAAGATAAATAATTTAAAACAAACAATAAATGGTAGGCAGGGACTTAAATTTATGCCTTACAGACTGTTGATTGCTACTGTGACTTTGTTACTGATTAGTTTTGTGTCATTGGGTAGATAGTTTCTCTTTTTTTATTTTTTGAGACAGGGTCTTATTATGTAGCTGTGGCTGACCTGAAACTCATTTATGTAGACTAGGCTAGCCTCAAGCTTACAAACATCTGCCTACCTCCGCCTCCTGAGTGCCGGGACTAACAGTGTGCACCACCGTGCCCCTGGCCTGGCAGATGGTTCTCCTGAGTGCCGGGACTAACAGTTTGCACCACCGTGCCCCTGGCCTGGCAGATGGTTCTCCTGAGTGCCGGGACTAACAGTGTGCACCACCGTGCCCCTGGCCTGGCAGATGGTTTCTTTGGGCTTCAGGAACTGAGCTGACTGTATTTGGAATCACCTTGTGGGGTGAGTGAGTAGGCTGAAGTTAAAGTAAGGTTAGATTTTTAAGGCTTGGAAATTTTAGAACATATTGTAGGAAGGAGTTACATGTAAAATCCCAAACTGTATTCCAAGGGGGAAGAGATGGAGGCTAGCACACTCCCTATGCTAATAATATCTGTATGGGATCTTTTAGGTGCTATAATAACCTTTGAAATAAACATTGTTATCCTTCATTATAGATGTAGAAACTGAGGCTAAGGTGGTCAGGTGATAACCCTAAGCTCATTCAGATTTGAATCCCATTTTAGGCTGATTTCAAAGCCTATTTGCTTGCTATGATGCAATGCTGCTTTAGTGTTTTGAAAGACCACATAGAACTTCCTGACCAATATCTCATCCCTAAACCCGACCTTCATTTTTTATTGAGACAAAATCTCACTGTGGAACCTGGGCTGGTCTCAAACTTTTGATCCTATTGCCCAGGCCTTTTCAGTTCTGGGATTAGAGGCATATACCCACATGCTCTGCTCTCTTCCAAGGTTTTAGTTTTGGTTGTAGGGGCTCATGTAGCTAGCTCAGGCCCTTCTTTAGAGGAGATTACCAATGTATACTACCGTGCCTGGCTTTAGCTTTTCTAAGATTTTTAGATAAAAGTGTATTCATGGTGCAAGATGGCCTAGGCTATCAGTGGACATCAGTGTGCCCACTAGACATGGGATACTAATTGTGATCTTTAAGGACTGAGAGCCTGACACTTTCACAAGAGACCGATCTCATTAAGCCTGTTTTATACAACATCCTTAAGAAAATATTTTTTAGATGTGCCTTTTCGAGGCATGGGGTTCCTAAGTGGCATTAATTTCTTACTGGATATCTATTTCTTGTTCCCTAGGCACTTTTAAATTCAGTACAGATGCTGCTGAGTTCGTTCCTCAGGAGAGAAGAAATTCTGGTCTGAATTGTGGGACCCAAAGAAGACTAGACTCTAGGATTGGGAGAAGAAATTACAGTTTCTCACCTCCCTGTCACCTTCCCAGGCAGAATCCTTATGATGACATCTCTGCTATTCATCAGCACAATTACGCCTCTGGAAGCAAACCCAAGAGTCACCAGGTGTTTTTCCAGTCTAATAAATCACTCAAGAACCATGGCCTTCACAATCAGCCATGGCAGAAGTTGAGGAATGAAAAACACCAAAGCAGAGTCAAGAAATCACAAGGGCTCACTGACCAGATGTCAGATGCGTCCAGTTTAGAAAGTGTGACCAGGTCAGAGAGTGGAGCAGACCTTAGGGATCATAGCCCTTCTGAGAGTGAGAAAGATGTGGTTATTGCAGATCCTAGGGGAGCAAAGCCCAAAAAGGCAGCACAGCTTACATACAACTATGGCAGAGGGCCAAAGGCCAAAGGGAAGCCCAAATGCGAGCTGGGTAGTAGAATGAGCCCGAAGTCTGAGGATGAAAACACCAGACCTGTGGGGGCTTCCCAGACTGACTTTTCAGATGCGTCCTGTAGAAAGGCTGTAGTGGATAGCTGCGTGTCGAGACGGAACGAGCAGAGAAGATACCCACAGAAAAGGCCTCCGTGGGAGGTGGAGGGTGCCAGACCACGACCAGGCAGGAACCCACCCAAACAGGAAAGTCAGCGACTTTTAAATTCAGGGCCTAAAAACAACATGCCCCCCATTCCAAAGGATAATCTCAGAGAAAGACCAACAAAGTCAGCCTGTGACACTGGGAATTTGGCCGTTGTCAACAAGTCTTCCAGAAGGGTTGACCAAGAGAAGAATGCAGGAAGGAGACAGGACCCTCAAGTGCGCTCTCCTTTCCCCAGAGGCAAACAGAGCCATGTGCTGAAGAATGTGGAAACACATACAGGTCAGTGTGCCTGGAGGGGAGGGAAGATTGCTTGAGGGTAATTTTCAAGCACTACACTCATAATTTAGAAACCATAAAATAAAAAAACTAGTTGTGAAGCCTACCTTAATTCAGCACCTGCTTGGATCCTGCCACTACCCATTGCTGCCCTCACTGGTAACCTCTTTTTTTTGTTTGTCTTTGAGACAGGGTCGTAAGCTCTCTACCACTGAGTTATAACCCCCAAATCTTTATTACTTGAGACAGTCTTAAATTACCCTGGGTGTCCTTAAATTTACTCTATAATCCAGGCAGGGCTTGAACTAATACTCTTCCTGCCTCAGCTTCCTGAATAGCTGGTATTACAAACCTGGACCACCAGGCCCCACACTCTTTCGGCTTACTGATTTTCCTCCAATAAATTATTATGTAAGGGCTTTAAATGTAGCTAATGATGCTAAAGCTCTCTGAGTTTCAGATTCTTTTTGAGTTACGGTAGCAGAAGCAGGACATGGTAACATTTCGTTGCCCCTGTTGATTACAGCTGATGCAGCTCTCCTCATCTTGTTGGTTCCACTGCAGTGGTTCTGTCTTAACTCTTTTTTTCAGCTCATCTTGGCTCCTTCAGCAGTGAACAGTTTTTCCAAAACACATCCTGAACTCATCACTCGTCTGTCTTGGGTTCCGTCACTGTAGGTTCTGACTTCTGTCTTCTGTGCCGTACCCTGTCATTTTCCTCCAGATTCCTTCCTGCTCTGTCTGTCCAAGCTGTTGGATGCAGTTCCCTCTGTTTAGAGTCACTACCCCCTTAGCTCGCTGCTACACGTTTTTGTTGTTCATTTGATTTACTTTTTGTTCATTTTTTTTCACTTTTCTTTTTTTTTTTTTTTTTTTTTTTTTTTTTTGGTTTTTCGAGACAGGGTTTCTCTGTGGCTTTGGAGCCTGTCCTGGAACTAGCTCTGTAGACCAGGCTGGTCTCGAACTTGCAGAGATCCGCCTGCCTCTGCCTCCCGAGTGCTGGGATTAAAGGCGTGAGCCACCATCGCCCGGCCCCACTTTTCATTTTTTTGTGTGTATGGCTGTTTCACCTGTATGTATATCTGTGTACTGTGTGTGTGCCTGGTGCCCATGAAGGCCAGAAGAGGTTGTCAGACCCCCGAGAACTGAAGTTACAGCTGATTGATTGTAAGTCACCAATTCTGGGCATCAAACCCAAGACCTCTGGAAGAATCAGCCTGTGCTCTTAAGCACTGAGCTAGCCCTCCAGCCCCTAACCCTGGCTAGCCTGGAACTTGTTATGTAAACTAGGCTGGCCTTGAACTCACAGAAATCTGCCTGCCTCCTGAGTGCTGGGATTAAAGATTTATTTTTTGTATGCACCTGAGTGTATTTATATGCATCACTGTGTGTACCAAGAAGCCCTCCGAGGCCAGAAGAAGGGCATTAGATCCCCTGAAACTTCAGTTACAGGTGGTCATGAGCTACCACAGGGGTGCTGGGAACTGAACTCAGGTCCTCAGCAAGATTGGCATACCACTGAGCCATCTCTTCAACGGTAAAGTCCTTTAGACAGGAGCTCACTGCTTCCCTGGCTGCCTTGGGCATCCCCTATGTAAACTCCCAGAGTCCCTCTGCCCTTCCAAGCACTAGGATTGAAGGTTTGTGCTGCAGTTCCACTTGTGAATGTAGATGTTTCGAAAGCTAGTTTAGTTACATATCCAGGGAGCCTTTTCTTATCCCTATAGTATTGTCTCTTCCAGGCTTTTACAAGCTTGTCTTTTTTATCACTATACATACTTCTGTTATTACTCGAAACCATAATTTGAGCCCTTAATCTCAGTACTTGGAGGCAGAGGCAGGCAGATCTCTTAGTTTGAAGCTAGCCTGGCCTACAGTGAGTTTCAGAACAGCTAGGACTACACAAGAGAAATCCTGTCTCAACCCACTCCCACCCCCCAAGAATGAAAGAAACCATAATTTATCTCCATGACTGTTTGGAGTCACTATTTATAAAAAAAAAGTCTTTCCTTTTTCTTTTTGAGTCTCCCTATGTAGTAGCCCTGGCCTCTGGATGCTGGAATTAAAGGAATGCACCATCACCACCTCACAGATATATGTTGGTTTCTTTGTTTTTAGATATAAGTGTCCCCAGTGTAGCCCTAGCCTGGAACTTGTTATAGATAGGCTGACCTTAAACTAACAAAAATCTTTCTCAGCCTCCTAGTGCTGGGATTCCAGGCATGGGCCACTGTCCTTGGCTTAGATACTGTATCTTTCTTTTTCCTTGTGGTGTTCTTGCCTCACACAGCTCTTAGAACATAGTTGAGAGTCGGTTCTGACTGGTCCACAGAACTTGTGTTGACCTAAATACTCTCCTATAAGGATGTTCTGAAGCATGTGTTCTCTCTCTTCACAATTACCGTCCTGCCCCCTTCTTTACAAATAAACCTTTTACACTATTTGAAGACATTCCTCATTTTGCACTGAGTGTGTTATTACATCAAGGCAAAGAGCTAGGTATGGCAGCGAGCATGCCTTTAATACTAGCACTGGAGAAGACTGGGTTTGAGAACAGACTGCTACTTAGCAAGACTCTGTGTATTGAGGGTGGGGATAACTTCAGTATGTAAGCTCTTCCTCATGAACTTTTACCTTTATTGATCTCCTTTTGGTTTATTGTGAGCCTTTGACCTAATCAATGATGCTACCACCTGCCCAGGGCCTGTTTTTTCACTGAGCTCCCGCACCTCACTCCCACAGTGTTTCTCTGTGTAGCCCAAGCTGTCCTTGAACTCAGATCCACCTGTCTTGCCAGGTGGTGATGGACAGTGGCCACACACCTTTAATCCCAGCACTCGGGAGAAAGAACCAGGCCAGCCAGAGCTGTTATATAGAAAAACCCTGTCTCAAAACAAACAACAAAAAAAGAGCTGGGGGTGGAGGTGTACACCTTTAATCTCAGCACTAGAGGCCGAAGCTCCCAAGTGTTGGGATTAAAGGCATGCATCATCACCTGGCTAGTTTTCTGTTTTTTAAAACACAGGTATTTTATGTTATTTGGGTTGTCTTTAAACTTTCTGTGTAACCTAGCCTGGCCTTGAACTCCTGCTTCAGTCTTAGTGTTAGATTACAGGTATGTGCCACCAGGCCAAGTGTTAGCCTTGTGTCTTTGTTGTTTGTGTGCTGGTTGTTTTTTGGGTTTTTTTTTTGTTTGTTTGTTTTTTTTGGTTTTTTTTTTTTTGTCAGCTTGAAGCAAACTAGCATTATCTGGAAGTGGAAATTTCAATTGAGAAAATGCCTCCATCAGATTGAACTGTAGGCAAGTCCATAGAGGCATTTTCTTGATTAATAATTGATGTGGGAGGCCCACCGCATTGTGGACAATGCCACCCCTGGGCAGGTAGTCCAGGGAGATATAAGAAAGATAGCTGAGGTCTAGAGAGATGGCTCAGCACTTAGGAGCACTGGTTACTCTTCCAGTGGGTCCAGGTTCAATTCCCAGCAACCATATGACAACTCACAACTGTCTGTAATTCCAGTTCCAAGGGATCCAACACGCCTATTCCCCTATACAGACGTACATGAAGGCAAAAAATGCCAATGCACATGAAATAAAAATAAATTTAAAAAGAGAGCTAACTAAAGGTGAGTGTGAAGACAAGCTAGTGAGCAGTGGTACTCCATGGCTTCATTCCTTCTGTGTGTGCCTGCCCTAGCTTCCTCCACAGTAGACTAAGCTTCAGCTAAAATAAATCCTTTCCTCTCCAAGTTGCTTATGATAATGGTGTTTTATCACAGCAGTAAAAAGCAAGCTAGGATAATTTGTTTCTGATTTTGTTTTTTAAACTCAAAGACAATTTTTATTGAAGTTTAAAACAAAAACCCCCAGGAAAGCAAGCTGTAAATTTTAACAGCTGCCTATAGAGAAGAATGGAGAAAAGAATGGGTGGGGGAGGGTGCCCCTGAGTCAATCTGTGTGGAGGTCAGCCCTGTGTCAGCAGCAGAGCAGAGCTGAGCCGCAGAGCAAGCAAAGCCCAAAGTGCGAGGGAAAGCTTAGAACAGGGACTTGTTTGTTTTTGAATTAGTTATTTGGTGAGTGGACCTTAGTGTAAGGGTCTGAGACTTGGTGGGGAGTTGGGGTTTTGTTGGTGTATCTGAAAAGTTTGCAGTCAGTTAGCACCCAGGCAGGTAGGTCTGTGTTCTCCAGGGTATTCCGGTGCTCTGTGTGCTTTCACTGACACGCTGTTCAACTAGGATCGCAGCAGACACAGTCACGGCCCTGATGCAAAAGGGCTTCTGGGAAATGAAAAAGAGCCGAGGTCAGACAGGACTTGCAGCTAACACGGACAAGTCTTGGCACTGAAACCTGATAGTTCACCAGCACAGAGCAGCTCTAGAATTCCACTACTACCATATTTTACACATTAGACATGCTTTGATAAAACCTAAGAGGAAGGTATTGTTGCCAACGAGAGATTTATATTTCTCTCTCTAAGATCTCTTTGGAGCCATTCATTGTTTTTTTTATTGTGGGTGCCCAGTATTTCCAAGGTACCGCTCTAATAAAAATCTTGGTTCCCAAGGAGAGTATATTCTGTGTGTATAGTTAGATAATAAGCAATATGTATAATACATGGTTTATCATGAGACAGGGTCTGACTGTGGCCTAGGTGAGCCTCTGAGTCTTTATCCTCCTATCTCAGCCTGGAGTGCTGAGTTTACAGGACTGTACCATGATGCCTGACATTGTCAGGTAGCTGTAAATATTGAGGGAAAATTCAGTGTGCAAGAAGAATAGATTGTGTTCAGGGGGTGAATTGTAACTTTTCTAAGTATGCTGAGGACTGTGAATGAGAAGTCACATTTTGAGTAAATACCGGAGTGGATGAGGAGCTGAGCCACACAGCTATCGAGGGCAAGTCTTCTGGGCACAGGATGGAGCAGAAAGCCCCAGGCAGGAGTCTACCCGGCAGTGAGGAAAGACTATGAGCAGTGGGCCTGGGAGGAGGAGCTGAGGCCACTGTGAGGGTCTGGGCTTTAAGTCACCAAATAACAACTATCGAAAAGGGCTAGGGAGATGGTTAGCATTTAAACAGAGCACTAGCTGCTTTTGTAGGGGACTCAGATTCAGTTCTAACACACAACACACACATGTCAACTCACAACAGTCTGTAATTCCAGTTCCAGAGGATCTGACACTTCTGGCATCTGAGGGCACCAGGCACCCACACATACATATAAAATTTTTGTTTTGTTTTAACTGGTAAGCTCTGACCAGAAGAGTACACCTAAGAGCACCCACCTCTGTACCAAAACTGGGGATTGAACCCAGGGCCTCTTGGTGCCAAGCAAGCAATCTTATTACTAAGTTGTATGCCTACCTTTTTCCTTTTTATTTTGATTGTTTGTTTGTTTGTTTTTTGGTTTTTTTTTTTTTTTTTTTTTTTTTGGTTTTTCGAGACAGGGTTTCTCTGTGGTTTTGGAGCCTGTCCTGGAACTAGCTCTGTAGACCAGGCTGGTCTCGAACTCACAGAGATCCGCCTGTCTCTGCCTCCCAAGTGCTGGGATTAAAGGAGTGCACCACCACTGCCTGGCCCTTTTTATTTTGAGACAGTGTCTCACTAAGTTGCCTAGGCTAGTTTGCCATTATTCTGTATCAGGAAGGTCATAAACTTGTGATCCTCTTGCTCGAGCCTGCCTGGTAGCTGGGATTGCTGGCTTACAGCCTCTGGGCCAAATTTAATTTACAGTTTGCTGTTCTTATTGCTGGGGTCTAAAGGAAACAGAAAGCAGCTTAGACCAGAGTGGGAGAAACAGATATTAGATTCTAGACATAGTCTGCAAATTGCTGACATAAGACCCTGTCTCAAACTCTAAATAAATAAGCAAATAAAATGACAACTGCAAGGTAGACCAATGATTACTCTTAGGTTTATTCAGTGCTTACTATTCTTTATTATTTGTGGGGTTTTGAAACAAGTTTTTTTTAAATTTATTGATTTTTTTTTTTTTTTTTTTAGCTCTACCGTTTCCTCTCCCCTCCCCTTCAACCCTCTCCCAAGGTCCCCATGCTCTCAATTTTCTCTGTCTCAGGGTCCTCATTGTTGTCTAGGTTCTCTGGGATTGTGATTTGTAGGCTGGCTTTCTTTGCTTTATGTTTAAAAACCACTTATGAGTGAGTACGTGCAATAATTGTCTTTCTGGGTCTGGGTTACCTCACTCAAAATGATTAAAACAAGGTTTTATTATATAGCCCAGGCTGATCTTGAAATCTTGTGCTCCAATGAGACTCCTGAATCCTAGGACCACAGGCCTGGGCTATAGCTCTGAATAATCTGGGTGGACTTGGGAGAATGTTTACTCCATTATAGGAATCCCTACCTAAATGTCTGCTTTCTCAGTCCTGTCTCAGCAACTTCTGCCCATTCTCACTCAGCCTCTAAGTCTGAATAACCATTTATTCAGAATCAGGTATCCCTTTAAGTCTGTTAGAATATATTGTCAAATGGCTTATTTCTCTGTTGACTAAAATAAGGAATGGTTTTTTATGTTTCAGTTTGTTTATTTGTTTTTTTAAACAGGTTCCCTAATTGAGCAGCTAACTACAGAAAAATATGAATGTATGGTGTGCTGTGAACTGGTTCAAGTTACAGCCCCAGTGTGGAGCTGTCAGAGCTGTTTTCACGTCTTTCATTTGAACTGCATCAAGAAGTGGGCCCGGTCTCCAGCATCGCATGCAGGTCGGCCATTTGTGTTTCCCGAGTTGTTTCTGCGCACTGCTTTAATAAATTTGGGTTATAAACCTGGCTTTAAAATGCTAGCCAGGAGGTGGTGGCGCACTCCTTTAATCCCAGCACTGAGACAGAGGCAGGTGGGTCTTTGTGAGTTCAAGGCCAGCCTGGTCTACAAAGTGAGTTTCAGGACAGCCAGAGCTACATGAGACCCTATCTCGAAGAAAAAAAAATTCCTCTTAAGCATTTATCTATAGGTAGAATGTTACTTTATTCTCTTGTTTTATGATGGGACTTAAGTTGTAGATCTTAAATAAACCAGCTAAACATAACTATGAAAATATTTAGCTGTGAAATCAATAATTTTTTAATTGAAAATGGTAGGTTTCATTGACATGCAACTATAAAAAGTGTTTTTTGGACTAATGAAATGGCATAAAGTGGAAGGGTACTCTGTATCAAATATGTATTTCATAGGAGAGAGCCAACTCCTGAAAGTTGTCCTCTGATCCCCAACATGTGTCATGGCTCTCTAGAGCACACACACAAAAGAAAATGTAATACCAAAATGATTCGAGAAAGCATTCATTACCAAGTGTAGTGGCTCACACTTTAATCCCAGAAGAAGTTGGAAGGCAAAGGTGGAAGTATTTCTGTGAGTTTGAAGCCAGCCTGCTCCACATAGCAGGTTTCAGGCTAGCCAGAGCTACACAGTAAGACCCTGCTCCCCCAAAAAACCCATGTGTGTGTGTAGTTTGCTTAGACATTTATATAAATTGTTTAATCTAACCTTCACATATTAGATTATTTCTGCATATCACAAATTTCTATAGTATTATAGGTAATGCAGATCTTGCTGATAATATGCTCCCTGTGTTGTGGCTTTTTTAATTCAGGACATAAGGATTTTCCTGTATACCCAATAGTTTTTCTCTTCAAGTTAATATTGAAATTAGAGATGATGAGCAACATGGGTACCTACTTGATTCACTGTGTTAGTAGGACTTTGTAGCCTGAATACAGTATTTAATGAAGCATTCAACAATGTGATTTATTTGCCTTTTTTTTTTTTTTGAGAACTTTACTCAGGAGTAAAGCAATAGGACGAAGTTAATAAATAAAAGTTAGAGGGAGCACCTCAGGGTGGGAGTCACTGAAGAGCCTAGATCTGTTTCTTAAATGTCTGATAATATTCCGCATTTTGATTCTAACTGCTTCAATGATGTGAATTCCTATAGATTTACTTTTTTTCTTTGTGAAACAGGGTCTCCCTAGACCTTGAACTCAGAGAGATCCTGCCTCTTGCCTTCCAAGTGCTGGGATTAAGAGGATATGTCACTATACTTGACCAGAAGTTTAAAATTACAGTACTGCTTTTTCAGGAGGGTGCAGAGGGGCAAGCCCTAGAGACCTGGATAGACCAAGCACACTCCCTACTGCTGAGCTATATCCCTAACCCAGCGTGTGCTGTGGGAAGACATCGTATTGATAGATTCTTTTCTTTCTTTCTTTTTAAACAGATGGCCAGAGTGGTTGGAGGTGCCCTGCTTGTCAGAATGTTTCTGCACATGTTCCTAATACTTATACTTGTTTCTGTGGTAAGTTTATTTACATACACTGGAATACTTTTTATTCCTACGTTGTACCTCAGTGATCTGCAGGGCTCGCTTCAAAAGTGCCTGATAGACCTCAAAGTAAGAGGCTCTACTATTGTACTCATGCTTCCATCACCAGGTGGAGCCCTGGCCATGGTGCTCCTGGCAGGCTCTTCTGGAGGTGTGTCTTCTGATTATGCCGGCCAGGCTCATGCTGGTTCTAAGCAATCAGTTGAGGCAGATATTGATGTGTGTTCCCCCTCAGTGCTAGCTGAAATACCTTTTATTACCTTTACTAATTTTAGATTTAAGCCATGTACAAAAGATAGTGTTTAATTTAAGACATCAATCATTTGTCTGTATAGTGGAGAGATTTTTCTATAAATTGGTAGTACAAATTAAGAATCTTCTCTCTCTATAGAATAGTTTTTTCCTTGTTTTGCCTGTTTGTTTTTTTAATTTAAATAGTTTTTTTTAATTGATTTTTCGGAAATTTTACATCATGTACCCTAATTCCACTCACCTCCTGGTCTCCTCATCCTCCCCTCACCCCTATAGCACTCCCCCAAAAAGAAAATATAAAAACAAAGCAAGCAAACAAACAAGAACAAACCAAACCAAAAAGAACCTCTTCATTTCTCCATCTTTCCCGCCTCTGCAACACCTCTCCATTCGTCCTGTCCTGCTGGCACTGGAGTGGTGTGTCACCTAGTACACACTTTGTCCAATCAGCTTTACTAGCAGATGTTCTTTGTAATGAGTCCCTGTTCTGGTTTCTGGTACACCTCATCATTGGATCCTCACCTAAACTCTCCTAAGGCAGTCCATGGGCTCCCTAAGTCATGAAAATCCTGCTGATACTGTTCCACAGGACCAGCCTTGGTGGCAACAAGAACCACATATGTCCACCCAGACCCTGACCACTATGGGGCCACAGACCCTGACATGGCCCTCCCTCAAAATAGCCACCTGGACTGAGGTGACACCAAGTTTTTCCTGTTTTTTTGTTGTTGTTTTGAGCCCTAGCTGTCCTAGAACATAGTATGTAGACCAGGCCAGACTTGAACTCACAGAGGTCCACCTGCCTTTGTCTTCCTGGTGCTGAGATTAAAGACATGTGCCACACTCTCCAGCTCCCTTTTCCTGTTTTTTAATAGCTACACCTTTTTGGTTTTTGTTTTGATCCAGATGCTAATTTCTACTGCTAGCATTTGTCTTGTTTTGTGTTTCTCCTTCATTTTAGTAACTAATCTGCTAGTTGATTTTCTTTCTTGACAGTTTGTTTCTCCCTTTGAACCGTTAGGCTTTGCATCTGCCTTTGTTGCCTCCCTGAAACTGTCTTCAGAAGTCATCAGTGACCCTGGCCATATGGGCTGATGTATAAATTAGCTTCTTGGGCAACGTGACTCCCTTAACACCTTTGACCATTCCCTTTGTAATCCTTGTTCTAGTTCTTTCTGTATACTATCTTTATGGTCCTAACCAGTTTGCTCATATTCCCTTGATTCCTTCACTAGCAAACATATTCTCTCCCCCTCTGTGGTTCTTGGTTCAAACCCAGAGCCTCGCACCTACTGGGCAAGCACTCTGCACTGAGCTCCCCTTTTCTTACGTCTCACTCCACTCTCTCACCCCGGATGCCTTTCCCAAAGAACCTCTTCTCGCTCTGGCTTCTCTCCAAGTTTAGTGTCCTACTGGAAAGGGAATGTGAATTAGACGTAAGAGGTCACCGGGAAATCAATGAGATAGACAGAATAATAGTAAGACTTAAAGGACATGCATTTCACTCTAGCCCAAGCTACAGGAAGATCTCTGTGAAGATTTGTATGGTGACATTGGCTGTGAGATTGTGGTCCTTTTATGCCTACTGTGAAGCTTTAGAGCCAGGCTCTTCCACAGGGGTTTATGTCTTCATCCACAGCCTTTTCCAGTTTTTTAATAGCTACACCTTTTTGTTTTTTGTTTTGATCCAGATGCTAATTTCTACTGCTAGCTGTATGTCTTTTCTGTCCTTTCTCTACCCACCCCCTCAGCCTCGTCCACAGTGCCAGAACATGTTATAGTGTCCTACCACTGAGCTGTACTCCAGTTCTCTTTCTTTATTTCCTTCTGATCTTTACCGCAGTTAATTCTTTGTTCATTTATTTAAGATTTCTTAGTTAATAGATTTTGTTCAGTAGTCAAAATGGCATTTTCATAGGTAAAAATGACTATCTTTTTCGGGTAATCTTAATGTTAAGATTTATCATGCTAAGTAGAGTGTTTAATAAGTAGCATCGCAGTCAGCTTTTTGTTTTAGCATGTGAGATAACAGTTGTACTGCTGAAAACCACGTTTAAGTTTCACACTGTCTCTGTTTGACGCTGTACTCTGTTTCGAAAAGTTGAGAATATGGTTGAAATTTATAGCATTGACTTTCTCATCTGATGTGTTGTAGGTAAAGTAAAGAATCCTGAATGGAGCAGAAATGAAATTCCACATAGTTGTGGTGAGGTTTGTAGGAAGAAACAGCCTGGCCAGGACTGTCCACATTCCTGTAACCTGTAAGTTGGAGTGATGGATTTCTGGGGACTCGGTGGGTGTGCTTTGCCAGTGCCTTTAAAGTACACATACCGTTACCACGGAACAAGAGGGGTAAAGAGTGCCTTTGTAGTGAGCACTCTGCACAAGTTATTAATCCTTTCCATGGCCATGTGTAGGTATGATCATTTCTACTTTATAGATGAAACTCAGGAAGGCTAAGCTTCATGCCCAGTGTTGCAGTGCTAAGAAGTGATAGGGTTGGGTATGAAAAGCCAGTGTTCCTTCCACTGTTTTGTACTGCTAGCCCTAAAAAGAAGAGAGCCTTGGATATCTATAGGGAAAGCACTTGTTTAACATCCTGTATAGTAGGACTTTGAGGTTGGGAGGGGTGCTTGTTTTTCTTTTTCACAAAATTGTGTTACCCATATGATTAATTAGACTTTCCTGTAATTGCTTTTAATTTCCGAAGGATTGCATTTGCCATCATTTAGAATGCCCCTCCCCAGAATACAAATTGCAGACCCTTGTTATCACATGGTCCTCTGGAAGAGCAGCAAGCACTCTTAACTACCCCACCAACTCTTCAAATGCCTATAGATTTTAGGATTTTGTTGTTCTTTAACAGCCCTGGCTGTCCTGGAACTAACTTTGTAGACCAGGCTGGCCTCTGCCTCCCAAGTGCTGGGATTAAAGGCATGTTCCACCAAACCCAGCTTGTTTATTTAAAAAAAAGAAGAAAAAAAAAAGACATGAAAGGAGAAGGGGACTAGCTGGAGTGGGAAGAAAGGACAAGAACAGAAAATGGGGTGGAGGGTGAACATCATCAAAAATATATGATATACATGTATGGGCTTTATTATTTATGTATGTGCATGCATGTATATGCAGCCCCAGGACCCACGTGGAAGTGAGGGGAGCATTTTATGCTGTTAGTGCTTTCGTTCCTCCTTTACATGGCTTCTGGGGATGAAAGTCAGCAGGTCACAGGCTCAGAGAGCAAGCACCTTTACTTGCTGAGCACCTCCACTGCCTTGTTTTGTTACTTTGTTTTGTGTTTTGAGACAAGATCTGATGCTATAGCCCTAGCTGCCCTCATCCACTCTGTTATTCTCATGCCTCACCTTCCCATGTGCTGGGGTTACAAGTGTGAGCCAGCACTGTGCCCAGGAGAAAAACCACTATTTTGAATGATATATATTCATTTTTTAAAAAGGCCTCTCCCCAATTTGTAGAAATTCCCAAAATAGGATTAAAGAGAGGTGCTTGCTGCAAAGACTGAGACCTGGGTTTGAGCTCAGGGGTCTACATGGTAAAGAAGAAGACTGACTCCAACAGCTTGTCTTCAGACCTGCACATGGCATGGTGGACCACGTACACACAAACACATACAAAATATAAGTGGAGTTTCTTACCCAGTCTATGATTGACACTGGTTCTACACGAAGACAGTATTTATCAAAACATATTTAAATTCCTTTTTTTTCTTCTTCTGACTTCCACAACATTTTGTTCAGATGTCTGATTCTAGCCTAGAGCACATCACTAAGCTCAGTTTCCCGTGCCCTCCCGCCCTGTGCTGGGATTCTGTTTCCTACCTGCATGCTGTGCTCGCGTCAGCCACCTTCGCACTGGTACTGCTGTCACCAGCTGATGGGACATGTCTGTTCTCGTGGGCACTGTAGCTCCTCCATTCCTTCTTTCCTTCCTTCTCCTAAGAATCCAATCCAGGGTCTTCAATACTAGGCAAGGGTAAAAAAAGGGGGGAGGGCCGGAGAGATGGCTCAGAGGTTGAGAGCACTGGCTGCTCTTCCAGAGGTCCTGAGTTCAATTCTCAGCAACCACATGGTGGCTCACAGCCATCTGTAAGGAGATCTAGTGCCCTCTTCTGGCCAGCAAGCATACAGACAGAACACTGCATACATAATAAACAAACAAACAAATAAATAAATAAAGAGGGAAGGGCTGGAGAGATGGCTCAGAGGTTAAGAGCATTGCCTGCTCTTCCAGAGATCTTGAGTTCAATTCCCAGCAACCACATGGTGGCTTAAAACCATCTTAATGAGATCTGGTGCCCTCTTCTAGCCTGCAGGCATACACGAAGAAGGAACAATGTGTACATAATAAATCAGCCAAAAAAAATAAACGTGGCAAGGTTTGTGGGTTTTGTTTTGTTTTTCCCAAGACAGGATTCCTCTGCTTAGCCCTTGCTGTACTGGAACTCACTCTGTAGACCAGGCTGGCCTCAAACTCAGAGATGCACCTGCGTCTGCCTCCTGAGTGCTGGAATTAAGGAAAAGGCATGCACCATCACTGCCTATCCACACATTGAACCAAAGACCGTATATTTTAAAGTGTCATCTTTGTCAAACCCAAACTAAAACAGGATTTTGAGTTGAGTTTGAGATTTATTTATTTATTATTGTCATGTGTAACAGCTCTAGCTGTCCCAGAACTCTAGACCAGGCTGGCCTTGAACTCACGAGACCTTCCTGCCCCTGCCTCCTAAGTGCTGGAATTAAAGATGTGTGCCACCACTGCCCGGCTACTTGTTTTTCTAAAATGATTGTTATTCTGAAATGATAATGCTGTCAACTTTTTCTACATAAAAATATTTATTATTGTCTTTTTGAAGCAGTCTTACTTTGTAACCTTAGCTGGCTTAAAGTTCATTATGTAGATCAGGCTGGCCTCAAATTTGCAATGCTCCTTCTGCCTGTGCTTCCTCAGTGCTGGAATGATGTGCTACCTCATCTGTTTTAAAAATATATTTTTTTTACCCCGGTTTTTCAAGACAGTTGCTTTGTGTAACAGTCCTGGAGGTCCTGAAACTCACTTTGTAGACTGGCTTCGAGGTCACAGAGATCCATCCGCCTACCTCTGCCTCCATCGTGCCCGGCCAATTTGTTTCTTAATTAAGTGTCTTTCGAGAAATATTAAGACATTGCATAGTAGGCTTATTTGTGGCCTATCCTAGTTTGCTTTTGTTGCTGTGGTCAGAAGCTGACCAAGATCAATGGGAAGGAAAGGGTTTATTACACTTCTGAGTCAGAACCCATCAAGGAAGCCTCAAACGAGCTTACGCAGGAGCCTGGAGACAGGAACTGAGGCCAGGCTTAAGCAGAGGTCAGGAGGCGCATTGCTTGCTCTTCATAACCCAGGACCACCTTCCAAGGTACTCCCTCCCACAGTGGCGCTGTCAGTCATCAGTCAAGACAGTGTCACAGGCATGTTCACAGGGCAGTTTGATGAAGGCAATACCTCCCTCGGCTGAGGTTTCCTCTTCCCTGTTGTCCAAGTTGGCAGCAAAGATTAGCCATCTCCTTGCCGTATTCACAGCAGGACACAGCTGAGGCAGCGTTGTTTGGATTTTGGTACATATAAATGGTTTCTTTATTAAAGCTTTTTCTCTTACAGTCTCTGCCATCCTGGACCCTGCCCGCCCTGCCCTGCTTTTACAACTAAAGCATGTGAATGTGGACGCACCAGGTAAAGTTAGAACTGGATTGAGGAAGAAGTCAGTTTCCATATGCACCATTCACATGTGATTGTCTGATGTAGAAGATTAGTAAGCAGATAGAAGTAAATGGTTGGCATGAATAAAGTCATCCCTGATGTCCCTGGGGACTTGGTTCCAGGACCTCTGGGGTTAAGGCAAAGCTAGAACCAAAGCTGTGTTAGCATCTTGTGAGGTAAGCGTTCTGGCTGTATGCAGTGCAAACATGCCTGGTCCCAGGACACTGCTCTTGTGCTTCTAGTCTGAGCGTCTCAGATCTGGGCACACTGTTCCTTTCTTCCCTGTTTCAGAGGAGGCCGGGCAGAGTGAGAGAAGAGCCCAGACTTGGCCCATCCTTCCGGGGTTCTTTCCCGGCCTGCATACTGCTCAGTAGAAGACAGATTCTCAGAGCAAGCCTTCATTTCTCCAGTAATTAGAAAAGAGGGAAAGGCAGGAACAAAGGAGAAAGAAGTGGAAGGGATGGAGAGAATAGTTGAGGAAATAAAAATTGGTAGGAGGGGGCTGGAGGGATTGCTTGGTGATTTAGAGTGCATGACCATTGTAGAAGACGAGACCATGTTGGGCAGCTCACAGTTGCTGGTTACTCCACCTCTGAGGGGTATGACATCTGTAGCCTCCGTGGGCACCTGCATCTCTGTTTATAAGAACAGAATTTTAAATAATAAAAATAAATCTTTAAAAATTAGAAGAAAACATGTTAGGGGCAGCAAAATCAAGAGAAATGTTTCCTGGGTATTAAGGGAAGGGTTTGGATTTTACTGTTATTTTGTCTATATAGTGGGGACTTTCAGAGTAATGTATTTGTATCTTTATAGGCACACAGTTCGCTGTGGTCAGACTGTCTCAGTCCACTGTTCTAACGTGTGTGAAAATATTTTGAACTGTGGTCAACACCGCTGTGCTGAGCTGTGCCATGGGGGTCAGTGCCAGCCTTGCCGGATCATATTAAACCAGAGTAAGTGGAATGCACGTGTTAGCAATGCTCAATGCATTTTTCTAGAATTGTGTGTTATGTCAATTATATTACAGCAAAACTGTTTCACAGAAGCCTATACTAGAGGGAAGGTTTCGGGGATGAACATCAAAAACAAGCTCATAGTGAGGTATCTATCTATGTACTTAACCAGGGTTTCTAAAATAAAAAAAAAAAAAATGTTGGCAAGGGCATTTGGCATCTTCATTCAGTGTTGGCAGATGTACAAAATGCTAGTCATTTTGGACAACTGTTTGTCAGTTTCTTATAAAATTAAACATTAATCAGCCATTCCGCTCTGAAGTATGCAGAGAAAGGACTGTACAGGAATATGTGTTTCTAAGAACCTCAAACTGAAAACAACCTAGATGTCCTTTAACTGGAGGAAGGAACAGATAAGTAAATTTTTTTCCTTTCTTTTTTTGAGACTGGCCTTATTATGGTGGCCAGAATGTTCTCAAATTCCTAGAGTTCTGCCTTACCTTCCCAAGAAGCTGGTACTAAGGAGTGTACCATTAAATAGTCTTTTGGCCACATATGTAGTTTATTTTGTCACGTGTTGATTCTTCTAGGACCTTTTTCAGCCTTATCTAGAAATTGAATGCACATTGCTTCTGGGTGTTCATTAAATGCCAAACATACAGCTTAAGGCTGGTTCCGTAATACTATTCAGGCAGCTGTGACCCTTGACCCTGCTGCTACTCTTGTGGTTCTGTCTCTCTTGCTAAGCACACCCAGCAGCCTTTTGGTATTGAAGTCATGATCATTTCCTAATCAACTAGAGAACTCCATTTTGTTTTTATTGTGATTTTCTGCACTACCCTCCTCTCCCCCTCCATGTGTATATATGATTGTGTGGTATATGTTCGTGTGTATAATAAGCATGTTAAAGTATGTGGGCACAAGTGTGTTCCAACAGGTGTCACGTGTGAGCATATGAAAACCTGAAATTGGCATTGAATGCCTTCCTTAATTACTTTCTACTTTACTCTTTTACATTTATGGCATTTATATATTGTGTATGAAAGTATGTGTGTGGAGACACATGCCATAACGTGGGAGATTGAATCAGTTCTCTCTCTATGCCTCCTGAGTTCCAGGGATCGAGTTCTGGCTGTCGGGTTGGCAGTGGGCATCTTTACCTACTGAGTCCCAGGGATCGAGTTCTGGTTATCGGGTTGGCAGTGGGCATCTTTACCTCCTGAGTTCCAGGGATCGAGTTCTGGCTGTCGGGTTGGCAGTGGGCATCTTTACCTCCTGAGTTCAGGGATCGAGTTCTGGCTGTCGGGTTGGCAGTGGGCATCTTTACCTCCTGAGTTCCAGGGATCGAGCTCTGGCTGTGGTTGGCACTGGGCATCTTTACCTCCTGAGTTCAGGGATCGAGCTCTGGCTGTGGTTGGCAGTGGCATCTTTACCTCCTGAGTTCCAGGGATCGAGTTCTGGCTGTCGTTGGCAGTGGCATCTTTACCTACTGAGTGATTTACCTCCTGAGTTCCAGGGATCGAGCTCTGGCTGTCGGGTTGGCAGTGGGCATCTTTACCTACTGAGTGATTTACCTCCTGAGTTCCAGGGATCGAGCTCTGGCTGTCGTTGGCAGTGGCATCTTTACCTACTGAGTGATTTACCTCCTGAGTTCCAGGGATCGAGCTCTGGCTGTCGGGTTGGCAGTGGGCATCTTTACCTCCTGAGTTCCAGGGATCGAGTTCTGGCTGTCGGGTTGGCAGTGGGCATCTTTACCTCCTGAGTTCAGGGATCGAGTTCTGGCTGTCGGGTTGGCAGTGGGCATCTTTACCTACTGAGTCCCAGGGATCGAGTTCTGGCTGTCGGGTTGGCAGTGGGCATCTTTACCTCCTGAGTTCAGGGATCGAGTTCTGGCTGTCGGGTTGGCAGTGGGCATCTTTACCTACTGAGTCCCAGGGATCGAGTTCTGGCTGTGGTTGGCAGTGGCATCTTTACCTCCTGAGTTCAGGGATCGAGTTCTGGCTGTCGGGTTGGCAGTGGGCATCTTTACCTCCTGAGTCCAGGGATCGAGTTCTGGCTGTCGGGTTGGCAGTGGCATCTTTACCTACTGAGTCCAGGGATCGAGTTCTGGCTGTCGGGTTGGCAGTGGGCATCTTTACCTCCTGAGTTCAGGGATCGAGTTCTGGCTGTCGGGTTGGCAGTGGGCATCTTTACCTACTGAGTTCAGGGATCGAGTTCTGGCTGTCGGGTTGGCAGTGGGCATCTTTACCTACTGAGTCCCAGGGATCGAGTTCTGGCTGTCGGGTTGGCAGTGGGCATCTTTACCTCCTGAGTTCAGGGATCGAGTTCTGGCTGTCGGGTTGGCAGTGGGCATCTTTACCTACTGAGTCCCAGGGATCGAGTTCTGGCTGTGGTTGGCAGTGGCATCTTTACCTCCTGAGTTCAGGGATCGAGTTCTGGCTGTCGGGTTGGCAGTGGGCATCTTTACCTCCTGAGTCCAGGGATCGAGTTCTGGCTGTCGGGTTGGCAGTGGCATCTTTACCTACTGAGTCCAGGGATCGAGTTCTGGCTGTCGGGTTGGCAGTGGGCATCTTTACCTCCTGAGTTCAGGGATCGAGTTCTGGCTGTCGGGTTGGCAGTGGGCATCTTTACCTACTGAGTTCAGGGATCGAGTTCTGGCTGTCGGGTTGGCAGTGGGCATCTTTACCTACTGAGCCATCTCACCAGTCTCATTCTCCATTTTATTTATCGAGTCCAGAGCTCTTTGATTGGCTAGTCTAGGTAGCTAGCTTGCTCTAGGGATCTCCCATTTTGTCTCCTGAATATTGGGATTATAGATGGCCTTCCACACCTGCCAGCCACTTATGAGGGTTCTGGGAATTAGTTAGAACTCTGGTCGCCTTGCTTGTTTGGCAAGTGCTTCTTTTCTTTCTTTTTTCTGTGCTTGATCACTTTTATAAACCTTCCATCATGTTAAACACACCCCTCCCAACAGGGCTCATCAAACAGGCAATTTGAGACAATGCTTAAATAGACAACCTGAAGACCTTTACTTTGATCTGCATTTATTTTATGCTGAATTTATTCCCGTGCCATAAGTTTTTGTTTCTTCTGGGATATCTTTTTCTTCTGTGCACCCTCCTCTTGTGGCTTCGGGACAGTTTGTTCACTTCAGTGAGGATCATCCATTGTGGCAGGGGAGCTCAGGTACGGACTCATCCTGTGCTCTGTCAGTTCGTCAGCGCATCTTTGGTGCTTTGTCCCTGGTCGATGGTGTAGACCATCCATCTAAACCCTTCCATCCAGCGCTGCTCTGTGTTTTTAAGCACATGCAGCAGAAACTCAGCACTTTTTTTTGACCACTGACCCTGCGACCAGCCCCACTGTGTTTGGCCTGGGTGCACTTACCGCCTCCACCATTGTACCATCAGAATGCACCCCTTGCTCCTTTAAAGTGACATCTTCCAGGTATTTTGGTGGCTTTTCAGATATGCATACCCTTGATGGCCTGGGCAGTTTCATGGATGTTCTTAAAGTGAACCCAAAAATTTGATCCTCTTTGCATGATTTTGTAGGTTTTTCTGGTCAAGGGGGTAGCAAACCATCTTTACAGGTTACCTCAGGCCACTTACACCTTGGCAAGTGTTTTTCCACTGAGCATTCTCCCCAGCCCAAATGTCCTGCCTATTAATTTACTCTTTCTTAGTTATAGCTGTATGTTCATTACCTCTGACAAAAAGACTGCTCTGTTTGGGTAGAAATACAGCAAAGAGCCTGGCATGGGGACTGATACCTGAAACCCCTGCCTTTAGAGGCTGAGACGGGAAGAGTGAGAGTTTGAGGCCCACCTGAGCCATCATAACAAGTTCAGGCCAGCCTGCCAAGCCAGACCCTGCCTCAGAAGGAAAGAAAAGAAAGAGAGGAAACAAAACATGCCAGAGGAAAGGCTGCTTGTAGGAAGCTTTTGGTTGCTAGATTTTGCTCATCAGTTCATTGATCCAAAAGTATTAACTGTTTCCTTTGTCTGTATTGATTCAAACAAATATTTGAAGAGATAATGAGTTTTAGAGTGGTGGATAAAGATGCACATATTCTTATTAGAAGACAGAATGTCTTTTGTTTTTTTAATGTGTATGGGTGTTTTGCCTGTGCATGCATGCAAGTGTGTGTGTCTGTGTCTGTGGGTGCATGTGTGTTTGGTACCACATACATGCCTAGTGCCCAAGGAGGCCAGAAGAAGACATTGGATTTGTGAAACTGGACTTACAGGCAGTTGTGGGTGCTGGGGAATTGAACCTGGATCTATAAGAGCAACTAGTACTCTTAACCACTGAGCCATCTCTCCAGCACTGGAATGTTTATTTTTAAAATGTAAAAAGTTTATGTTTTGGTGACTTGAAGCTATCTCTTCCCATATGCCAATAGTTCTGTCTAATACACTATTTTATAGATAGGATTTTTTAATTTATTTATTTATTTATTAAAGATTTCTAGGATTTTTTTTTTTTTATGAGTTCTCACTATGTAGCCCTGTCTTGCCTAGGACTTGTTAATAAACCAGGCTGGCCTTGAACTCAATTACATTTATTCTTCTGTTCATTTTCTGTACCAGTAGATAGCCTAAGTTGTCCTTAGGAAGAAATTACCATTAATTAGTTACATGGAATTTCAGTTTTGTTTCTACTCTTTTGGTCACCATTTATCATGTGAGCAAGGTATACATGCATAGATTAATTTGTGATAAATATCCTTTGTGGAAAAAAAAAAAGTGCCCCCCCCCAAAAAAGATTGTGGGGCAGTGGTGGCACACGCCTTTAATCCCAGCACTCAGAGGCAAGTAGATCTCTGAATTCCAGGACAGCCAAGACTACACAGAGAAACCCTATCTCAGAAAAAGAAAGAAAAAATTGTAAAGTGATGCTTATGAGAAAAATTATGTAATTTAATGAAAATAACTCTTCAGATTTAACAGTAGTAGAATCCAAATTATTAAGAATTTCATATTGTGGTAATGTTTTTTAATAGTGAGGCCTTTTTGAAAGCATTTGATATAAAGTATCAAGAATCCATTTTGCTTGTGTTGAAGTGAAAATGGGGACTCTGGATGTCATCTGCTCTACTACCATCCCACCAATTAAGCCTGCAGTGCCCTCTGCCATGGGGCTCCCTAGCCCTAGGTACTAAGTTGTGTCCTTTTAGTTTGAGGCAGTCTGAAGGATATGTTGCGAGGCCCTAAGAGATATTGGCGGAGGAACGGGAGCTTTTATTTGTTCCCATGTAAAGCTCTTAGGTGTGTCAGAGAGCTCCTGTGTAAACCATAGTCATTTCAGCATCATGTCTGACCTATGCTAATGAATATTTATAGACTATTGGGAATATTTTTAAAGCATGGATAGATTGCTAATTTGTCTTTTAAATTGTGTCCTCAAGTGTGCTACTGTGGCAGCACCTCCCGAGATGTGTTATGTGGAACAGAAGTGGGGAAATCTGATGGATTTGGGGACTTCAGCTGTTTAAAGATATGTGGCAAGTAAGGTTTTACGTTTTCTTACTTAATTTAAGTTGCTTTTGGTTAAAACTTCATTTTACGTAACAGTTACATAATTGTCTATTGTTTTTATTAAAAGGGACTTGAAATGTGGGAACCATACCTGTTCTCAAGTGTGCCACCCTCAGCCTTGTCAGCCTTGCCCACGGCTCCCCCATTTGGTGCGATGTTGCCCTTGTGGCCAAACACCTCTCAGCCAGTTACTGGAACTTGGAAGTAATGGTCGGAAAACATGCATGGATCCTGTCCCTTCGTGTGGAAAAGTGTGTGGCAAACCCTTGTCCTGTGGTTCCTCAGGTAACTAGTTGACATAAAATTCATTTTATAGAATTTATTTGGGGGCTGAAGAGACAGCTCAGTGATTAAAAAGACTGGCTGCTCATCCAGGACCCAGGTTCCATTCTCAGCACCCACATGGTGGCTCACAACTGGTTATCTGTAATAGCATTTCTAGAGGATCTGATGTCATTCTTCTGACCTACGTGAATATAGAGAGACCACACATGGTGCATAGACATACACATAAAATAAAAATTGAAAAGTTTTTTGTTTTTTTTGGGTTTTATTTTGGTTTTTCGAGACAGGGTTTCTCTGTGGCTTTGGAGCCTGTCCTGGAACTAGCTCTGTAGACCAGGCTGGTCTCGAACTTGGGAGAGATCCGCCTGCCTCTGCCTCCCGAGTGCTGGGATTAAAGGCGTGAGCCACCATCGCCCGGCTAAGTTTTTTTTTTTTAATGAATGTAAATGTTTAGCAGCAATGATGCTTTAACCAAGTAATAAATGCCACTCTAAAGAGGTTCTCATAAACATAATAATCAAATTTGGACAGGTGCGTTTTTTTTTTTATCTTTTTACTCAAAGTACTCTTGTGAAAATACAGATTTCCCAAGTGATTTCTCCAATTTTGTTGACATCGTTGGTTCTCTGAACGCCTACTCTAGTACAAACACCGTGTGTTTGTGTGTGTGTGTGTGTGTGTGTGTGTGTGTGTGTGTGTGTACATATATATATATGGACAAATCCAGCATTCCACACATGTTTACATGCCATCTTTTGTAATAGGAGCATGCTAAAACAACTGGGGGGAAATTTAGGTCTGAAATTCCAAATGACAGAGTCTCAGCCAATTAAAGCACTTAAACAGTGCCTTCTAGCTAAGCCTCCTGGATAGCTGAGGGCAACACCTTGAGCATCATTTTTGGATGGCTGCTTTTCTAAGATGGGAATCTTTCTATGCAGCTCTGGCGAGACTGGTACTATGTAGCTGAGTCTGGCATCAGATTGGTGGGTAGCTTCCTAACACAGTCTCTCCAGGACTGGATGACTGATAGGAGCCACCATACCCAGATTGTATCATCTATAAGAAACCAGTCACTGAAGATAATTCTTTCCCGCTGTGATTGCGCACACATCTTTCTGTGGAGCCCCTCAGGTTTATCAGGCTATTTGCTCTACTCCTGTGTGCAGTTTGGATTGTTTTATATGCTTTCTGAGGATTTTTGTTGTATGTTTCTTGTTAATATTTTTAGTGTGGCTGCCTCTCTGATCACTAATGATACCTTGCTTCCTCTTTTGTGACTTCTGGTCATTTGGGTATAGAAATCAGAAAATTTCATTAGACTTTCTTCCGAAAGCAGGGTTTTGTGTATCCCCGAATTACCTCACACTTGCTATGTAGCCAAGACTAACCTTGAACTTGTGATTCTCTTGTCTCCAACTCCCAATGACTCTGACTAACAGGCCTTAAATTCATTATATAATCAAATTGACCTTGAAATCCCAATCCTCCTGAGTGCTGTAATCACAGTCATGCACTCCTTATGAAATTTTAATGCAGTGCTGGGGATCAGATCCAGGGCGTTCTGCAAGTTAGGCAAGCACCCTACCAACTGAGTTACATCGCCTGTCTCAAGAAAGGATAAAACAGAAAATTTTACCCTAAATCTGGTTAGCTATCAGGTGAATGTAGGTTGTCCACGTCTATAAAAACAACAGCCTCAGTTAGTAGAATTATGGATTGTGACTTCAGAATTATCTGTAATCTCCAGGGAGCTTATAGAGCCCGGAGCATTTCATCAAAGTCATACATGATTAAATTCTAGGGAGATGTGAATCTAATATAAAGACTTTGCTTGGCACCTAAAGCAAAGGTCAGAAAAATCTATGCTTTGTGTCAGCAAGCAGCATGCATACCAACACATATTCCAGCGACTGATGCTAGTCTCTGTCTTTGAACGTGCCCGGCTTGGATGAAGGGAAGCTGAGGGAGAAGCACTGACCACATTCTTCTCCCTCAGCTCCACTTTTGGAGTTATTAGGAGTAGAGTGGAAAAACGGTGTTGGTAGTGAATTGGAAGAATCAGAGTAAGTCGCTGCGATTCTCAGTCCCCGCTCTTCCTTTGTTTGAAGATTTCATCCACACCTGTGAGAAGCTCTGCCATGAAGGAGACTGTGGACCATGCTCTCGCACGTCAGTAATTTCCTGCAGATGCTCTTTCAGGACAAAGGTAAACTGTTAGAATCCCTGTCATCGTCTCCTTTTTAAATGGTGATTGTCAGTGAGGAGGACCCAAAATAACCCAGTTTACTCACTGGGTCCCACCTATGTACACTGTCGTACCTACCGTGCCCCATTTTTAGGATAGACTGGAGGGTTATAGCACTCACGGTTCAGAGGTCAGTCACAGGGGTGAGGCAGTGTTAGCAACTGCAGGTGTGAAGAAGGAACAAAGACTGCTCTCATTTAGCCAAATGAGAATTGGACACAGCCCTCAAAACTCCTCCCCTGAGAGTTTGGACCGCTGCTGAAGTAGCCAACATGCTCACCTAATTCTCCTGAGCTGAAGGTCAGGGGCCCCAGGACCTCACACAGCCTGGTAATTTGGCGGACTCTTCTAATTCACTGAAAAACTGAAAACTATCAGTCATTGTTACAGTTTTTCTTTTGTCTTTTTCTTTTTCTTTTTTTAAGATTTGTTTATTTATTTTATGGAAATGAGTACTCTTAACTGTACGTACCTCTGAAAGAGCAGCCATCTCTTCGGCCCCACCAGTGCAGGTTTATTACTAGGAAGGGACACAAACTAAAATTAGTCCGTGAGGAAACATGTAGGAAAGAATATGAGAAGGGAGCACATGTGGAGCTTTTGTTTGTCATTTGTCCTTCCCCATGGAGTTGGGACAGCATTACCTTCCAGTATCTGACAGTATGTAGAGAGTATTCCAGCCAGGAAGGCTCACCAAAGCCTGTGTGTTGAGAAGTTTATTGTACTGGTATGATTTACTACCTACAAAGCCAGTCTGTCTTTCCAGAGTTTGTGTGACCAAAGCCTCAACCTTAAGACTGTCCAGTGTGGCCAACCTGCTTCTATGGCATAGTCTTAGACTATCCAGTTGACACAAACCATAAACAAATAATGTTATTTGACTAAACAATATCTTTTGAGAGTCAAGTACAGAAGTCAAGATTCAGTTTCTAATTTCAGTCTTGGGGAGTCTGATTGGGCTTTGTGTTATAAAAAGGCATTTGACCATTTTGGAGTTGGGCTTTAGTACCCATTTCTTCTCTAATCAGAAGAGGAATGAAGTCTTGAGATGGGGCCTTCTAAGTAATGATCTGTCCTGCTCCTCTTCCAGGAAGTCATTTCTGCACATATCAGGACCTCCTCCGAAGAGCATAATCTGGGGTGGAGACAGACCTTAACAGTTGATTCTTTTTAATAAAGTAGCCAAGGTCTAGGCAACCATTGATTCCCAAATAAGTTTGAAGATACAGTTATCTTAATGGATAAGATTAAGAATAAAAGAAAAAAAAAGAAAAGTAAACAGTATTATGATGGAAATTGTGTTGTGCTTATGAGGTATTTTTCTCAACGTCACAATATATGTAAATGTTAGTTGTGGAATCGATTACACTTTGTAAATGCCATATTGACTGCAGTAGTTGGGGTGGCTTAGTGATGGAGTGTGTGTTGAGCGTGTAGGATTTTTCTTTTCTTTTTTTCTGGAACTCTCTTTGTAGACCAGGCTGGCCTCAAACTCAGGAATCTGCCTGCCTCTGCTTTCCAAGGGCTGGGATTAAAGTCACATATTGCCTGGCTATGTGGATTTTTCACAAATGTTTCTTGTAATGGGGTGAAAGCAAATTTGGGGGGATGTTGTTTTGTGTGTGTGTGTGTACACGCGTGTGTGTGTGTGTGCATGCATATTTGTGTGAGGGTTCCACATCCCTTGGAACTGGAGTTACGAACAGTATGAGCTGCCTTGTGGGTGCTGGGAATTGAACCCAGGTCCTCTGGAAGAGCAGCCATCTCTCAGCCTTTCTTTTCTTTTTCTTACTGATTTGTGTTTTGTTCGAGACAGGGTCTCAATCTATAGCCCACACTGTACCTCACAGTACTGCCCAAGCTAGCCTTGAATTCAAGGCTGTCTTCTTGCCTCAGCCTCCAGAGTGCTGAGATTGTAGGCATGCCCTTCAGTTTTGTACACCTCCACATTTATTTGCAGTTCCAATGGCCAGTTTTGTACATCAGAGCCATTTTTACAAAATGAGCCAAATACAGGTGCAGCTTCTATGCAGCCCAGCTCCTTCCTCCTCGCATGACTGACTGAGTTCTCCGTCCACCGGCCTTACCGCACATGTTCCAGCACATGTTCCACTCGACCGTGCAGCAGCAGAGGGCATGTGGTATATAGCCTTTGGGGGTCCTCTAGCATAGCTGAAACCACAGTCATAGTTTCAAAGGTCTGCAGTATTTTTTTTTTTTTTGGCTGCAGTATTTTCATGGGTACTGTAAATACTTGCCCTTAAATGACAGCAGATTCTTACCTATTTTCAATTTTTTGTTTTGTTTTGTTTTTCGAGACAGGGTTTCTGTCTTTATTCCTGGCTGTTCTGAAACTGGCTCTGTAGTCCAGAGTGGCCTCAAATTTATAGAGACCCACCTGCCACAGCCCCCTGAGTGTGTGTGCCACCACCACCCAACTCTAATTTCAATTTTTAAAAATTACTTTTTAATGAGTTTATTTTTTGAGATAATGTCTTATTATGTTGCCTGGCTGTCCTTGAATTGGCTGTCCTGACCATACCTTCCAAGTGCTGGGATCACAGGTGAGGGCTAGCATACTTATCTTAGATTCTTCATTCTTACATCCGCTTTTCATGGATTTTACTGTTTGTGTCCTGGTTAGGTAATCGTTTCCCTTTGTTTTGATGCCTTTAGCTACTCCTTTCTTTCCAGATTTCATAATTCCTAATCTGCTCTTAAGTTTCAAGATTAGGCTTCAAAGATTGTTGGAATCACACTACGTAAAAGTCAGGAAATCTGGGGTCCTGTTGTGAAGCTCACTGGCATAAGTGAGCTGGCTCCAGGCCGGAGTTGGTGAATAACGCAGTTATATTTTGTGTTCTTCTGCAGGATCATTTTTATTACTTCTAAAGTAGCTATTGTTTCTTTTTCTTTTTCTGTAGGAGCTTCCGTGTACCAGTCTTAAAAGTGAAGGTATGACTATAAAGGGGCACCAAAGGACTTTCTGGAATGAAGATAATGCCCTGTGTATTCATGAAATATTGATATATGTCTTTGTTAAAATTCAGTGAAGAAGCATTTAAGATTGTCCATTACATTTTTAACATTTACAGTAAAGGGGGAAATCATTCATTGAATTCTAGTTAGTAGATTTCTTGGCGGTGGGGGGGAAGCTGACTGAACTAAATACATTCATGTCTACAACTTACTTTGAAATACTTTTTAAAAATTAATTGAAGCCAGGTGTGGTACATGTATAAACTTTTCTTGTTTTCTTTCATTTAGCATCTTTTTTAAGTTTGCCATTTTTATGGCTGAATAATACTCCATTTTGTTAATATATACAGCATTTTATTTATCCATTATTAAATAGTTGATATCTATGTAGGTGATTTCTACTTTTTGGCTACTGTGAATAATGCCATTATAAAACTTAAATATTAGGGGCTGGAGAGATGGCTCGGCGGTTAAGAGCATTGCCTGCTCTTCCAAAGGTCCTGAGTTCAATTCCCAGCAACCACATGGTGGCTCACAACCATCTGTAATGGGGTCTGGTGCCCTCTTCTGGCCTGCAGACATACACACAGACAGAATATTGTATACATAATAAATAAATAAATGTTTAAAAAAAAACTTAAATATTAGGGTTTTTTTTGTTTTTTTTGTTTTTTTTTTCTTTTTTAGACAGGATTTCCATGCTCCAGCTGGCCTCTAACTCACTCTATAATCAAAGATACCCTTGACTTTCTGATCTTCCCAGCTGTCTCCCAAATGCTGGCATTGTAAGCATGCACCATTATGCCCAGTTTTTTGGTTATTTTTTTTTATATTTATTTATTTATTATGTATACAATATTCTGTCTGCGTGTATTCCTGCAGGCCAGAAGAGGGCACCAGACCTAATTACAGATGGTTGTGAGCCACCATGTGGTTGCCGGGAATTTAACTCAGGACCTTTGGAAGAGCAGGCAATGCTCTTAACCACTGAGCCATCTCTCCAGCCCCCTTTTTTTGGTTATTTTTTTTTATTATTATAATTTATTTTTACTTTCTGTGCACTGTTTTGCCAGCGTATATACCTGCGTGAGGGTGTCAGATCCCCTGGAAGCTAGAATTCCAGACAGCTATAAGCTGCCACGTGGGTGCTGGGAATTGAACCCAGGTCCTCTGGAAGAGCAGCCGGTGCTCTTAACCTCTGAGCCATCTCTCCAGCCCTTGTGTGTCTTTTAAAAGGGGGGAAAGATCGCTCCAAGTCATTTGCACTTTTTTTTTTTTTTTTTTTTTTTTTTTTTGGTTTTTCAAGACAGGGTTTCTCTGTGGTTTTGGAGCCTGTCCTGGAACTAGCTCTTGTAGACCAGGCTGGTCTCGAACTCACAGAGATGCGCCTGCCTCTGCCTCCCGAGTGCTGGGATTAAAGGCGTGCGCCACCGCCCGGCCTCATTTGTACTTTTTAAAAATTAGGTTGATGGTCTTTCTGTTGTTGTCAGTTTGTAATATGTGTCTGGATCATAGATACTTTTGTATCTATTTGTGATTTGCAAATAAGTCTCCATTGTATGAGTTGTTGCTGCTTCTTTATGGTGTCCTTTAATTTCATTCTTTTTTTTTTTTTTTTTTTTTTTTTTTTTTTTTGGTTTTTTGAGACAGGGTTTCTCTGTGGTTTTGGAGCCTGTCCTGGAACTAGCTCTTGTAGACCAGGCTGGTCTCGAACTCACAGAGATCCGCTTGCCTCTGCCTCCCAAGTGCTGGGATTAAAGGCGTGCGCCACCACCGCCCGGCCTTTAATTTCATATACAAAAGTTTTTTGTTATTGTTGAGTCCAATTTATTTTTTTTGCCTTTTGTATGCTCCTTAGGCGTCCTGGCCATTCCCCCCTCCCCTTCTTTTTGGTGAGGATTGAACCCAGGGCCTCCCATACATGGTAGAAAAGTGCTGTAACACTGAGCTAACCTAATTCTCTAGTTACTTTTGAAAGTATATATAAAACATGGAATTACAGTCCATCTTTTCTTCTTTGTATGTGGTGCTGGAGACCACTTGGGCCTTCAGCAGACTCTATGCGCACCCTACCACCGAGTGAGTCTCTAAGGCCCATTTGAATTTTTGTTAGATATGCATGTACTCCATCTATGAAGAATGAGTGTACCTTTTCTCTCCATCCTTACCCATACCATGTATTAATCAGCTTTGGTTTGTTTGGTTTTGACAGGTGGGAATAAAATTTGAAAAGCATTTCATCAGTAATTTATTTACTTTATTACTTATGTATTTCTTCAGCCTGTAGTCACTCATAGGTATGAATGTTCACATCTTTTGTATGTTTTATTTCTTTAATTGGCTGTAACAGATGCTACATTTATGTGTGACAAGCGGTGTAACAAGAAACGATTGTGTGGCCGGCATAAATGTAACGAGATATGCTGTGTGGTAAGTGGACTTAGCATTGGTTGGTGTAGTCGGATTCCATTCATCTGGAAGCCTCAACCCTCAGAATGTGACCCAGATTTGGAAGTCGACCTAAACGGTAGAGTTTCTCCCACTCCCCACCTTTTTAGGGTTTTAGTGTCATCCGCTGCACAGGGGAAGAAAAGGATGTGTGGAAGGCCTCCTCCGACCCCAATCCTAAGAAGCTTTAGTTTTTGCTTTTTGAGATTTCCTTTTATTTATTTATTTTGATTTTTTTTTTTTTTAAATTTTGATGCGCAGGGGGTGGGGTGGGGTGTGTTTTGGTCAGTATGGGGTTTGTATACGTGAGTGCAAATGCCTACAGAAGCTAAAAGTCAGTATCAGACCCCCTCTGGAACTGAAATTACAGGCAGTTGGGAGCCACCTGGCATGGGTCCTCTGCGAAAGCAGTAAATGCTCTTACCTATTGAGCCATCTCTCCAGCTCCCAAGACAACTTTAGAATGGTCCTTTGGGACTGTGTTGTCCCAGCATAGTGGGCCATATCAGAGGCCAAAATAAGTATCCTGGGTTTTGTTTCTTTTTAAATACAGGTTCTCCATATATTGCCCTAACTGACCTAGACATTACCTTATAGACTAGGTTGGCCTTGAACGTAAGATTTTTTTAAAGGCACAAGTTTCATTTATTTAAAATAATTGTTTCTGTAGAATTAATTGTAGGTCCTCTACCTGACATTGGTATTCTGTTAATCTATATGTGTATACATATATATGTAATGAGATACTGATGCGTATAAGTAAAGCCACATATATATATATACATACAAACAAGGGAGAATAATATCAAGGTACTGTAACTATATATGTGTATACATATATATGTAATGAGATGCTATATGATACATATAAGCACAGCAACATATATATACATACAAACAAGGGAGAATAATAACAATAACAAGGTAGTGTAACTATATATGTGTGTTTGTTATTCATATATATATATGCTTGTTCCTTTTTTTTTTTTTTTCCTGGAGACGGTCTCACTATGTAGCTTAGCAGGCCTGGAACTTACTATGTAGGTGAAGGCTGGCCTTTAACTCACAGAGATCTGCCTAACTCTGCTTCTGCTTCCTGAGTGCTGCTATTCAAGGCATGCACCACAACACCTGACACAATCTTTAAAAATTTATATTTTGCAGCTATGGAGATAGTTAAGTTAGTAAAGTGATTACCTTACAAGGATGAGGACTTTCGTTTGAATCCCAGCACTCTTTAAAAATGCTGGGCATACTGGAGGACCAAGAAGGCTGAGTCTGATGAAGTAAGACTTTGCTGATACACTCCTCCTAGACAAAGGGGTGGGAAGAACAGCCCTTACTGGAGAAAACCACAGGGCTGACTGTACTACCCAACATTTTTCACTGTCTTTGCTATTTTTTTTTTTATTTTTTTAATTAATTTAACATCTATTGAAGAGAAGTGGGTGTGCTTATTTAACACTGTAAAAAAGAATGCTTGATTCCCAGTGCTGGGAAGACATAGGCAGGAGAATCCCTGGAGCTTGCTGGCAAGCTATTCTAGCCCATTGGCCAACTCCAAGTTAATGAGAGACCTTATCTCAAAGGAGACGAGAGTGTTCTGAGAGTGGGACCTGAGGCTGGCCCTGGCCTCCTCTCATTCCCACACACGTGTACCTAACACACATGTAAAAACCCTTGTCTTGACAAAGAAAAGAGTGATGCTGTGTGTTCTGTACCAAGGTGGGTGAGTCAGTGTTTGGAAATCTAAAGACTGCTCTATCAGAAAGTTCAAAGCAAAGCAGTGAGGTAGCACAGCAGAGCCCATCCACACAGCATCCAGCTGCAATAGGTGTCTGCTCATGACTAATCTCGTGTCAGGCCTGTCTTCCCCTTCTTCTGTTCATAATGTGTGCAGCCTTGTTATTTTGTTTATAAAATGGAGAAGAATCATGAACAAATAGAAATCTCTCCTCTTAGGACAAGGAGCACAAATGTCCTTTGATTTGTGGGAGGAAGCTCCGTTGTGGCCTTCATCGGTGTGAAGAACCTTGTCATCGAGGGAACTGTCAGACCTGCTGGCAAACCAGTGAGTACCTTCACCATATTCGGAGTTTCTGGAGCCCGTCGTAGTGCCGTATGTCTTTATTCAGCACTTAGAGGCAGAGGCGAGCCCATCTCTGTCAGTTTGAGACTAGCCTGGTCCACATAGTGAGTTCTGGGACTGCATGTAGCTAGAACTACATAGTGAAACCCTGTCTCTGTCTCAAAAACAAAACAGAAGTTTCCTGGCATATTTTGAGCAGGTGGTTTGCTTAGATTGGTAAGAGGTATTGAAGTAAGCCTTACTATTTCAAACATGTTGAGACTTGTAGTTATTCTTAGCCAGACATTCATATAATGACAGTACGGGAGACAGCAGGGCAGTGGCGAGAAGATAGCAGGTGTGTAAGTACAAAACCCCAAATTCAACCCCCAGAACTAGGCAGGGGGCTAAATAAATGACAAAATTAAATATACCTATCTCTGTATATTATTATATCCCAAACTCAGGAAGGCTTGTTTTTTTTCGTGTATGCCCTTAGGTTTTGATGAATTAACCTGCCACTGTGGCGCCTCTGTGATCTACCCACCAGTCCCCTGTGGAACTAGGCCTCCCGAGTGTACTCAGACCTGTGCCAGAGTCCACGAATGTGACCATCCAGGTGAGTCCCACCGTGTTGCCACCCCTCACGGCCTACTCACAGCCTGTGGGTTAGCATGTGGCTGTGTAGAGGAGTCAGACCATCTGGGTTAGCTGCCGTTGCTCCCCTGCTTCTGTGAAGGTGTATCTTGTATCTTTCATCTAAGCCACCGCCAGTACTTGACAACACGCTCACAGTCCTCCAGCTGTCAGACGCATCCCGGAGTGTGGAAGAACCTCGTTTGTTTCTCAGACTCCTCTCCCTTTGTTGCCTCAACTTTTTGTACATATTTTAAAATTGGACTTTTTTTTTTTTTTTCAGCATTAAAAATAATTTAGTTAAAGCTCAGCAGGTAAAGGTTCTTACTTCCAAGCCTGGTGACCTGAGTTTGATTCCTTGGTCCCTGTGGTGAGAACTAACTTCTGAAACTTGTTCTCTGATCTCCACGCACGTGCCATGACGCACATTCACATACAGCAAAAAAAAAAATAAGTAAATATGATTTTTTAAAAAAATCTTGAATATGGTTTTTGTTAGAGAAGCAATATGTTTCTTTTTTTTTTAAAGATTTATTTATTTATTATGTATACAGTATTCTCGGTACTCTGTCTGCAGGTCAGAAGAGGGCACCAAATCTCATTACAGATGGTTGTGAGCCACCATGTGGTTGCTGGGAATTGAACTCAGGACCTTTGGAAGAGCAGGCAGTGCTCTTTAACCACTGAGCCATCTCTCTAGCACCAATATGTTTCTTAAGTAAAATGAAATTATAAAAAATTTGGGCTTGAGAGTTGTCTCACCAGTTAAGAACACTGGCTGTTCTTCCAGAGGACCTGGGTTCAATGCCTAGTACCCATATGGCAGCTCATAACTGTCTAAAACTCCAATTTCAGGGAGTCTGGCGCCCTCATGTACAGGAGTACATGCAGGCAAAGCACCACATAAAAATAAATTAGTTTAAAACTTTAAGTCAAAAGATTGATATTAAATCACCTACTGGGGGCTGGAGAGATGGCTCAGTGGTTAAGAGAATTGCCTACTCTTCCAAAGGTCCTGAGTTCAATTCCCAGCAACCACACGGTGGCTCACAACCATCTGTAATGAGGTCTGATGCCCTCTTCTGGCCTGCAGGCATACACACAGACAGAATATTGTATATGTAATAAATAAATAAATATTTTAAAAAATATAGATAAATCACCTACTATAGCACTTTTTTAAAAGATTTATTTTTAATTATGAGTATGTCTATGAGTATGTACATGGATGCACAAAACATAAGTCCATTCCTCCAGATAGGGAGCCCACAACATACCAAAGACCATCTTGGTGAGCCCATGAGTTTTATTGGTGTTGGTTACTTGCAGGAGCAGAAATGACTCAGTGACAGCTGAATCAGCATAGTGTACCCCAGCACAGGTGACAGCTCACAAAAGCTGGAAACCTAGAGCACTCCGCATAACCTGTGGGAGGCTCAACACTGGAGAGTGTCCTTTCCAGGTGCCTCAGCTGCTCTAAGATTCCTCTAGGCAGCTGGTCAGGTCTCAGGGTCTTTGCAGCTTGTCTTGTCTGAGAGCGACCCTCTGCTGGCTTTTTTTGACTCCAAGAATGAGTGAAGACCAAGGGACCTAGTGAATCTGGTCAGTTTCAGGAACTTCCTGAAACTATTCTGAGTTAGTTTGCCTCGACTTCAGGAGCTTCTAGGATGGTGGACGGTTCCGATCTCAGAGGAACTGATGATAAGCAGCAGTTTGTTGTTTTACTTACTAACCCCACAAAATAACTCAGGGCCTTGGATCTGATACCTACATGAAGTCTAGCCATGTGATTTGAGTTAAAATTAGATGGCTGGCTCTCAGTTTTTTAATTTAATATAGTAAAACAGAACTAAACAAATTTATCATGAAGTAGAAAACCTTTTTTTGGGAAACTTAGAGTGATCTTCCCAGCATGGTTTGTAAATTCCTTTCTTGGTCATCATACCAGCATGAAGTGTCCAGGCCAGTTCCTGCCCAGCCCCTCTTTTCTACTAGCTTCCAGGAATTACAGATGATGTCCAAATCCTGCTGGGTAGTATCCTTAGTAAGACCTTTAAAACTTATACATTGTGGTGTGCCTGCTTTTGTTTAGCATTCATTTTCATTTTCTTGAGTGTCTTTTGACTATCCAGCATGGTGTCGGTCAGAGGGAACTTCAGAGAATGAAAAAGAAAATCTCCCATCACTAGAGTCTTATATTCCTGAGAGTTAGAGAATAGTGGTCAAATGCCTATACATGCAGTTGGGCCAGCTCGCAGCCTAAAACACATGAGGGAGTATAGGAAGCTTAGATAGGGTACTCACTTAATCTGTGGCACTGAAAGTAATCAATAGAAGCATTTAAATCATTAAAAAATTATTTTGTATGGATGGGCTTTTTGCCTACCCGCATGTCTGGTGACTGGAGGCCAGAAGAAGGCATCCGATTCCCTGGAACTGACCTTACAATGGTTGTGAGCCACCATGTGGGTGCCAGGAGTTGTGCCATCTGTGCCGCCCACAGCAGAGCATCTTACACGGAATAAATGACAGCTGTCTGGACGTTAGTTCCCGGTTCACACAGAAGCACGGGCAGACCAAGTGGCTATCCCTCTCCCTTAGCTCCTTTTCTAAAGATGTGTGTGTGTGTGTGTGTGTGTGTGTGTGTGTGTGTGTGTGTAAAAGTAATTGCTGCATGTATGGGTACCAGCATAGGCAAGAAGAGGACATTCAGTCCCGTAGAGCTAGTTACAGCCAGTTGTGAGCCATTGGCATGGGTACTGGGGCCCAAATTTGAGTCTTCTGGAAGAGTAACAAACTTTAACTACTAAGCCGTCTTCCTAGCCTCAGATGCTCATTTTCCAGTACTCAGATATAAAGCCAGTTATGTTTCTACTTCCTCATGATCATTTAGAGTAATTCCTAACTCCAGGATCTAAAACATTTATAGCATGTTTATAGTATTTGTGACCTTATTTAGACATTATTTCTAAAGTTCTGTTTCTGTTTCTGCAGTGTATCATTCTTGTCATAGTGAGGAAAAGTGCCCCCCCTGTACCTTCTTAACTCAGAAGTGGTGCATGGGCAAGCATGAGGTAAGTTTGCTCTCTCCTAGGTGTCCGTAGTTCCAGTCAGAAATGTATGCTTAGTTGCTTAAACGTTTCTCAAAATGTTTCTCAAGTCTCATTTCTCAAAATAAACATAGTCTAAGAAGCAGAAGCTTTCTGTTATCACCTTTCTCACTTTTGTGTCAAAAATTCCATACAGTAAAATGTATCAGGGGTTGGCAACATAGCTCATCTTAAAGACACCGTAACACAGCTGCAGTCTGAGTTTAATTCCTTTAACCTTACATAAAAGGTGGAAGGAGAAAACTGACTGCATAAAGCTGACCTCTGACCTTCACATGGATGCCAGAGCATGCTTGTATGTACACACACAGTAATAATGCAGTAAAATAAGTTTTTGAAGTTGATTTTATTTCATGTGTATGAGTGTTTTGCCTGCATGTATGTCTGTGTACTGTGTGTGTGCCTGGTGTCCGTGGAGGCCAGAAGACCCCCTGGAACTACAGTCACAGATGGGGTTGTAAACTGCCATGTAGTTGCTGGGACTCAAACCTGGTGCTCTTAACTGCTGAGCCATCTCTCTAACTTGGATCTATCATTTTAAAATCTGATTATAACCTTGAAATGTAGCAGAGTTGACTGTGAGAGCACATGCTGTGTGTTGCCCTGGCTGCCCCGAACTTGCCCTGTAGACCAGGCTGGCCTCAAACTCAGAGATTCATCTGCCTCTGCCTCCCAAGTGCTGGCACTAAAAGTATGCAATACTACCAATGGGTTGTGTGAAATTCTTAAACAGTGTATTTTAAATATATAAATAAATGAGGCTAGAGAGATGATTCAGCTGTTAGGAACACTTGCTGATCTCCAGAGGACTTGGGTTTAGTTCCTAGCACCCACATGACAACTCACAACCATCTGACACTCCAGTCCTGAGGACTCCTGTGTCCTCTTCTGACCTGAGGGAATAAGGCATGCATACATACATACATGCAGGCAAAACACTTACACAAATAAATAAAATTTTAAATATCAGTGTATATTTAGGAGCCAACAAGATGGTTTAATAGATAAAGATACTTGTCAAGCCTGGCAACCTGAGTTTAATCCTGGGTCACATGGTAGAAGAGACCCAGCTTTCTCAAATTGTCCTCTGACCTCCACACAACAGCTGGCACATATGTGATCACACACATTGACACACACACAAACATTACAGTGTTTTTTAAAAAATATTTTATCTATTATGTACAATGTTCCGCCATTATAGATGGTTGTGAGCCACCATGTGGTTTCTGGGACCTCTGAAAGATCAGCCAGTGTTCCTAAGCTCTGAGCCATCTCTCCAGCTCCAAGTTAGAACTTTTTAATGCGCATTTATTACAGATAGCTGAGAAAATACTGTTCTGGTACAAAAACACTTTTTTGTTGTGCTGCAGGTTAAACCAAGGGTTTTGCACTGGTTGGGTATATTGGTTAGTTTTAAATAACACAACTTAATACAACCTAGGTGGGCCAGAGGAAAGAGTTAATGAGAATTTAGATCAGGTTAGCCTGTGGGTGTGTCTTTGGAGGATTATCAGTTGATAATTGATATGAAGCCAGTCCACAGTGGAGATCACAGTTCCCTAGTCATGGGGACCTGAACCTTGAAATAGTGGAGAGATCAGGCGGGCAGCAAACAAGCCGCACCCCCTCTTCTGTGATGGTGGATGTGCTGTAACCATCTGCTGAGTTCCTGCGTTAAATTCCCTTCAGTAATGACTGTAGCCTGAAATTGTAAGCCAAACAAACCATTTCCTCCAGGGCTTTTTCCGGCTGTTCTGTCACAGCAACATAAAATGAAACTAGATCCAGAATTGGTGATGAGGTTGTTGCTCTGGTAAACCTGGCCATGTTGCTTTTGGGGGAAGAATATAGAGGATTCTAGAAGTGGGCTGCATAAGCCATTGAATCCTGTTGACAGAGCTAAATAGGTCATCCTAGAAAGCATGTGTGCCCTTTGAGAGCTGATTCTTAAGGTTTCAGGGGGAGCGAGGACATTATCAGGAATTGGGCTTTTCCGGAACTGTTGGCTAATAATTTGTGTGTGGTGATCAGGCTGGGGCTGAAGAAAAGCCATGATTGATAAGAGATCAGCAGCAGTGGGACAGAACTTTCTGTGCGTCCTAGAGACAAGCATTCCCTTGGGGTCAGCACAAAAAAGCTGACCTAGCTGTTGTCCAGGGGCCAGGCTACATCTCAAGCCTGCAGAACTTGGCATTTGTAGGAGTTACCACATGGTATTGGTTTTGAAGGCACAAAGGGATTGTGGAGAGCAGCTGAAGCCAGACACCATGTGTCAGGGTCCAAGTCCCTACAAAGAATCCCTGAAAGGCACTTGGTGAAGGTGAAGCCTCAGTTGCAATGGAGACCCCACAGTATTGGAGATGCCAGGACTTCAGAATGTCCCTCGAGGATCGCTCCTGATGTGGTTGGATCCAGGCTACGAGAGAAGCTGTGTGCCCTGTGGATGTCAGAATTGAAGCAGTAAGGCTGCCCGAGCCCCCTGGAGTCTGAAAGATTACATTATGATTGAGTCCCCCGTGTTGGACTTGAGCTACAGGATTTGGGTTTTGCTTTGGTGTAGCTGCTTTTGTGCCCTAGTTCTTCCCTATTGGAATAAGAATGTTTAAGTGTGTAACTTGTTTTTTATCTTTCAGGAGCTCACATTTAAGAAACTTTGGACTTTTAAAGAGACTTTGGACTTTTGAAGTGTTGGAATTTTTGAAGACTTTGGGGGGCTTTTTTGAGTTGGACTATATTTTATATTAAGATATTGCCATGATATTTGGGGGCAAGAAATGTAAAATTATTGTTCATAGTGATATGTTTGTGTGCTAACTTGACACGGGGTGGATTGTGCTGGTTTAACTGTTAATTTGACCCAACCTAGAATCACCCAGGAAGAGGGTCTTAATGAGAAGTTACTTAGATCAGATTCGGCCTGTGGGTGTGTCTGTGGGGATTACCTTGATTGTTAGTTAATTAATGTGGGAAGACACAGCCCACTGTGAGAGGCACCGTTTCTTAGGCAGAAAATCCTAAACTATGTGAATGGGGAGATGAAGCTGAGCAGCAAGCAAGCAATGTGCATGTATTCATTTCTCTCCTCCCTGTGTGGACATGACTAGCTGCTTGAGTTCCTGCCTTGACTAAATGCGATAATGACTGTAACCTGGAATTGTAAGACAAATAAACCCTTTCCTCCTCTATGTTTCTTTTTGTCAGGCTATTTTATCTCAGCAACAGAAATGACAAGAGTCCTGTGACTGAGCTGTAGCCCTAGCCAGTGAAAGAACTGTTCTTTAACACTTTGTTGTGTAGCCAGGGATATGTGATTCATGCTTCTACTCCCAAGATGATACATTTTGTGGCCTGCTCTGTTACTTCGTAACATAACTCTTGATATCTGTAACATGTTTTCAATATTATTTCATCTTTAAAGAACGTATTTTTCTGTACTTATTTCCTGTGGTGGTTCAAGTCATAGCCCTTCATGTTCCTTCTCTTTATATCATTGTTGTGGTTGCTTTGAGGCAGGATTTTGTATAGCTCAAATTGGCGTCGAATTTGCCACCTTGCCAAATCTCTTGGACTCCTGATCCTCCTGACTCTATCTCCTACAGGCATGCATTCCGTCTGGGTCTTACTTCCTCTGTCAGCTTCTCTGCTGTAAAATGCTCGTGTGTTATCTTTATTCAGTAAATAATAGCTGAACACCTACTCTGTGCCGGGTACTAGACTAGGTATGGGGTGATTGACTGACACACTCCTGCCCTTGGGGGTCCACTATTCAGGGGTGAGTCCGCAGACAGTTGTTAAGTTCCATAATGTGAAGAATGCAGAGTCCTCGGGGCTTAGATCTGACAAAGTCATTCAAGATGAAATAACACTAGAAAGAACAGTAAGATGCAAGCAAGTCAAGTGAGGAGTGGGTAACAAGAACACAGAACATACGCAGGATGTAGCCCTAATTCCAAAGCAATTGGGAGCATGTGTGTTCTAGATCTGGAGGCCTCTTCAAATGGTGTTATTAGAACTAGATGTAGCAAATGCTTGTGATCTCACCATTAGAAAGGCTGAATGAAAGGAAGGAAGACAGACTTCGAGGCTAGCCTGGGTTGCACAGCAAGACTCCATGTCAAAATAAAAAGTCGTGTGTTACTGGAATGAAAATTGTTTCCAAATTTCAACAGCTCTTGAAGAAATTTGAGTGAATACATAAAAGTAACCTTGAAGCTGAGCATAGCAGCACATACCTATAGTCCCGGCACTTGGGGAAGTGGAACAAGAAAATCAAGAGTTCAAAGCTAGCCTGTACTACATAGGCCCTGTTACAACCAGGCAGTGATGGCACTCGGGCATCAGAAGCAGGCAGATCTCTGAGTTTGAGGTCAACCTGGTCTCCAGAGGGAGTTCTAGGACAGTCAGGGCTACACAGACCTTGTCTTAAAAAACCAAAATCTTTGATTTCATGGCAGTAAGTTTGTAGCCTGTCTGTCCAGCAATGGGAGGCCTCGAAGCAGGCAGATTCTCAAGAAATAAAATGAGTTGAGAGTTCCTGTTGCCTCTTCCTTTTTTAAAAAATCATATTTGTGTGGGGGGGGGAATGAGGAGAAAGCTGTGTGCCGCGGTTTTGCGTGGAGGTCAGATTACAGCCGCAGGAGTTGGTTCTTTGCTCCTGTATGGGTCCTGGGAATTGAATTCAGTTCATTGGTCTTGGCAGCATGTGCTTTACCCACTGAGCCAACTGACCAGTCCTTGCTTGTCATTCTTTATGACAAGGTTACCTGGTTCTGAGACATCAGCTGGCAGATATGATGGAATAGTTGGCTGTTTAACCACAGTGTAGCCCTCTGCAGCGTGCCAAGGCGATCTCTGTCCTGACACTCAGACTTAGGAGACTGGGTGACAGTATCATCTCTTCCTCATCTGCCATAGGGGTTCTGGGGGAGGGAGGGAAAGGTGGGATGTTAAGACAGGGTCTTGCTCCCAGGCTGACTTGAGACTCACTCATCCTCCCTCAGCCTCACCACCATCATGGTTACAGCATTCCAAAAGGATTCCCTAGTTACCTGGTCTTTTCTGTTTATTACCCATTTATTAAGAAGTTTGTTGGGTCACAGGTGGCTAGTGCCATGACCTTATCCTTAAAGTTCCCTTTTGTTTTTCTTTCCTACGCACTTGAACACTTGGACTTAGAAAATCTTTAACTGTTGCGAGGCAGTGAAGGTACACACCTTTAATCCCAACACTGGAGGCAGAGGCAAGTAGATCCCTTAGTTTGAGGCCAGCCTGGTCTACAGAGCAAGTTCCAGGACAGCCAGAAAACTCTGTCTCGAAAACAAACAAAAATCTGTTTTCAGTTCAAGGAGATTTTTTTTTAGGTTTTTGTTTTTAATATTTATGACTGTGTGTGGTGGTACCCAACTTGAATTGAGTATTTAGAAGAGGCAGGTGGATCTCTGTGCTTTGACTCCAACTTCATCTACATAGTAAGACCCTGCCTCAAAAAAAAAAAAAAAAAAAAGACTTATTTGAGCCAGGCACTATGGCACATACATAGAATCCTATAATCAGGAATCCAAGGTCACCTGTGACTGTATAATTTGAGGCCAGCCTGGGCTATTGGAGATCCTGTCTCAAAAATTCCTAAACAGGGCCAGCCACATGGTTCAGCAGGTAAAGACACCTGAAACCAAGTCTGATGACCTGAGTTTAGTCCCTGGGACCCACATGCTGGGAGCTGGAGAACCAGGTCCTACAAACGTTCCTTGACCTCTGCATGGATACTGTAGCACACACACTGAGTTAACATGTCAAAACAAACCCATGGCTCATTTTCTGAAGAGTAAACATAGCTCAGGCGTCAGTGTTTGCCGAGCGTGCATGAGGCTCCCAATTCAGCCTCAGTGCTGCCCCAAAGAAAAAGAAAAAGCAAGTATTCTAGGAGTAAAGCTTCACCCTGAACGCACACAAAGATGAGAACCTGGCTGCTTCTCTCTCTCCTAGTTACGAAGCAACATCCCCTGTCACCTGGTTGATATCTCTTGCGGATTACCCTGCAGTGCCATGCTACCCTGCGGGATGCACAAATGTCAAAGACTCTGTCACAAAGGAGAATGTCTTGTGGACGAGGCCTGCAAGCAGCCCTGTACCACCCCCAGAGCTAACTGTGGCCACCCATGTATGGCACCCTGCCACCCCAGTTCACCCTGCCCTGTGACAGCTTGTAAAGCCAAGGTAAGTGTTGACTCAGCTACTAGTGAGTCCAGACTTGACCTGCAGTGGCCCTTGTCTGTGCACCCAGAGAAATCATGCAGTCTGCGTGACACTGTGAAGTGCTGGTGCTATACCCAGCAAACGAGAGATAGGTGGTCCCTTACAGTAAGATAGGACAGACAGATAATAGCTAAGTGATGTCTCGGGTGATTAGGACTCTGGTGTCATAGAGGAGTAATTTTAATTATACCTGCATGGAAGGTAAGTGGGAGATTTGGTTTGGTTGAGGGGTCAGGAAGGGCCACCCCGATGAAAGCAGGGGTCATCTGGACCTTTGTCAAATGGGTACCCTGGATTCAGTGTTACAAGCTTCGTTCTAGGTTTGCCCTTTCAGCTGGGAATAAGAGACGTACTTTGCAGACGGGCGCTATGACAGGACATGTGCCTCCTAGCACGTCCATTGCTATGCCGCCAGTCCGCATGTGTGGTAGTTAGAGAAGCCGGCCCGGCTGGTTGCCGTCTGGCGCCATTAGGGAAGGGCTTTATCAGTGAAGCCTGCCCGAGTCCCCCACCGTTCTCTTGTGGGAAGAGTCACGCCACGCTCACTGATATTTCAGGTAGAGTTACAGTGTGAATGTGGGAGAAGAAGAGAAACGGTGATCTGCTCGGAAGCGTCCGGCACCTACCACAGGTGAGTGCTGCAGCTGTCCTCGAAGTTGCTGGGTCCGGTTGAAGGGGAGTCATTTCTTCTCCAGTGCTGGAGACCGAACCCTGGGTCCTGCACATCCTAAGTTGGTAAATGCTCTGCCACTGGGCTATAGCTCCAGCCGTAGGCACTTGGTGGTGTTTGCCGTGGTTTGTGAGCTGTTCTTGTTCTCTGTAAGGTTTTGCATTTATTATCTATGTGTGTGTACATGTGTGTACACACACGGCACAGTGCATACGTGGAAATAAAAGGACATCTTAGAGGAGTTGGTTCTCTCCCTCTGCTGTGTGGATTCCAGGGATCAAAGTGAGATTGTCAGTCCTGGCTGCAAGCACTGTTTACCTGTTGAACCATCTTGCCAGCGCCTTAGAAAGCTTTTAAAGTAGACTTTTACATCTAGGGCTGGAGAGGTGGCACAGCAGTTAACTTCCAGAGAACCTAAGTCTGGATCCCAGCCTTCTGATCAGGCAGCTCATAAACTGCCTATGACTCCAGCTTCAGGAAATCCAATGCTGTCTCTGGGCTCTTCAGACACCCACACAAACACATGGCACACATGCGCACCTGTATACACACACACACACATCATGTATATACAATGATAAAAATTTTTTTAAAATATCTAAGTGCTGCCAGGCAGTAGTGACTCAAGCCTTTAACCCCAGCAGAGGCAGGTAGATCTTTATGAGTTCGAAGCCAGCCTGGTCTACAGAGCTAGTTCTAAGATAGCCAGAACTACAGAAAGAAACCCTGTCTCAAAAAAAAAATTGAAATAAAAATTTGAGTGCCTTTAGTTTGTGAAAGCAATACTTTGCGTGCTCCTTTCCCACTCTTTCCTCTCTTTCATCTAATTATACCGTGAGATAGAAAGGAAGATGTCTGGAAGCTAGGTAAGGTGCTTTACTGTTGTGCCTTTTTTGTGTTGGTGCCGCAGCTAAGGTACTCTGTCTCTCATTACAAGTTAGGGTTTCAGATTGTTGTGGTAGATATCCTGTGGCCTCTGTGGTGCTACAGAGATCAGTGTATAGCGGTGGAGTGTCAAGGAATGGCTGGCTGTGTCTATCTCCTAACTAGATGTGAAGACATGTCGTGCTATCTGACTACAGACTTGCATAGATATCTAGTTGGCTATTTGTTGGTTTTGTTTGATGGTTTTTCTTTTTTGAGACTAGATTTTACTTTGTAGCCCTGGCTGGCCTGAACTCACTGTGTAGATCAGGCTGACCTCAAACTTACAGGGCTCTACCAGCCTCTGCCTCCCAAGGGTCGGGATCAAAGGCGTGCGCCACCACGTCTGGCCTGATTGGCTGTTTGAAGAGAGTATTGGGTATTGGCTTGGAAGTTCTGGAGATAGAAAGCTGTGTTAGCGCTTCCCTTCCCGTGAACTGAGGACATGTACCGTAAACATGTCAGTCGTTTACATGTGCTACAGTAAACATGTAATAACAGATGAGCTCCCGGGGTCACACGGGCTACCTTGTGGTTGATGACCTTTGGAGGAAGCTCTGTGTCGCTAGCATGGGAGACTCTTATGACCCTGCAATGCCTTTTCTTTCTCCCTATATTTCAGAATAGCTGCTATTTCTATGGCCTCTAAAATAATGGACATGCAGCTGGGAGATTCAGTGGAGATCAGCAAGTTCATAACCAAGAAAGAAGTCCAGCAAGCCAGGTAACTCTGGAAGGGTTGCCTTCTTCCTCCAGTTCCTCAGTTTCTACAGGAATTCACCTGTCTCGGTCCTCCATGGCAGCGTACACACACAGTTGGTAGTCCACAGACTGGGGTGTTGGGACACAGCAAAGACCAAAGTAGGTTTTCCAGGCCTCACTTCAGTTAGCTGACAGAGAAAGCAGCAGAGACCTAAATTTACCTAGTTCAGCCCGCAGAACCAAGATCCAAAGTGGGAACCAATCAGAAGCTCACGAAGGGCTGCTTGACTCCACTGTGAGGCCTGCTCATCTCCCCTCTAGCCATCTCAGGGTGCTAGTGAAGCCTGAAAATTAGCTAGCCTCCTAACTGCTGCAGTCTGTAAGCGAGGGCTGCCATGTTCTCACGTGGTCTACCTGGGCTCTTCCTGTCTGGGAGCTGCGGACCTGGGCCCTGACTGTGTGTCTCCTTTGTTTATCAAGGTTGCAGTGTGACGAGGAGTGCTCTGCTCTGGAAAGGAGAAAGTAAGTGGTTTCAAAGCTTGTTGCTTCTTGAGCCCTTTGCGGCTAACGGGGGAGACGGCCCTTCATCACCCTGCACCTTTGCCAAGTCTTCACTGCTGTCAGCTGAGGAGTGTGCTCATCACAGCTGAATTGTCTAAGACACTAAACCACTCAGGCAATTTCAGCGTGTTCAGAAACATGAGCTGTGTGGTTATTTTGTGACTGGCTAACTTCCTGATCCCAGCAGAGATAAAAGGCTCTAAAACATGTAGAAATATAAGGAGCTGGGAAGATAGCTCAGTCTATAAAACATTTGCCACACGAGCACAAAGCCCTGAGTTCTGATCCCTAACACCCAAGTAAGAGCTGGCATGATGACACACACCTGTAACTCTAGCATGGGAGGCGGACGGAGACAGAAGGATAGAAGAGAGATGTGGTGCCCTCTTCTGTCACGTAGGCAGACATGCAGGCAGAACACTCATACAACTCATATTCTACATTCTTGGCTCGTAATGAGTTTGAGGCCAGCCTGGAATACATGAGACCCTGTCTCAAAAAACAGCGTGTATCAGGGAAGATTTCTGTAGTAGAAAGGGGTGAAAGTTCTTGACTTACATAAGAATATATGCTGAGTTTACTATGGTCTATGGTAAGCTGATGTCCATCTCTTACTTCACCAAACTTGTGGATTAAACTTTATTATAGGTTTGTATGTATAGAAAACAACAAGCAAAGGGGTGTGAGCCCAGGGGTGAAGCTCAGCTGGTAGAACGCTTGCATAGCATGCAAGCAGCCCTGGTTTGATCCCTCACCCCACGAGCCTGTGTGGTGGTCTCCGGTAGGCAGGCTCACCATCACCCTTGGTTTCATAGGTATTTTGAGGCCAGCCTGGCCTACCTGAGACCATGCTTCAAAAATAAATAAATTAATAAAACAAAACGAAAGTGGGGTGTTTGGAAGACAGCTCAGTCCGAAAGCGCCGTCCGTCCAAACATGTGGCCCAGGTCTCAAAACCAAGGTGGACAGCATCTGAGGGCCACGCCCAAGGTTGACCTCTGCCGTCCACATACACACATGTGCACAGGCAGTCCCCTTTCCCCCCAAACCAGAATGTTTTGGATTCAAACGTCCCTAGGGAGTCTTGAAACAAATCACCTGTAAATAAAAAAGGGAGAAATACTGTATATTTTCCCTCTCCTCTTTCCTTTACATTGGCTTCTTTCTCGGTCGTTTTCAGGAGGCTGGCAGAGGCTTTTGACATCAGTGACGATTCTGATCCTTTCAATGTTCGCTCTTCAGCATCCAAGTTCAGTGACAGTTTGAAAGATGACGCCAGGTATGTACCTGGTTATCCACTTTGCTAGCTGTGGCTTATGAGCGTTCTGATTAGGATTAAAGACTGTAATTAGTATGCGCTTCTTCCATTATTACACCAGATAGCGTTAACATGTATTGCAAGAAATTACATGTTTAGCTGGCTCCTTGAAGAACTGAACTTGTGCTTGAGGGGTGGTCCCCAGAGCAGGAGTCTAGGCCTTCCAAGGGCCGCATAGGTTCCAAGACAGGTGTCCGAGCCACCTCTCAGCCCCTCTCACAGTCACGAGGTCCTTCTCTGGGACAGTAGCGGTTCCATTTCTGGCTCTCTGGTAGCTGTCTCTCCTCCTTTCCGCCTGCTCCTTTCTTTGCTGTGTGCCGTACTCTCTGTTACCTGGCGGGTCCTCACCTCTGCACTTTCCGCCAGCCTTGTCCTCGCTCCCTGAAGGAGGTGAGTGGAGATGCCCCCAGAAGAACAAGAACAGCTGGAACTAACCGCTGCTTCTCGTTTCAGGAAAGACTTAAAGTTTGTCAGTGACGTTGAGAAGGAAATGGAAGCACTTGTGGAAGCTGTGGATAAGGTGAGTAGACTCGTCCAGCTGGGCATTTCTCTGAGGCCTGCTTGAGTTCAAAAAGATGTTAATAAATAAGTTCCAGAAGCATGGTTAGCCTAGAGGGTTGTAGTAAAAGGCTGTGGATTCCTAATGTCCAACCATTCTAACATTCATGGAGACCTGGGTTACTTTCACCATTATAGGAAAGAGAGTTTTAGTTAAGTGTACATTAAAAATAACCCTTGGCCAGATACGGTGGCACACGCCTTTAATACCAACACTCTGGAAGCAGAGGCAAGCGGATCTCTGTGAGCTTGAGGCCAGCCTGGTCTACCAAGTGAATTCCAGGGGAACCCTGTCTCAGAAAAAAAAAAAAAAAAAAAAAGGCTCAGCAGTAATACTTGGGTTAGAAGGTATGCAGGGCCCCTCCGGTGACTGAAAGGTTGCCTATGATAGGAGAGCACATTCTGTTTTCTCAAAGGTGGGCCGGAAACCCTTGTGGGGAGGCTAAAGATGAAGATGGGAGGGGGCGGACTTAGGAGAGTGGGCCCTGATCCGCCAGGGATGTCAAAGTGGTACTCTGCATGGAAAAGTAATTTAGTGAACGGTGTGGTGATGGCATCGTTTATCCCACCACTTAGGAAACAGACAGGTGGATCTCTGTGTTCGGGGTCAGCCCGATCTACATAGCAGGTAGCAGGATAGCCAGGGCTACACAGTAAGATCCTGTCAAGAAGCAGCCAGTCCTGCTCCGGCTCCCTCTGCTGTCACCAGGCTCTCACTTCCTTCCTCTCTGTTCCCCTCCAGCAGGATACTAGCCTGAAGAGGAAACTTAATTTGTTCCTTTTCTGTGTAGGAAACCTGAGCAAATGTATTTCTGTGTTTGTGTACCTGTATCTGCGTACTTCACAGCTTGAGGAAACAAACTGTGTGGGGAGTTTGGGTTTCTTGTTTAAGTCCTCAGTGTGTCTCTGCATTTCTCAGGAATGCTGCCCCTGGGTTATGGGCCGCTCAGAGAGAAGCATGGTCTCCATGCCGCTTGTCTCTGCTTGGCCCTGCTCGTCTGCCTTCCCTTTGTAGGAGTGTGCCATCCACCATGCTCACACACACGGTACTACCTACTAGGCAATCTGAACCACTTTAGTTGCGGGCTGACGAGGTGACTTCATGGTAAAAGCACTTGACACACGTACACACCTGACAACCTAAGTTTGATCCCTAGCACCCACAATGAAAGGACAGAACCAGCTCCTAAAGTCACCATCTGACCTCCACAAAAAATAGCAATAGTAAAGATTCAAACGGGAAAAACTAAAGTAAAATTCCGTGACCTTGATCGCCTATGCTCTTGTGGTGGGAGGGGTAAGTCATGAGCGTTTTCTGTTTCCAGGGGACGGTGCTAATCAGTGTTTCCTTCTCCCAATCAGGGAAAGAACAATAAGAAAAGCCACTGCTTCCCCCCCATGAACAGAGACCACCGCCGCATCATCCACGACCTGGCCCAAGTCTATGGCCTGGAGAGCGTGAGCTACGACAGTGAACCAAAGCGCAATGTCGTGGTCACTGCAGTCAGGTGAGTTGACCTCCTGCAGTCTTTGTTACTTCCTCCTCCTCCTGGAGGGGTGGAAGGGAAGTACTTTTCTCCACAACAGTCTTTCACCATTGCCTGAAGATCCAAGCCAGAGAGCAAAGCCCACACCTCACTCCACAGGGCTGCCCTGATCCTTTGCAGATGCTAGAGGGGACGTTTCTGCAGGTGGAGATGTGATCAGAAGGCCTGCTCCTCACTTCTCCACCGCTGTGTCTGCTGTTCCTCCCTCTGACCTCCCAGCTCTAATCTTGGCTTGACAGAGACAGAAAGAATGCTAGGCTCTGACTCAGTGTTGTCTGAGGGAACGGAGGAGGTGGCAGTGTGAGACTGGACGGACCTAGACTCACCATCTGAACCTAGGGCTACTGAGAGAATGTCACAGTGATAGAAAGTGGATGTGGCATGGGAGGGGGTGGGCAGCAGGTCTGGCAGGGACCTGCTGGGTGGGTGGAGGGACAGACTGAATGCAGGGTAACCACCCCTGAGACAGGTGGTGTCTGGGTGTGCTTGCCAGCAGCAGTGCCGCCCGGTCAAGGCCGTTTCTGCTCGTGAGCCCCGCTCTTCAGCTCTCTACTCTACTCCTCTCAGAGGGAAGTCCATTTGTCCTCCCACCACGCTGACCAGTGTGCTTGAGAAGGAAACTCAGACGCGGCCTCCACCGCCAATTGCTCATCACCGACACCAGGCAGACAAGTAAGATTCTTCAGCTGCTCCCCAGCAGAACTGGTGTGGGCAGAGGAGCTAGGACGGGTACCTGTTGGGGCTCCGTCTGCCGTCGCTGGCCTCCTTGGGCTTGTGTTTAGAGTGTGAATGTCCACAGAGGTTTTGACTGGGGCCTCAAACACATTGTTCAAGCCAGCAAAGCCTTAAGAGAAGTCTGACAACCTGACTGGGGTCCTGGGGCCCACATAAAGGTGGAAGGGGACAGTGAGCTCTGCAGAGATGTCCTCTGACCTCCACACACAGGCTCACAGGCTAATAACAGGAAATAAATAGACTAGTCGTTGAATAGTTTCTGCAGTGTGCGTTGGCATGTAAGAGGATTTCTCTGCCTCTCCAGGTAATTTAGAACTGGATGCAGTGACTGCAGATGAAGTGGTATGGGGGTATCAGTTGGCAGTGACGGAGGCGAGTAGAGACGTTCACTTTGAGATTTATATAAGTGTCATTTTCTGTTGTTGAAGGGAGAAAATAAAATCATTTGAAAGGCGCACGCCTTTAATCCCAGTGCTCAGGAGGCAGAGGCAGGCAGATCTCTGAGTTCAAAACCAGCCTGGCTGGTCTACAGAGTGAGTTCCAGGACGCCGGGCTACACAGAGAAACCCTGTCTGAAAAAAAATAAATAAAATTTAAAAAAAATATATATATATATACACACACACACACATATATATACATATATATGAAAACTGAAAAATATTTATTTCTATTTAATCTATGTATTTGCCTGCACCACATACATGTCTGGTGCCCACAGAGTTCTGAAGAGCATGTCGGATCTTCTGCAACTGGAGTTACAGATGGCTGTGAGCTGCCTTGTGGGTACTGGGAGTTGAACCTGAGTCCTTTGGAAGACCAGCCAGTAGTGCTCTTAACCCTGAGCCATCCCTCCAGCCGTGGCTTTCACATTTTGCTCTACCTACGTCTCTAGGGTTTAAATGATCTTTATGATAAAAATGCTATTTTGATGTAAAGAAAAAGGCAGGAATCTGCCCAGCATTTTTGTCAGCTGAGCAGAGGAGAACCATCTTCTCCTCTTCCTCTCCCCATCTCCAGAGGTGCCCAGCCTCGCCCCTGGAGCCGAGGGAGATGACTGAAAGTTACTCTGGAGCCCACAGGTCCCTCTTGCACTGCGGCCTTCCACACAGTGCCCTGGAAGCGGGAGCCTCCGCTGTGGTTCCTGCACAGAGGCCCACACAGGCGACCAGGGCAGTTTACAAGGTCATCGTCGAGTTAGGGTTAGGGATCGCAACCCTTGGTGCTCCTGTGGGCTAGACAGGCACAGCCTCAAACCCAGGCAGCCTAGATTTGAGTCAGCAGGGTCTGTGCTTCTGGAGAGACAATGGTCCTTTGATGTTTGGATTAGGTTTGGTTTTTTGAGACAGGGTCCTGTATAGCCCTGATTGGTCTCAAGCCCACTATAACCAAGGATAACTTTGAGTTCCTGATCCTCCTGCCTCCACCTCCCAGGTGCTGAGGTCACAGGTAGGTAGTTGTTTGGAAAACGTGGAGCCACAACTGTATTCATTTCCACTCAGACACAGCCATGGGGAGCCATTAGCCTGCTGGGGTACTGTAAAGATTATAGAATCTTTCTCTACCCCCTTGCAGGATTTTTTGTTTGTTTTGCTTGATTGTTTTCTATATGAAACTTTATTATGGAAGTTTTGTAGAGCAGAAAAAAATAATGTAATGAACACCTCTAGGCTATTGGCCGACTTCAGCACACACTGATATGTGGGTTCCTGCTGTCTTCCCAGCTGATCCGGGGCTTTCTGAAGACTTAGGAAGAGACTGACTGCTCTTTGCTTACTTTGCAGGAATCCTGGGAGCAGTAGTTTACAGAAGATAGCTAAGGAGCCAGTGATCGACTACTTTGATGTCCAGGACTGAGAAGACACATATTTAGACGAAAGAATGATTCTGTGTAGTGGAGACTCATTTGCCAGCAGATTAATCATGCTCATTCCTCCTGCGTGGCAGAACCCCCTTGTCTACTCCTGCCCCAAGTATCTCACTGTGGCCAGATCTCTGGCTGTGTGGCCACTGGATTTTTTGTCATGTGATCGAAGAGGCTCCTCACCCCATCACTGTGACTATTAAGAGGGTTGGGGAGTATCATATTTTATTTGGATAAACCAGAATTTTTTCCCAAGCTGACTTTGTGGCACCTACCCGTAATTCTAGTTGTTCCCATTGTTCACCTGGTGGGTGTGGAAAGACGCGCGAAGTACTGACCCTTGGTAAACCATTTCTGGAATCATATGCCCGTAGACTGGGCAGGTTATAGAATTCCATTTCTCAAGTCCTGGCATCTTCCACCACATCACCAAGCCTACCCAGGGGCAGTAATTGTCCCCCACAATGGTAAGAACTGAGCAAGCTCTTCTGCCATGTTCACACTGTGGGCCAATGAACTACCTACTCACTGTAGCCCTGAGTCCTCTCTGATTGATAAAGATGCTCACACAGACAGCTGTCCTGTGTTGGTTTTTCCTAGGCCTTCAGAAGCCACACCGACTCTCCCTACGTCTGAGCTCTGACTTGCTGTCTGACTTTTTTTTTTTTTTTTTTTTTTTTTTTTGGTTTTTTCGAGATAGGGTTTCTCTGTGGCTTTGGAGCCTGTCCTGGAACTAGCTCTGTAGACCAGGCTGGTCTCGAACTCACAGAGATCCGCCTGCCTCTGCCTCCCGAGTGCTGGGATTAAAGGCGTGCGCCACCACCGCCCGGCACTGTCTGACTATTGAGAGAAGTGTGTGAACAGTCCAGAGCTCATGCCCAGCAGCCGCCGTAGTCATTCTTCTGTTTCCTTTAGCGACCCCTCCTCATCGCAGGCTGGACTCTTTTTTTTTTTAATTTTATTTTATTTTATTTTTTTATTTATTTATTTTTTTTGGTTTTCAAGACAGGGTTTTTCTGTGTAGCCCTGGCTGTCCTAGAACTCACTCTGTGTAGAGCAGGCTGGCCGCAAACTCACAGAGATCCACCTGCCTCTGCCTCTGCCTCCCGAATGCTGGGATTAAAGGCCTGTGCCACCACCGCCTGGGTTCTTTTCACTTTAAAATAAGCTTGAGATCCAGAAACTTGGAACCATAAAAGAAGGCACTTAATTTTTACCTTTTTTTTTTTTTTTTTTTGGTTTTTCAAGACAGGATTTCTCTGTGGTTTTGAAACCTGTCCTGGAACTAGCTCTAGTAGACCAGGCTGGTCTTGAACTCACAGAGATCCGCCTGCCTCTGCCTCCCGAGTGCTGGGATTGAGGCAGAGTCTCACTAAATTGCTTAAGCCCATTCAGGTCTTAAACTCTCAGCCTTCCTTGCTTGGCCCTCTGAGTGCTGGGATTATAGGTCTCTAACATTCAGCTGAGAGACACTTAATCTTTTTTTTTAATTATCTATTTTATTGGTGTTTTAGCCTATATGTATATCTGTGTGAGGGTCCTGGATCTTGGAGTTACAGTAAGCTGCCATGTGGTTGCTGGGAATTGAACCCCGGTCATCTAGAAGAGCAATCAGTGCTTTTAACCACTGAGCCATACCTCCAGCCCCAAGGCACTTACTTAATTTTACAGGAAAAACCTGCTGCTCTTTGGCCCTAACCCCAGGCTCTGTTGGAAGGCGCGAGGAATATCAGGATGTACAGGTGACTGGAGAGAGGTGGTGGGAAACAGCGGAGCCTCTCTGTGCCCTCGCACCCAACAGGAAGTGCCACTGTTGTCCAGGGGATGGTGCATGGTCTCAGCAAAGCAGGAGGGACAAATCTGACCAGATTCTAGGCCTGCTGCTGGGTGGACGGGGGCTCTTCCCGCTTGACCTGGGTTGTGGGGACTAACGGGATCGCAGCCTGGTGCATCGGATGCAGAGTCCATGAACGTGACATCGCTAACCAAGTAGCGAGCGATGCCTGTTGGGCCTCTCCTGCCAACGAATGCCTGGTGCCAGCCTCATGCTGGGACTGGAGAGGAAAGCCGGTGCTGGGGCTTGAGGCTGACAGGATGTGTTTGTGAGTCATGGAAGCCATGGACAAGCCCTAAGCAGGGTAGCAAGGCTGCATTTATGATCTGTATCAGAAGCCCACAGGTGTTTTCCATAGAGACCAGAGTAAATATTTTTAAAAATTATAAAATTTATTATTAAAAGGAACTTGCAAATAAAAATATAACACCAAAGTTGTCCAGATCCAAAGTCTGCAGAATTCAGTGAGCAACCCAGCTGGAATAGGCATTGGAACAGACTGTTGTGGGGCTTCACATTGAACTTTTGTACTTTTTGTTTTGCTTTGCTTTTCTGGTTTCTTGAGACAGTTTCTCTGTGTAGCCCTGGCTGTCCTGGAGCTGGCTCTGTAGACCAGGCTAGCCTCCAATTCAGAGATCCACCTGCCTCTGGCTCCCAAGTCCTGGGATAAAAGGCGTGTACCGCCACCACCTGGGCCCAAGTCATGACTTCTGCATAGTAGAAAATGTTCTGACTTCCCAAGCCATTTGAAAACCAAAAGGAAAAAATCTGGATTTGGTCATGGACTTGGTTTGTCTCCCTGACCTCGGGCAGAAGGGAACCGTGGGTACCAGCACAGCTGCCATCTCCTGACTCCCAGCCCCCACGCCTTTATCAGATGTTCTTTATGGGCTAGCACTTTCCAGAGACTGAATTCTTATCTCAGTAATTCTGTATCATGTCTAGCATGGCTGGCTTCTTTCAACCTTAGGGCCGTCCCTATGGTGTGTGCATGACTAGAGATGAAAAGCCTTCCAGACTGCACCCACAGCAAAAGGAAGTTCTCACACATCACCACCTCAGCATGCATTTTAGAACCCAGGGCTCCCCCAAAGGAATTGTGGGAGCCACTCTGACCCCTCAACTAACAAAGGCCAAGCCTGGAAGAAACAGATTCCCTGGGATCATGGTGTGTGCCACATGAGGCCTGGTTTACTGGCCAGGAGGAGGCTAACTCCCCAAGAAAATGAGCTGTGACCCTAGCAGCTTCCACTTGGAGAACTCACAGATCCTTCCCAGTGGTCCAGCATGTTCTCTGGTGTACAGAGATGGGTACCGAGAGCCTGACCGAACATCAAGGGAGCCCTGTTCCTGCCTCAGCGTGCTCTGACCCAGACAGTTGCTATAGTGGGCATCGGTTCTGCATCCCTTGGGTGGAGTGATGGTCCCTGGGCATGTGCTGTGCAGACTGTATCCTTCCAGTAGGGCGATGACTCTTGCCCGTGTACTGCTCCAAGACATCGTGAGGGCAGTAGTAGACAGGTCCAGGGAGATGGGACATCTCCACATGCCAGAGGGCAGCAGAACAAGGAAGCCTCCAGCCCAGACCTGGACACTCTCAGCAGGTAGTGGGGGGGGAGGTGAGGAAGTGGCCTTGGCAAGGGCAGGAGCTTTCAGTGACCCCACTTTCCTCTCCGTTGTGCCCAGCACATGAGTCTGGGGATTCAGTGTCCCGGCTATCCACACTTTCCCAGGATCCTTTTCTACCGGTGGATAACAGCTAACCACCAGATTGAGCACGGCCACCACATTCATCTTATTCCTCCAAGCCCCAGGGAGTATGTTAGCTCGCTTTCCCAAGATCACTCATAAACTGAGATTCTCACTAGGTCTCCTGTGTCCTCACCACAGAACAGAGGCAGCTTCTTTGCAGTCCCTGGGGGCTGGCTGGGGCAGGGTGGCCCAACAGATCAATCAAGTGGGCACAGAGATAGATCACATCTCCCAACAAGCTGAATCTCTCAGAAGACAGGACTTTTTCCACGGTGGCCACTAGAGAGCAGTGTAGAGCCCTAAACCAGAGGGTAGGTGCTGTAGTTCAAACCTTTTAGTAACAGTTGCAAAGTTACAAGCCTTTTTCTATCGGGGAGGGGTGTTTTTTTTTTTGGTTTGGTTGTTTTGTTTTGTTTTGAGACAGAGTTTCTCTTTGTAGCTCTAGCTGTCCTGGAACTCACAGCTTTCTCTGTAGATCAAGCTGGACTCAAACTCAAGAGCTCCACCTGCCTCTGCTTCTGCATGCTAGGATTAAAGGCGTGCACCACCACCACCACCACCACCTGGCCGTATTTTTTTCTTTTATGTCACACTTTCACGTTTTCTTCCCCCTCTGTTTGTTGATACAAACTGTAGACACGGGGCAAACAAGCCTCTCAGATACGGGAGGGATATCTTTTCCAGGCAGCAGGAACAGCCACTGCAAGGTCCCTGCCGTGGTACCCTGCCATAAACTGTGGAGCCAGTACCGGGGAGTTAGCAGAGGGAATCTGATAGCGGCAGGCCTTGCTGGTCAATGGAAAACTTTGGGCAGAAAAAACGTGTAAGATCTAGCACAATTTTTACAAAGGATCCAGGCCTAGACCAAGGGCACTATTGCTCTTCCAGACAACCCAAATTTAGTCTCCAGCACTGAAATCAGGAAACTTACAACCTCTGGCTTACACAGGTGTGCATACCACCCACATACAAAAATACCTTAAAATAATAAGCAAGGGATCCCACCCCTGTATTAAGATTAGACTGTAAGGTCCAGCATCTTAAAGAAGCTGTCACCCACCGCTGTCATCCCAGAGAGGCAGCGAGGATGCTGGGCTGGCAAGACGTGGCCAGCTGGGTTCTGGCTGCAGTCTGCAGAGAATACTTAAAGGATTTGTTGGCAGCATGTGCGGTGTGGGATGTGAGAGAAAGGAGAGTCGGGGATGATTTCAGAGGTTTTTTTTGTCAGCACAGCTGAAAGACTGAATTTGCCATTTCCCCAGGAGAGTGTAGGATATGAAAATCTGTCAAGTAGGTGGCTAAACATGGGAGTCTGAAGTTGGAGACAGGACGGGGCTAGGGAGCTAATTTGGGGCACTGTGATACATAATGGTATTTAAAAGATGGTGAGATCATGTCCAGAAAGGAAGCAAAACGGAGAAGCCCAGAGCTCCCCACCATGCAAGTACAAGGCAGGCCAGAGGACCAGGGCAGTGGTGTCATCAGCCTCTCCCTGCCCTGCCTCCTCCTCCACCTCATACCCCTGAGCTTTGGCTCCCTGTAGCTGCAGCCCCTGTGTCTCTGATGATGAACAGGAAGGACTCCAGCCTGGGGCAATGGTTCTTGTAGATTCTACATAGTCCTGTTCCACCGCAGGGAACTGCTAATGGCAAAGTTAAAGCCAGAGCTCCTGGTCCCAAGCCTCCTCTTGTTTCACAAGCAGGCAAAGGAAAGCCCAGAATCCCGATACCCTGCCCCAATTTCAGAAGAGGACGCTTGTCTGCTGTTGAGAAGGGTGATGGGGTGAGGTGGCCGTCCTACCTCTTCCAGGCTGCAAGGCTCCATTTGACGAAGGCCAAGTGCAGAACGCAGCTAAGGTCCCTAGAGTGAGTGGAAAGGCAGGCCCGACAAGGAGCAGGAACTCCCCAAAGCTAGACCACCGGACTGAGAACCAAACCAGAGTCCTAGACGAGCCCAGCATGGGACTAGTTCCTGCCTCGGCCCCATCACCTCTCAATAGCAGATAATTGGAAAGGGGAAGGCTGGAGAGGGGTCACAACATGGCTCCTCGAGGTGCTGGAAAAGTCATCTGGGAGGCCACCGAACACCACCAGATCCAAGTCTTATTGTATAGATGGGAAAACAAGGCCCACGGTTGGGAGGGGCACACAGGCAGTGTGAGCGGAGACAGGAAGAATGGCAGAGGAATGTGTTATGAACAAAGCCAAAAGACCGAGGCCCCACAGGTGCTGGACGCGCACCCCACCCATCCCGGCTGCTTCCTTCCTTCCTCCACTGAGACCTGTCTTTCTCCTCTGGAGACTTCCTCAGCTCTGCCCAAACCCTTACCCTCAACTGTTCCCCGGGCCTGCCCTCAGTCTCCCAGGCCTAGCTTCTCTGAGTTCACCTCCTTCCCATCCCTCATCAGCTTTGTACTCCAACACCATGGCTCCTCCAGCCTCCCTCTTCCTCCTCTCAGCAAGGCCTTCGTTGCGTGTGTCTGTAGCCTTGAAGTTAGGTGGTGTCTGCCACAGTAAGATGTCCATTGTCTACGGAGAGTGGGAAGGCCAAGGCTCCTGTCAGCCTGACACTGAGCAGAAACTAATAGGTGTTCGCGAGCTAGCGAATCCCAGCAGAGGGTGACCAGTTAGAGGCCAGCCTGAGCTACACAAAGAGACCAAGCCTCAAAAAAGCAAGCAAAATGCTTTTTTGCTTTGTTTGTCGAGACAGAATTTCTCTGTGTAGCTTTGGAGCCTGTCCTGGTGCTCTCTCTGTAGACCAGGCTGGCCTCGAACTCACAGAGATCTGCCAGCCCGTGCCTCCCAAGTGCTGGGATTAAAAGTGTGCCACCACCACCACCCAGCCCAAATGCTTATTTCAGGACCAGTGTAGTGGTTCCGCAGGTGAAGGCACCTGCATGGAGTGGGGAGGAAGAAGAATTAATAAACAGGAAAACGAGATCCTCCTCACTGGAGCCTGTATGCAGGCTCACATGCTCCTCTAGGATGCCAGTAATGAAATTAGGTTCATGCTCACACGGCTCCTGGGGAGAGAGGAGGAGCTTGCCCAGGGTCAAGAGGACAGGACAACTGTCTGGAGCCCTGTAGCTGCCAACACTCTCCTGGTCACCTCCAGCTCTGGATCACTGGCTCTTGGCCTCCTAGCATACGACACCAGAGGCATTCAAGCCTCTCTCTTTCCTTCCTGATCTGGTGCAGGCTCCTGCCTGCCAGCCTCCCTCTACTCCAATCTTGTGATCTTCCTAACCCTGTGTGACCCCAGTGACCCCAGCAGGCTCCTGCCTGTCAGCCTCCCTCCACTCCAATGCTGCCATTATTGGATCTTCAGAGTTTCTTGCTTCTTTCTTTTGTGATTCTGGGAGTTGAACACTCCACGATCTAACCACATGCCAGTCTCTTCTAGTGTGTGTGTGCGCACGTGTGCACGCGTGTGCACATGTATACAAGTGCTCACACCTGCCACAGCACTCATGTGGAGGTCAGAGTTGTTTCCTTTCATCTGTCACGTGGGACCAAGGGATCAAACCCAAGCAGCCAGGCTTGGCAGCAAGCTCCGCTCCCCAGTGAGCCTCGTCGCCCCACCTCTTTTATTCTATAGTTTTACTTTTGTTCTGAAATAGGGTCTCACTAATTTCCCAGGCTGGCCTTGAGCCTCCAGTATGACAGTGTGTTACTGTGCTCTTTTTTTTGTTGTTTTTAAATGCATGACATATACACATATACATATATTAACTTATCTTATATTAACTTATCTTATATTATCGTATATTGACTAAAGAATCATTAAAATCTTACATGAAACTTGTGCTCTGAACACCCTCTAGAGAAATCATCACTTTTTTTAAAGATTGCCTCATGACTTTCTCTAATAGGCCTATCTGTTTCAGCTCCAGCATCCTGTGTGTATGTGTGTGTGTGGTGTCTTTTGTTGTTTTTTTTTGTTTGTTTGTTTGTTTGTTTGTTTGTTTTTTTTTGAGACAAGGTTTCTCTGTAGCTTTGGTGCCTGTCCTGGAACTAGCTCTGTAGACCAAGCTGGCCTCAAACTCACAGAGGTCCGCCTGCCTCTGCCTCCCAAGTGCTGGGATTAAAGGCGTGCGCCACCACCACCTGGCTCAGGTGAGCTTTTTTTTTTTTAATATTTATTTATTATATATACAACATTCTGCCTCCATGTATGCCCACATGCCAGAGGAGGGCGCCAGACCTCTTTATAGATGGTTGTGAGCCACCATGTGGTTGCTGGGAATTGAACTCAGGACCTTTGGAAGAGCAGGCAATGCTCTTAACTGTTGAGCCATCTCTCCAGCCCCTCAGGTGAGCTTTTAAAATCTCACCTTGTCCTCCACTTTCAGAAGGAAGTCCAGCCTCCTCTGTCCCCTGTCCTCTCAGGCTATAAAGTGTGGCTCTCATCCCCAGTAAAGGATGTGGCACCCCCCCACCCCACCCCCCTGCCACACATTCTCTCTCCTCCCTCTCTCTCCCTCTCTCTCCCTCTCTCTCTCTCTCTCTCTCTCTCACACACACACACACAGTCACACAAACACATTATTCACACTCACACACGCACACTCACACAGTCACACACACACAGTCACACACACACATTATTCACACTCACACACTCACACACAGTCACACACACATTATTCACACACGCACACTCACACACAGTCACACACACACACAGTCACACACACATTATTCACACTCACACACAGTCACACACTCACACACAGTAACACACACACATTATTCACACACTCACACACAGTCACACACTCACACACAGTCACACACACACATTATTCACACACGCACACTCACACACAGTCACACACACACAGTCACACACATTATTCACACTCACACACGCACACTCACAGTCACACACACACAGTCACACACACATTATTCACACTCACACACGCACACTCACACACAGTCCTCAGATGCAAAGGCCCAGCCTCATCCATCGTGCATTCCCAGGGCCTGCACACAGTCAGGGCTCGGCAGCTGTGGAAAGGGATGGCAGAAGAAGATGCTGTCTTCTGAGCCCTGCCTGATCCACCAGAGGCTGGTCCTCTGAGCCTGCTCCCTGCTAGCTCATGAGGCCTTTTCATGTCTCCTAGCCCATTCGAAGGATTTGTCTCCTTGCTTCCTCCTTCCCAACTCTGGAATCAGTTGCTCCTAGTGGCAGGAGGGAATTAGAGGCCAACCCCATAAACGCTTTCACTCCATACCAAGCACTCCGAAGAAAATAAAAACTGATTCTGGAAATGGGTTTCAAAAAATTCAGCCAGGCAGGGCTGGAGAGATGGCTCAGCGGTTAAGAGCATTGCCTGTTCTTCCAAAGGTCCTGAGTTTAGTTCCCAGCAACCACATGGTGGCTCACAACCATCTGTAAAGAGGTCTGGTGCCCTCTTCTGGCCTTCAGGCATACATGCAGAAAGAATATTGTATACACAATAATTAATTAATTAAAATAAATAAATATATTTTTTTAAAAAAAGGGCTGGAGAGATTAAGAGCACTGATTGCTCTTCCAGAGGTCCTGAGTTCAATTCCCAGCAATCACATGATGGTTCACAACCATCTATGAGATCTGGTGTCCTGGCACTCATGCAGGTAGAATACTGTATACATAATAAATAAATAAAACCTTTAAAAAAAAAAACTTCAGCCAGGCATGGGTGGAGAAGGCCTTTAATCCCAGCACTCAAAAGGCAGAGGCAGGTGGATCTCTGTGAGTTTCAGGCCAGCCTGATCTGGATAGTGAAGTTCCAGGTCAGCCAGAGTAACCATGAGAGCCTGTCAAAGGAGGAGGAAGGAGAAGGGGGGAGGGGAGAAAAAAAAAAGAAGAGGAAGAAGAATACATACACATACATGCACACACACATCACAGATGAAAGACAAACACACAGTGTTCATGTGGTATTAAAATCTTTAATTAGAAAAGGTGGGTCTGGAGAACCGTGGGTTTGTTAGTTGATAGGTATTATCTGGCATACACAAGGCCCTGGGTTTGAGACCCCAGCATCCCATATAAACTGGGTACGGTGGTGGACACCTGTAATCCCAGAACTCAGGAGGGGGCCAGAGGGTCAAGAGTTCATAGAGTTCAAGGCCAGCCTGGGCTACACAATACCCTGTTTCAAGGAGAGGGTGTGCAAAAACTGAAAAGACCACTAAAGGCTCTAAGGAAAGGGTTGAAATCCTGATGTCAACTCTTGGCCTTGCCTTCCCTGCTCCAAACTGGACAAAGAGAGAAGAAGGAGACCCCAGGGCACTCCCAAAGATTCCCCAAATCTGCCCACCACCTGCTACCTCTGGTCTTTTTCTCACTATCCCCCCAACGCATGCACCAATGCATGAAGGTCCACCAGTCTGTGGTATTCTTTCCACCACTGTGAGGCCCCGAGTAGACATTCTTCCAGGTCCACCCCTCCTGGAGTGGAGGGAATTGGAGTCTTTTGGTCCTGTGCCCCAGTATTAAGAAAAGAGCCTGGAAGAATAACCCTGGAATATTCCAGGCAGGGAGGTAAATGCCTAAATTGCCAACACTCAGGAGGCAGAAGCGGGAAGATTGCCTCACGTGCAAGGCCAGACTGCTCTACACGACAAGTTCCATGCTGAAATAGCTCCCAGAAGAGCCCAGGAATCCAGCGACAGGAGGTCCCAGGGAGTGAGGGCCACCACGTTTGAGGTGTGCTTTATTGCAGTAAGGATATGGTCACAGAGAGCTCTACTTAGAAGCGCTCTATAGGCACCGAGTCACTTGGGGGTGGAACGGGTTGGGTGGAAGCTGGGGTCGTAGAGATGGGGGTGAGGAGAACCTTGGATGGTGATACGGTTATCTTCTGGTCTCCCGCTTCAGCATTCTCCGAACTCTGAGGTTCCCGTGGTATACTGGAGTGAATTAGGCCCAGGTACACAATGCCACCTACGTAGGAGCCCAGGAGGGGTGCCACCACTGGTACCCACCACCAGTTGTTCCCGGCTCTGCAGGCAAAGAGAGAGAGGCCTGCTGAGGACACTGATGTCCAGGGTGCTATTTCTGTCCAGTTCAGACCAACATGGGGGAACAGAGAAGCCATCCCATCAACCCTAAGGGACCTTCAGCCTGACAGCAACAACAGGATCCACATCTGAAGATGTCTGGGCCCCTCCTGATCCCAGACCGCCTGGAAACTTCATGAGACTCTCCTGAGCTGCCCTAACTGCTCATCTCACAGTCTCTGCATGCAGGGACCCCCCCCCCCCCGGGCCCCGAAAGCTGACAGGAATGGGGTCTGGCAGGGACAGTACCTGAATACTTGTTTACCCCAGCCAGCAATGAAAGTGAAGAAGCGGGGAGGCAGGTCACGGGACGGGTTGATGGCATACCCCGAGTTCATGCCCAGGGACACCCCAATGATACAAACAAGGACGCCTATCACCAGGGCCTCAGTCCCCTGAAGCGCCGGATTGTTCTGCTTGTCTGTGATGGCGAAGAGACCCAGCTGGAGCAACGCGGTCAAGAACACCTGGGGAGTAAACGCCATGGCAACCCGCTGAAGGCATGGTCACGTCCCAGGTGCTCAGGCAGGACCCCAAATCTGTAGTGGCAGAGACATGTCTTGGTACAATCCCATCCAGAACTCTTTCTGTCCTGATCACTGACCTCATCCAGGAAGCCCTGCCACAAGGTCATGTGTTCAGGAAGATAGGTGGCAAAAATGTTGGCGGTGGCCAGGGAACCAGTCACCAACAGGTCTCCGCCCGCAAAGTGGTCAATGGCACCTATGGAGATGACAACGGTTGAGTTAGTCCCCACGGGGGTTCCGGAAAGGAGGTTGTGGGGTAAGCGGCTGGGAATACTTCAACAGCTTAAATCTGCTAGGTTTTCCGTTTTTTTTTTTTGTTGTTGTTGTTGTTTGTTTGTTTGTTCTTATTCTTGCAGGACAGGATACCAAGATGGAATCTAGCCATCTTTCAGAACAAGAGTCTGGAGACAGACCACCCAGGAAGAACACTCACCGTAGAATAGTAAGTAGGTGGTGGCCGCAGCTAAGAAGGAGCCCAAGAACTGGCCCAGCACATATATGGGGAACTTCCTCCAGGGCATCCGGCCTAGTGCACAGTTGGCGAAGGTCACGGCTGCGTTCATATGGGCTCCTGTCATGAGAAAGAGCTGGATGAGCTGCTGGGTTAAAAGAAACAAGCAACAAAATGAACGACGACAGCATTGCAAAAGTAAAAAAGAAAGGCTATGGTGTGGTGTGTCCCCTTGTGACAAGAACTCCCTCGTTTAACCCTTAAAAGGCCACGCACAGCTGGGGCCATCATCTCCAGCTTTACCATAAGGCAAGAGAAAGCGAATGACTTCTTTGCCTAAGATAACCCAGCTAGTAAAAATGGTGAGTCAAAGGGTCCCGTGAAGAGTTTGGGGGAGACAGGGTTTCCCAGGGGTTCTCCCTACGGGTCACCTACAGGGGCAGCACTAACTGTACCAGAGAAGGGGCTTTCTGGAGGGGGCAGAAACAGCCCACCAGGAAGATTTGCTCTTGCCTGTAAGACCAGATAGGGGCTCACTCACCGGAGATGCCGCCTCCCACGTGCACGCCCATGGTGACTCCGAAGCCAAAACCCAAGTTGACACCAAGATAGCTCCCCATCTTTTGTTCTCCTAGAACCATATGAGCCACGGAACCAAGGCCAAACACCTGTGAGGGAGGGTTTCTGAGGGAGCCGCCTGTCCAGCATCCCCCATCAGAGGAAGACTCAAACCTCAGTTTCCCCTCCTGACCACCCCACTCCCAAGCCCTCATCCCTGGGCCTCCCCAGCATCATTTATAAAGACCATGCCTTCTCTCTACAGTCTTTCCTTATAAACTTTCCTCCTTGGTCCCTAGTGAGGCCTCTCAGACCTGAGTCAATGAGAGCTGGGTGATGGGGATGGTACAGGAAGGTACGGGAAGATACAGGATGGTACGGTCAGATAGTTTGAAGTGGGGCCTCACGGAGGACAGCTGGTGTCCTCATCCTACAGGCTTGCCTAAGGAGGTCCTAATAGCCCATCTGAAAGAACTATTATTCTCCCCAGTTGACTATGGGCTATCTGAAACTGGATGACCTATTCAAGGTCATGTTACCTGTGACATGATGAGCCAAGCATGAGTCTAGGAAGCCATCCGTGCCAACCCTTGCTGCCATGAATGCCTTTGTATTTTTAGAAATACTAAATCCTCAGGTAGTAGTGGTGCACAACTTTAAACCCAGCAACCGGGAAGCAAAGGCAGGCAGATCTCTGAGTTTGAGGCCAGCCTGACCTATAGAGTGAGTTCCAGGACAGCCAGGGCTACATAGACAGATACTGTCAAAAAAAAAAAAAAAAGAAAAGAGAAAAGAGAAAAAAACAAACAAACAAACAAAAAAAAAACAAAACTAACTCCTCTAGCCCTGAGATGATGGCGCATGCCTTTAATCCCAGCACTCGGGAGGCAGAGGCAGGCGGATCTCTGTGAGTTTGAGACCAGCCTGGTCTACAGAGCTAGTTCCAGGACAGGCTCCAAAGCCACAGAGAAACCCTGTCTCGAAAAAAACAAAACAAAACAAAACAAAAAAAACTAACTCCTCTGCTTGTAATACCTGATCCTACATCACATAACATTTAAAGGACCAGCAAGAATGGCTCAGCAGGAAAATGTGTTACCGTCAATATGGACATGTACACACACACACACACACACACACACACACACACACACACACATAAATAATAGTGTATAATAAACTTTTTTTTTTTTTTTTTTTAGTTTTTCGAGACAGGGTTTCTCTGTAGCTTTGAAGCCTGTCCTGGCACTAGCTCTTGTAGACCAGGCTGGCCTCGAACTCACAGAGATCCGCCTGCCTCTGCCTCCTGAGTGCTGGGATTAAAGGCATGCGCCACCACCGCCCGGCTAATAAACTTTTTTTTAAATATTTATTTATTTATTTATGATTTATACAATATTCTGTCTGTGTGTATGTCTGCAGGCCAGAAGAGACCACCAGACCTCATTACAGATGGTTGTGAGTCACCATGTGGTTGCTGGGAATTGAACTCAGGACCTTTGGAAGAGCAGGCAATGCTCTTAACTACTGAGCCATCTCTCCAGCCCCTAGTAAACTTTTTTTGATTCTTTTCTAGACAAGGTCTCTCTCTGGGTAGCCCTAGCTGTCCTGGAACTCGCTCTTGTAGACCAGGGTGGCCTTAAACTCAGGGATCTGCCGGCCTCTGCCTCCCGAGGGCTGGGGTAAAGGCATGCATCACCACCATCCAGTTCATAATAAACTTGTAAAAGTAAAAACGCACTTACACTCAGATGGCACTTCCTTAGGGATGTCCATGTCTTTGGACGTGAGTCGTGAAGAGATCCCTACTATCAGGCTGCTGGCAATCAGTCTCCTCATATGTGTCCTCTAAAATGGGAGTCACTGACCACGTATGGCTGTTACGTGCTTGAGTGTGGCTACTGCAGACTGTGATCTGCCGTAGTGAAAATTAAAGCACGCTCCAGACTTCACATCCTTAGGATCGGAAATGAGGACCACTTAAGCAGTTTCCCACTGACTACACATTGGCCTGAAGTCTGGAATACGTGGGTTAACCACCATGGTGATTCAAAACATTTTCACCGGTTCTTTTATCTTGTTAATGTGGCTACTACAAAGTATTCAACTGCGTATCTGACGTTGCATTTCCCTGTACACCTTTGTTTATGGGAGGGAAGAAAAAGAAAGAACTGTGCATATGAGAGCTGGAACTAACCCATCAGTGGATGACGTCACCAGCAGGGGCACGGGGCTGGACCTGTGACGTCACCAGCAGAGGGCACGGGGCTGAACCTGTGACGTCACCAGCAGAGGCACGGGGCTGAACCTGTGACGTCACCAGCAGAGGCACGGGGCTGAACCTGTGACGTCACCAGCAGGGGCACGGGGCTGAACCTGTGACGTCACCAGCAGGGGCACAGGGCTGAACCTGTGAGGACTCATGGTGGATGTTAGAATGGAGATGGCATCCCAGGAGGGCAGAGTCAGCTCTGTCAGAGCAGCCTGAGTCACACGGATAAAGGTCTAAAGAGCAGTCTTTCGGGTGTGACACTCTAAAAGTCATTAGTAGGCACTGAATGTTGTGTCGCCAGGCTCTGGGGGCAGTGGCTGGGTCCAGAGGTTGAGAGGTACATGGTGGCGAGGAAGAGTCTAATTCTTTGTTTTGTTTTGAACACAAGGTCTCACTATATTCTGCAGAATAGCTTCAAGCTCCCAAGCTCCCAAGCTCCCAAGCTCCTAAGCTCAGCCATCCTTCTGTCTCAGACATACATCACTGTGTCCAGCAAAGATAATTTTGAGGGACAATGTTGGGTTCTGTCTGTTGTTCGAGGCACTAAGGGTGAAATTCAGACCATGATTCATGCAAGTAAAGTGCTGTGCCATGAAAAGCCGCAGCAGAGGAGGAGGGATTGGAAGGAGCTGGCAGAGACTGGCGGCATGTTTGTGTCCTGTGTTGTGTTGGGTAGGGAGGCTTTGGTATGCTCGTAGGCAGAGAGAGAGAGAGAGAGAGAGAGAGAGAGAGAGAGAGAGAGAAGAAAGAGGAGAGAGGAGAGGAGGGAGTGGAAAGAAAAGAGAGGAGAGAGGGGAAAGAAAAGAGAGAGGGGGAGAGAGGGAGAGAAGAGTGAGATGGAGCCGGGCGGTGGTGGCGCACGCCTTTAATCCCAGCACTCGGGAGGCAGAGGCAGGTGGATCTCTGTGAGTTCGAGACCAGCGTGGTCTACAAGAGCTAGTTCCAGGACAGGCTCCAAAACCACAGAGAAACCCTGTCGAGAGAGAGAGAGAGAGAGAGAGAGAGAGAGAGAGAGAGAGAGAGAGAGAGAAAGTGTCTGGGTGGGTGACTGGTGGGTGACTGGTGCAGAAGTTGAGAGGTTCCTGGAAGGAAGCCATCTATTCTAGCTGAGGGGAGGTGAGAGGCACAGGATGGGAGGAGCTGGGTACAGAGGAGCTGATGATCTCCTCTGGTGAGTGGGGGATCAAGCAGTCTTAAGAGTGGGGGCACAGCTAAGAGCCAGGCCTAGTGTGGTGAAGGCCACCTGTGGTCCCCGCACTCCAGAGGCAGAGGGTTTGTCCTAAATGTTCTGCACGGTATCTTCCAGGCCAGCCAGGGTCCAGAGCTGTAAATGTAGTGAGACCTTGTCTCTAAAAAAGAGGGAGGGAGTTAGGGAGAGAGGTCAGCTCAGCAGTTAAAGCACGTGCCATCCAAGTGCGAGGACCAGAGTTCGAATCCCCAGAAACCCACTTGAATGTGGTGGCCCACCGGTAATTCCAACCTCAGAAGGCAAGGGCAGGGATTATCTCCAGAGTGACTGGCCAGCAAGACTAGCCACATCAGCAACGTCTAGGTTTGATTGAGAGACCCTACCTCAGTGAGTGACGTGGACCATCAGCAAGCTCTAGGTTTGATTGAGAGACCCTGTCTCAGTGAGGCAGAAGGGTGATGATTCCCAGCGTGAGTCCTTGGTCTCCTTGTGTGTACGCACACCACAATGAAAAATTATTTTTTTAAAAAAGCAAGCTACTTGGGCATAGTAGTACATGCCTGTAATCCCAAATTTCAGGTTAACCTGGACTACATAGTGAGACCCTGTTTAAAACAAACAAACAAAAAACTCTGGAGAGATTAGTTGCTAAGAGTACACACTGCTCTTGCAAAGGACCTGAGTTCAGTTCTGAGTTCCCATGTCAGGTGGCTCACAACTGCCTGCAACCCCATCTTCAGGGGGAATCTGATGCCTCTGTGGGCACCTGAACACGCATGCATATATACACTGGTCAATATGCATGCATGTGCATGCACACACACACACATACACACACACGCATACATTTGAACATAATTTTAAATGCAAAAACCAACTAACCTTAGGGGAAAAAAAAATGAAACAACCACAAAAGCAGAGAGAGGCAGTTGAGGGGCTCCCTGAGTCCTGCAGGAACCCAGGACAGGTGCAGGGGAGCCCCGAGATGGCCTGGCCAGTCCAGGAGAAAAGGCAGCAGGAGAAAACAGGAAGGAGGCCAGTCCCAGGCTGACAGGCTGGGAGAAGCAGGAAGTAACAAGGCCTGGGCAAGCAAGGAAGGCCTTTAGACCGAAGGTCCTACTTCCTCTGTCTCCCGTCAAAGCCATTGACTTTGTTGTTCGTTCTTGAGACAGGCCTGCTCATGGCTATGGCAATCCTCCTGCCTCCGTTCCTGGAGTTCTGGGATTATATGCATGTGCCACCACACCTGGCTTCCAAACCACTTGCTAATGATGATGAATGCCTGAACGAGCTTCATGGGGTGTGATCCTGCTGCTGGGTTTGCCAGCAGCAATGCGTGCCTGCATCCACCCAGCACACAGGTTTTGTGTGGAGAGTTGAATTAGGGAATTTCAGCTGCCCTTGGAAAATGACACAATCCGGGAATCATAAATGGCCTTCATTCCACTTTCCGTGTCAACCGAGAGCTGGACCCGTAGTGGCTACACCCTGATACAAGGACGCTTATATAAGGTGGCAAAAACGCTTTGCCCCCTTCTGGCAGTCCGAGGCATGGGAGTTTGCAATCCTTGCCCTGTAACTCACAGGGACAGCCAGGTTTCCAGGGCCCTGATGGCTCCAGCCCCTCCTCTCCCTGTCAGTGAATGTACCCAGTCCACCAGAGTGCCAGCAATGGTTAGGAAGCCAGCTCTCAGAACAACAACCTCGTCCCCGCTGCAGAAAATAGGGCCCAAGGTCACATTGGCCTTTTTTGGCACAACCTTTACCCTGGTGATTCACTGAGCTTCCTATAACCAAAAAGCCCCCACTTCTTGGCACAAGACAAAGAGCTAAAAATAACGGCACACTGTCCTCCCAAAGTTCTTCTTACAAGTGTTCCTCACCCCTCACAGAAAATCAGGGGAGCGAACGCTTCTGCTCCCATTGAGCAGACGGGGCCTAAAGCACCCCAACGTGTTCTTGAACTCCCCAGAGACTAAAAGCAAGTGCCCTGCCCCAGCTGGAGGAGGGTTAGCTAGCCGAGCCCCTAGCAAGCCTGCCATCTCAGAGCTGAGTGATGAAGGATCAAGACATCACCCTCGCCTGGATTTGATTTAGACTTTGGCAGATGACTTGTCTCGTAGAACCTTAATTTCCCCATCTGTAAAATGGGGTGACAACAGTACCTATCTCAGACTGGACATGATGGCACACTCCCTTAATCCCCAGCTCTCAGTGGACAGAGGCAGGTGGACTTTTGTGAGTCTGAAGCCAGTCCGGTCTACACAGTGAGTTCCAGGACAGCCAGGGCTACGTGGAGAGACCCTGTCTAAGATGATAGTAATAGCTCCTGTCTCACAGGCCATTGCAAAGCTTTGGGGAGGGGTTTAGCATCCTAATGCTTGGTAAGAGGCTGGGAGATGCAGGAAGGGGCAAGGCCTCACGTCAAAGCCTTGGCTTTGCTGTTTGTTCTTGAGACAGGTCTTCTCATGGCCCCTCAGGAGCTGCTCTCTAATAAAATAAAAGCAAGCGGAAGCCTAGCACGATGGTAGATACCCTTAATCCCAACACTCGGGAGGTTGGGCAGGAGTTGAGGCTACCCAGAAATATCCTGTTTTAAATAAACAAACAAAATTTTCAAAGGAAAAACAGTTGTTGTTTTTCACTTGTTGCCAAGCCTGGCAACATGAGCTCTCCTCCAGCCTTCCAACCCTCACTGTGGCATGTTTGAACCCACACAAAATAGAAAGACACAAACACACCGAAGGAAAAAATTTAATTTAAAAAATTCAAAAAGAAGAACTAGGGGCGAAACTCGTGACACGTGATAGAGCACTTGTCACATGTACAGCTTCTGGGTTTGACCCCCGGCCCCATACTGCCAAAAGAAATAAAAAAAGCAAGCAGATGTGGGCATGTGTCAAGCCCTGGGCAGTCCTTGCTTCCCCTAGGCACCCGCTAGCCTCCCACATTCCAAGGTTTAACAGCCTTCATAGGACTGGAATGTTTGGTCATGAATGAATTACTTTGCCCTGGGTTAAGGAGGGACAAGACTGGCTGTCCTCTCCACAGCTCAGGAGCCAAGGAAGGTAGGGATGGAGGTGAGGGATTCAGAGAGGAGAGGAGAACGCCTGTCAATATAACAGAGAACCTAGTGTGTGCACATGCACACAAACACAACACACACACATACACACACACACGCACATGCATGCACGCATGCACACGCACGCATGAACAATTTTTTAAGACTGTTTTTAATTTTTAAGTCCAGGCTGGAGAGATGGCTCAGTGATTAAGAATACTGCCTGCTCTTCAGAGGACCCGGGTTCAATTCCCAGCACCTACATGGCAGCTCACAGGAGATGCAACCCTCCCTTCTGGTCTCCACAGACACTTGCACTGGCATACATGACTCACACACGTGTGTGTAAAATCAAAATCAAATCTGCAAAAGGCAAAATAACAATAACAAATAACAAGGAACCAACTCTCTGTACTGGGTGCTGGTACTTGGCCTCCTCCATGTACATCTGCCTGCCGGCTGGATGCTAGTGTGCGCATCTGCCAGCAGAGACTCTAACTCTCTAACAGGTAAATGCACATGGAACTCAGACCCAGCTCCCGAACCCAGGACCTGGGTTTGCACACTAGGAAACTGGGAAGTCAGGCTTGGAGCCAGGGAGCGACCTACTCGGGCCAGCTGTGGATGGTCGGGGTTCAGAGAAGAGCCTACGTGTCCTGAGCCACTCCCCTGTCGTTAATTCTGAATAATTTTATAACCATCCTCCATAGTGAACTTTACCTCTTTCTCTGCCGCATCCGTGACCACCAGAACCCCCTCCTCTAGCGACCTTCTGAGTCTCTCCATGACATCTCTTCTCCATCCAAATTAACTTCTCCTCTGGGTCTGTGCCGGGACTGTGCTCCGGAATGGCCCCTCATCTGACCCTCCATCTGCCTTCTTCCCCATCCCTGGCTCTGTCCCCATCCACCCTCCGTCCTTCGGGACACCAGCCTGACGACTGGCTCCTTTCCACAGTTGCCTCCTGAAATCCAAACACAACCGTAACATTTGACTATTTTTTAAAAAGTGTGTGTGTGCGCGTGTGACAGCCATGGGGAACACACGCCCAGTGTGCTGTGGAGGTCAGAGGATAATCCTATGGTGCCCCTGTTCTCCTCCCGTCTTTACCTTAGCTCCAGGGACTGAACTCAGGTCATCAATCAGACGTGCACATCAAGCCCCTCAACCTGCTCAGCCATCTCGCCTTCTCTTCATTCCCCTGCTTGTTGGCCTCCCTAATTTCCCTCAGACCAATTCTCAAAGGTCTCCCCATCTTTCACTGTGTAGCCCAAGACTGGTCTTGAACTTGCCATGTAGCAACAAGACAAAAAGGACTCAAGCTCCCATTGCCCTACCTCAACCTCATCCCACAGGTGAGCTCCACCCTACCCAGATCTCTCCCCACTTTCTCTTGTTTGACTTGTTGATTCGCTGCATTTTGTTTTTGTTTGGAGACACTTCCTTGCAGTGTAACCCTGGACAGCTTAGAACTTGCTATGTATACCAGGCTAGCCTCAAATTTGCCCCAGTCCTTGTGCCTCCGCCTCCCAACTGCTGGCATTGCAGACACACACACCCATGCCTTGCCTCTCCATCTGGTCACTATAGGTTCTCCTCTCTCCCTCATCCATCTATCCTGGTCTGTCATGAGTCCTTTTCTGTCCCCAAAAGACTCGATGATGGGAAAGGCCTCTCGACTTTCCTCTGCTTCTCTCCCAAGCTCCCAGCGCAGAGGCAGGGGAAGGACTGATATGACCCCTGGGGTGGACAGGTTAGAGAGCTGCCTTTGCTGCCCGCCCCCACTCACCATCATGACATAGGTGCTCATGGTCTCGGCCAGGAACTCCCGCACCATCTCCTTCTGCAGCACCCCCTGGATGTTCCTGAGCACTGGACTTGGGGCCATTGTGGCGTTCTGGGTGGACCTGAAGCAGCAGACCAAGTGAACGAGCGAAACAGTCAAGTCTGCCTTCTGCCCATCGGCCCTTCAGCTCATGGCTGAGTTAATGGGTAACCTGGTAGTCTCTCCCCATGTACCTTCTCCTCCTGCCCAGGGCAGTAGAAAGAACTGGGAGGAGAGATACCTGAGAACCCTAGGGACATGGAGAGGAAGGATGAGCCAGCCAGTCCTCTTCCTCCCTCAGCCCCAGACGGAGCAGGTAGGAGGGGTGGACCGAAATGTGGCCCAGTCTGCATCGATGGGGTGGGGGAGCAGACGGGAAACAGAGCTTGACTGCCTCTGTCTCTTTGCGGGAGTCAGAGCTGGGGGACACAAGCCAGGGTTTAGGAGCAGTGGGGCGCTCTGCAGAGCACACGAGATATGGCAGAGTCTGATGCTAGTCTCTAGCAACAGCCCTGAAGCCTGAAAAACAAATCCAGGGCTCTTCAGAAGATGGGGGAGGGGTTCAGCAATGGCACTGGGCTCTGCAACCAGGCCAGCACGGAGATGTTTGCGGCAGAATGAACGGGGTGTGGGAGGGGGCAGAGTCTTACTGCCCCGTGTACCCTCAGTGCCAGGCCCACAGGTGGGCAGTAAATATTGGCTGAATGGATGAGAACCAGGTGATCTACGTCTTGTTCTTAACCAGACGAACACCCAAGCTTCCTAAAGTGCCTGACGCTTGACAATGGCTTGTTCAGTAAAACCTCTGTTGGAGAGACAGCTAGATGAACAGTGAGTTCCAGGCACCCGTGTCTGTTAGGAGGGCACAGGGCTGGCATGTGGGGAGGTGCTGGATCTGGAAGATGAAGAGAAATGAGGCAGACGCGGCTAGGTCGGCCTTGGAAAAAGAGGGTAGTGGTAGACTTACAAGTCTAAGCATTTTAGGGTATCGGTGAGTAGATGTGAGGCATTATGGATAGGGAAACATTAAGGACATGGCCTCAACTTCTGGCTGGAGGTGAGGGAGAGGGCACCGCTACTGAATCGAGGCCACAGGAAGGAGAGGGGGGCATGGAGAAGGTTCTTTTTACCTGGGACCCCAACAGGTCTTATGAAGGGAGTCTAAAGCCAAGCAGGGGGGACATGGCTGAAAGAGCAGCGCAGGGGCTGCTGGGTCCGTGAGTCCGAGAGAGGACACTGCACAAACATCGCGCTCCCATAGCAAGGAACGGAATGAGCATGTGTGCTTGCTGGAGAGAGTAACAAGTCCTACAGAGACCTGAAAAGCAGAGGAAGGGGGCCTGGGAATGCAGGGTCTGCCCAAGGAGTGTGGCTGAAAGCGGGGTTGGCACGGGGAGCCCTACTGAGAAGCCTCGTCGGAAATGAGTGACCGTGGGGTTAAGTGTGCGGAGGGAGCTTCGGGAAGAAGGAACAGTTGCTGCAGGAGCCCGAGCAGGTGGACAGAAAGCAAAGGGGCCACAGTGAAGCCTGGAGAGCGAGGAGGAGAGCGAGGCTTGGGGCAGAGGACAAGGCGGTAAAGGGAACCTAGCCTAGCCTAGCCTAGCCGCAGTGCAAAGACCTGGCTTTTATTTCACCCCAAGAGGGCTGTACCCGAGTCAAAAAAGTGATGAATTTGGTTCAGCTAAGTGCCTTCGGGAGAGTCAGAACCTGTTCACCAATCCTGGATCCTCACCTTGAGCTTCCGAGCTTCCCCTAAGCCCAGGGACCTGCTCTTGGCTGTGCCGTGGGACATCAGAGAAGGGGGGCTGGGTCAGGGGCTACTGGGTAGGTGGGAAAGAGGGGGCCCAGGAGAGCAGCTGCTCTGAGGGAGATGCTGGAGACAGGACCCGGAGGCAACCGAGGTGCTATGGTCAAGAACGGACTGGAGTGGGGGATGAGGATGCTTACCGCCTCGGCTCGACTGTCTGAGACATCGGATGTCTTTCTGGTTTTTAGATGCTGTGGAACCAGAGGAACCTAGAACTGAGGGACACAGAACTTGGCCCCACATTCCCACCAGACCTCAGTTTCCCAGGGAAGAAGCCACTAGGCAGCTGTTACCAGTGTTATGCCCCAAGCCCAGGGAAGCTGAGGGAGGGGGTAGAGGGAGGGAGAAGGAAGTTCTGCCTCAATCAGTTGCTAGGGGTCCTGTCGACTCACCCCCCTCTACCCATGCTGTCTCAGGACCCTGGACCTCAAGACCAGGCTCTTCAGAGGTCCTCCTTGTCTTCCCAAGTCTGCCATCTATAGCTTTGGATGATGTAATGCCCAAAGTCTGCCCTCCCACCTTTCCTAAAACTTAGCCTGTATCCCATCCATCTCTCATACCGTCAAGGTAACTCTTGAGTTGCCCTCAGCCAGGCTCTACCCAATTTTCTCTGGATGAAGCGTCAATTTATATACATAATATACAAATAATACATAATATACAAATAATAAATACAAATTATATTTGTATATTATACATTTTTATATATTATTTGTATATTATATATAATGTATAGAGAATTTTTTTATTTTTCAAGACAGCGTTTCTCTGTGTAGCTTTGGAGCCTGTCCTGGAACTCACTCTGTAGTAGACCAGGCTGTCCTCGAATTCTCAGAGATCCATCTACCTCTGCCTCCTGAGTGCTGGGATTAAAGGCGTGCACCACCACCACCACCCCACCCCACCCCCCGGCATCAATTTATATTCTTAACTCTAATGGCAGAAACCCTAGTCCTGACCCAGCCTCTGAGGACCACTCTAAAGCAGAAGTCAGCAATGGAACCATTTCTGACTGCTTCCCTCCTGCCGTCTTCAGGACCGGATCCTCAGCTGCTCCCTCATCCCTCCTCCCCCCCCACCAGGGACAGCGCAGCACACCCTCCCAGCTCCCCCTCCACTCAGCAACTCTGCCAGAGCCAAGTTACAGCTGGTCTGTCCGTGTCACATAGCCACATGGGGCTGAACCAGAACAGAAAGTCATACTTCAACTCCTGATGAACTTTGTTTCCCAACAATCCCATAGTCACCCCTATGTGGTCCCTGCTGGGCTTGTCCCACCGCATCCCAGCCTACCTGCAGCCCACTCACTCTGTCTCCGTCTGGGCCCCTTCTGCTAATGTCAAAACTGGTCTAGATTCTGTCCCTCCATTGCTGAGGCAGGCTCAAGCTGCGGCTGGAGTTCTGCCGTCTTTAAATGCTCAGTTAGAGTCTGCCTCTTATCCCTGCCCAGGGTGGCCCTGAGGCCTGTTGTGCTCCTCCAGGGAAGAGGTCAGTAGGGCAGGGGTTTGGCTCATGCCACTGAAGCTAAGTCCATACACAGTGCCCAAAATAGCATCCCTGCGCTTGCCAACAGCACTGTGGGGATTGGGTTCTGAGGCAGCCCTTGTGAGGTCAGAGTGGAATTCCAGGCAGGAGTTCTGGGTCATAATCCCAGAGGAAAGGCCAGTCCTATAAGCCAAGTGTCTGGCTTATCTCTATGGCCACACCCAGAAGTATAGCCTGCGGAAGTGCACAGAGGCTCCTGTATTTCAGGATGTAGAGAAAGCCATGCAGATGAGGACTGCAGGGAGAAGTTTCCAGAAATCAACAGAGAGGAGGAAGGGTGGGGGAAGCAGTTCTGGGTCAACCCTCAATGAGCCCTCAACCTGAAGGAGAGTAAGAGAAATCAGGCTCTGTCTTCAGGGGTCCCCATCTGGGAGGGGAGTGGAAAATCCAGACCTGGTTTCCTGGGGGACCATCCCAGGGTCTATCTTCCGGACACTGCTGCTCTTAGGAAAGACAAGCCTGGGACTCCATGAGAGAAACCAAGCTGCCCCAGCATGGGGCTGGGCTCAGGAAAGTAGTGGGCTCTCTCTCTCTCTCTCTCTCTCTCTCTCTCTCTCTCTCTCTCTCTCTCCACCTATAAACAAAGAGGTTGGGGCTGGAGAGAGGCCTCAGAGGTTAAGAGCACTGGCTGTTCTTCCAGAGGTCCTGAGTTTAGTTCCCAGCCAACCACATGGTGGCCCCCGAACATCTGTAGTGGGATCTGATACCCTATCCTGGAATAAAGTCAATAGAGCATTCACGTGTATAAAATAAATAAAGAAAGAAATACATAAATAAACAAAGATGTCCTCTGGATTGGGGGCCTGGACGGGTCTAGAAGAACAGGCAGGCATGAACGTGTCAGCAAGGGCTGTAGGGCTGAAGCATGAGGGGGGTGCCTGATACTGGAGAGGCAGGCGGTGGGCAGGAAACCCCGGAGACCCACAGCCTCTTGATGGGAGAAGTTATAGGATGTGGTTGCCCAAAGGTCTTGTATGGGGCTTGGGCGATGGTGGCACACACCTTTAATCCCAGTGGTTGGAAGGCAGAGGCAGGTGGAACTCTGTGAGCTGGAGGCCAGCCTGGTCTACAGAGTGAGTTCCAGGACAGCCAGAGATACACAGAGAAACCCTATCTCGATAAACCAAAAAAGAAGGAAGGGAGGGAGGAAAGGAGGGAGGGAGGGAGGGAGAGAAAAAAGAAAGAGAAGAAAAAGAAAAAAAAGAAAGTGGATATGGAAGGGGTTTGTGGAAAGAGGGAACAAATTCTGTCCTCTAGAGGGCGCCAAAGACCAGGCCTTGTTTAGAACCTGCACAGCTTGCCTGTATCCTCAAACTCAACATAACTCTCCCAGCAGCTCAGGACTGCAGCCCCAGAGGCCAAAGGTTCTGCTTCACTCCCTAGCAGACCCTAAGTGGGCTCAGAGTTTGAGGCCAGTCTGGTCTCCAGGGTGAGTACCAGGACAGGTAGGACAGGGTTACACGGAGAGAGCTCCTCTTGGAGGGAAAAAGGGGGTGAGGGAGGCATGGAACAGGGTGTGGTGGTGCACACCTATAATCCCTGCCCTTGGAAGGCTTGGGTCAGAAGTTCTGAGGTTGAGGATAGCCTGGGCAATGCAGAGAAACTCTGAGTCAAATAAATAAACTTTAAAAAAAAAAAAAAGATTCTTCTCTTGTACAATACATCCAACCACAGTTTCCCATGAAGTCAGAGCGCGGCAGTAGGACTAGGATCTAAGTGAGGGTCAGGCCAAGGGGCAATTTACTTAGCTGGATGTGGGAACCAAGGTGGAGACAGCCCCATCTGTCTCACAGGCAAGCAAATGAAACTTAGAATTCATGGTAATCGGCAGAACTAGTATCAAGTCTAGAGAGGCAAGAGTCTTCCAGAAAAGGCAGCATGGAAGGAAGCGGAATCCTCCACTATTCAGCCACAGAGGAAGAGAATCCCTGTTGAAGCTGTTTGAAACCGCAAAGGATTGTGAAAATCTAGTCTGGATTGGAGAGAGGTTTACAGAGCGGGAAGACTGGGGTGGGGTTACCATGAAAGGCTTTGGCTGTATCCCAAGGGCCAGGCAGCCTCTAAAGGAGCAGAGTGAAGCCTCTTTACTACATACACCCTTGAGGCGCTGGGCTTTCAGCAAATTCCAGGGGAGAGTCCAGTCAAAGAATGAGCGGGGGCTATCAGCCCAGATGGCTCAGGGTTACCAGGAGGAGGGCCAGGACTGTGGGTACAGGGGGTGACTAAGAAGGAATAGGTGGTGGTAGGGAGGTGACAAGCTAGGCACTGGGCTGCCCAGAGGCTGTGGAGCCAGCTGGTAGCAGCATTGAGTTGCAGAGGGGCCAGTGAAGTATTGTGTTTGCAGAGCATTGCCTAGGGTGGAAGGTGGTCTCCTTGCCAAATCCTTGGAAGCTAGGAGACAAGATAGTTCCACGGAGGGGAGAAGAGAGGCAGCTAAAGGCACCAGGAGCAGAGGGAATCACGGATCAGAAAGATGAATCACACTAGCCTGGATAGGATCAATCAGATAATTGGGGACAGAGAGGGCACACCCTTTCTCCCAAGAGTAGGCTCCAAGTAGGGTTACCACACAAAATGCAAAACAGTTAAATGTGAGCTTTGTTTAAAAAGCTTCAGAAAAACAGTATTTGCAATGTTTAGGATATATTTATAGCAAAAAAAAGGAGAAAGCTTCCCATTGTTTCTCTGAATAGTGTGTGTGTGTGTGTGTGTGTGTGTGTGTGTGTGTGTGTGTGTGTTTGTGCACCAGGAATCAAACCCAGATCTTTACTTGGTGTGTAATGCCACCTTTAATCCTAGCACTGGTGAAGCTGAGGCAGGAGGATCACAAATTTGAAGCCAGGCTGAGCTACGTAACAAGTACCGGGCCAGCCAGGTCTGTATAGCAAGACAAGATTCTGTCTCGAAACAACAAAAACAGAGGCCAGACACAGAGGCTGCTGCTCTTCCAGGGGACCCCAGTTCGAGTCACCGGTATGGTAGGTAACAACTGTGACTCCAGGTCCAGGGATCTGACGCCCTCTTCTGGCTTGTGTGGGCACCACGAGGTGTACAGACACATGCAGGCAAACACACACACACATAAAATAAAATGAACATTAAAAGATAAACAAAACAACGGACGGTGGGATGGCCGAGTACAAGCCCAAGGCCCTGAGTTCCATCCCAGGACTCAAACCGTGGCTGGAGAAAACTGACTCCCACAGGTTGCCCTCTGACCTCTGCAGATGTATACAGAAAACTTAAAATGTAAATTTTTTAGAGCCCAAATAATCAAGCAGGGCATGGTAGCCACACCTTTAACCTCAGCACTTAGTTGGCAGAGGCAGATTGATCCCTGTGAGTCTGAGGTCAGCCTGATCTACATTGTGAGTTCCAGGACAAGCCAGGGCTATGTCAGGAGACTCTGTCTCAAAAAAACCAAAATAAATAAATAAAGCAAAGGTTAAAACCACAGAAAAGCTTTGCAGAATGGCAGTATCATAACCAAAGAGGTTTATCTGAGGCAATATTGTTGCTAACCAAAAAACCAAAAATAAAAAGTCATAAACAAAAACAATGCTCTAATACTGAGCTACAACCGCTGATATTCTTGGGTTTTGTTTGTTTGTTTTTGTTGTTTTGTTTTTGTTTTTTTCAAGACAGGGTTTCTCTGTAGCTTTGGAGCCTGTCCTGGAACTAGCTCTGGTAGACCAGGCTGGTCTCAAACTCACAGAGATCCGCCTGCCTCTGCCTCCCGAGTGCTGAGATTAAAAGCATGTGCCACTGTTAAGTTTTTCTAGGCCAACAAACCTCTCCACCAACGCAATAATCCAAATCAGACCAAATCAGAAGCCCAGGTTTATTGGATGCCAGCGCTATTTGTGGCCCTCCGGAGGAGAAAGGAGAACCGGGGAGACTACAGAGAACAGGAAAGACCATGTGTTCAGTCTCTGGGGGGCAGTTTAAATAGCCTGTGGGAGTGGTCTTGACCCTCTCTAGGGAGGGGTCACCGTTTGGTGGCCTTTCTCGGAGGTGGAGTTTGGACTGAGGCGACTCGCAGAGGGGGACAGGCTTGAAATGGAGAGGAGCTGAGGTGACACTTCCAACCAAACAGCCGCCACCGCCCGGCTAAAATTCTTGTTTTTTAACTGCATTTTATTTTACTTATTGTGTGTGTGGTGGTTTGGGTTATTTTGCTTGCTTGTTTAGTTGATTGGTTTGGGTTTTGGGGTGTGTGTATGTGTGTGTGTGTGTGTGTGTGTGTTGTGTTGAGATAGGACCTCACTGTGTTGCTCTGGCTGGCTGGGAAGTCACTATGTAGACCAGGGTGGTTTCGAACTCCCAGACATTCTCTCATCCCTCCCCAAAAGTCATGTGTCACCATTCCTGATGGGAAGTGAGTAGGGGTGCAGGTGGAGGCCAGAGGCCGACCCAGACCCACAGGAGGAGCTGGTTCCTTCCTTCCACCATGTGGGTCCTGGGACTTGAACTCAGGCATCAGTCTCGGCAGTTAGGGTCTTTACCCAGTGAGCCACCTCTTCAGCCCCATGCCCCTGAAATTCTCTAACTGACCACCCTATTTTTATTTGTCAAGTCCAGCCCCTCCCTCTGCTCTGCAGTGAAGACCGTGTGATGTCTTGCAGCTGACTTAGATTTGGGTCCTAGTGGCACCGTCTGCTCCTCCACCTAACTATGGATCAGGGCCAGAGGGAATGGGCACTTCCTGCTTGGGGACAAGAATAGACCTGTGAACGCAGCGCGGCAGCAGACCAGGAGGTCCCAGCTGACATGGTGGGGGGCCAAGAAGCAGCTGGAGATGAGTTGTACAGCACAGAGTTCCACAGGGCAGTCTTCTGGTGTGCCCTTAGCCACGCCATATGTCTTTTAGAAAGGTGCTGTTTGCTGAGGATGTAGCTGAGTGTCGACTGCCTAACAAGCATGAGGCCCTAGGACCAAGCCCCAGCAATAACCAGGCATGACAGTGCATACCTTTAATCCAAGTGCTTGGAAGAAGCAGGTGGATCTCTGTGAGTTTGAGGCCAGCCTGGTCTACATGGTGAGCTTCAGGCAGCCAAGGCTACCCAGAGAAGATACTATCTCAAGAAAGAAAAAGAGAGAGAGAGAGAGAGAGAGAGGAGTGAGGGTGTGGGAGGGATCAAGCCCCAGCACTGGAAAAACAATACAAAAATATTTGCATGGTAACTCATGTCTATAATTTAAATATTTATGTGGCTGAGGCAGGGGGATAGCCATGAGTCTGAAGACCAACCTAAGTTATACAGTGCGTTCCAGGCTAACCTGAGCAAGATCATATCTCTATAAATATTTTTTTCTTTTTGACATGGTCTCACTATGTAGCACTGACTGCTGGCTGACTTGAAAACTCGCTCTGTAGACCAGGCTGCCCTCAAACACCCAGAGATCTGCTTGCCTCTGCTTCCTGAGCACTGGGATTGAAGACGTGCATGGCCAGCACCATGCCAGATCATAAATAAGTTTCCTGACTACTTTTGTCTGCTGTCCAGCTGCTTGCTGGTGGAAGGCTGGCCGTCACCGCTGCCCCCTGACCTCTCACTTACTACTGCACTAAGAATTCGACAGAGCAGACTAGGGACTGGTAACACTGATGTTTACCTAACTGGAAAATTTAACTATTTACAGACACATAGCCAAACAGCTCACCAGATATAATTGTCTCCTGGGCAGAAATTTTGAAAAGGGGAGACGATGAAGATGGTTTTCTTTTATTATTGAATCACCTGCAATAAATACAAAAGAGCCCAAAGACCCTTAGAGACCCATTCCTGTTCACCGACAAGTACTGCTGACCTTTTGATAGATTGTCTAATCCTTTCTCTGTATTCGCACGTGCACATATCCCCTGACACTTTATAAACAAACAAATAGTCCTTACAGAAGGGGGTCTTGTGTTTGAGACAAGGTCAAGCTGCACAGGCCTTACCGACCTGGAACTCACTCTGCAGACCAGGCTGGCTTCAAACTCAGAGAGCCCTGCCTGCCTCTGCCTCCCGAGTGCTGCAATTAACCACCACACCCAAAGGCATAAGGTTTTTAAGTTTTAATTTTTTTTGGTTTTTCGAGACAGGGTTTCTCTGTGGTTTTGAAGCCTGTCCTGGGACTAGCTCTGTAGACCAGGCTGGTCTCGAACTCACAGAGATCCGCCTGCCTCTGCCTCCCGAGTGCTGGGATTAAAGGCGTGCGCCACCACTGCCCGGCTAGGCATAAGGTTTTTTTTTTTTTATTTTTTTATTTTTTTTAAATATTTATTTATTATGTATACAATATTCTGTCTGCATATATGCCTGAAAGCCAGAAGAGGGCACCAGACCCCACTACAGATGGCTGTGAGCCACCATGTGGTTGCTGGGAATTGAACTCAGGACCTTTGGAAGAGCAGGCGATGCTCTTAACCTCTGAGCCATCTCTCCAGCCCCTAGGCATAAGGTTTTAAATGTACTTTTTTCATTCAGTCACTGAGATTATTTTGCCTCCTGCAACGTGTGACTGTCCAGCGTTCTACTTGGCGGATCTGCTGCTATGTGGAGCCCCCTAGTGACAGGCGTTTAGATCTTCTCCACCTGTGATTGGTTTTGTTTCACTTTATGGAGTGCTGAAGATGGAACCCAGAACCTTACACGTGCTAGACAGGTTTCTCTACATCCTCACCCACTTCTCTTTTCAAGGAAGGGAAAGTGAGTTTCTTTTCCCAAGGTCACCCAAGGGGCTGTGTGACTAGGCAGGAGATGCACTTCAACCCTGACATTTGCCAGGTGCCGGAATTCCTTCAGCCTCAGTCGGCCTGGACAATTCATCCTTTCCAAAGTCACAGAGAGCTGAGTACAGAGAGCGTGGGGCGGAGGCTCGGGGCGACACCAAGGCTATCTGTCCAAGGCAAAGACTGCTGTAGATAAAGGATCCAGGGAATGAATGTGTCTGGGTGCACGAGCACATATAATTTTTTAATTGAACCTAGTACCTCCCACATGTTAAGCAAATGCTCCCCAGCCCTGAGGAATCAGAATTTAAATCCAGTCTTTTTTTTTTTTAATATTTATTTATTTATTTATTTATTATGTATACAATAATCTGTCTGTATGCCTGAAGGCCAGAAGAGGGCGCCAGACCTCCTTACAGATGGTTGTGAGCCACCATGTGGTTGCTGGGAATTGAACTCAGGACCTTTGGAAGAGCAGGCAATGCTCTTAACCACTGAGCCATCTCTCCAGCCCCCTAAATCCAGTCTTTAAGGCCATGTTAAGGTGAGTCTGAGCTACGTAGCAAGTACCAGGTCAACTAAGGTCACACTGTGAGGTGATGTCTCAAATATATATATATACTGGACGGTGGTGGCGCATGCCTTTAATCCCAGCACTCGGGAGGCAGAGGCAGGTGGATCTCTGTGAGTTCAAGGCCAACCTGGTCTACAGAGTGGGTCTGAGGACAGCCAGGACTTTTACACAAAAAAAATCCTGTCTTGAAAAACTAAACCAAAATAAAATAAAAGAAGCCAGGAGTGGTGTCACATGCCTTAAATCCCAGCATCCGAGAGGCAAAAGCAGGGGTCTCTGTGAGTAGTGAGTCCCCAGCCAGTCAAGTCTGCTATATAGTGAGACCCTATCTCAAAATAAAAGAAGAAAGGGGGTGGGGAGGAGGAAGAGAAGAGCCAGTGATGAGCTGTTTGACCGGACATCAGGAACCAACCAGACAACATGTGCCTGTTCTTTCTGGGTTAAGTTACCAACGAAGGCTTTCTGAAGCCTAGAGGAGGCTCACTCGTGGACAGAGGCAGTGGGGGAGATAACACAGGATTTACATAGATGAGAACCATGAATGAGTGTGTGTCTGTGGAGGAGGGGGGATCTGGGTGTTTTGATTTTTATATGGTTTAATTTTTTTCATTTTTTAAATATTTTATGGGGAGGTGTAGACAGACATGTTGTGGAATAAACTTTTTGTACACTATGAAGAAGTGTCCCTTGGATTGGTTTGATAAAAAGCTAAACGGCCAAAAGCTAGGCAGGATTTTCAGGGCAGAGAGAACTCTGGGAAGAAGACGGTGGAGTCACCAGTCAGATATGGGAGAAGCCAGATGGGGAAGGAGCCGGACACACAAAACGGGATAGAGGTAAAAAAAAAAAAAAACCACACATGATAGAACATAGATTCATAACATACAGTGTGGTGAGCCCACAAGTATTATACAGTAAATGTACAGCCGATGGCTCTACTGGACTGTCCACAGAAAGTGCATATGCACACATCCACCTGGAGTAGCCCATGTTTGCAGAGCTGCAGGGACACCTGACTTTGGATAAGTCACTGTCCATTCTGTAAAAGTCTGTGAAATCATGGCATTCTCCCTTCTATAGTATCCCAGCAGTGTATAAACTGACTTTTCCTGTAAGGCATCCAGATACCTCCCCCCACACCATGAAGCCACGGTGTGAAAAGGATTCAGTCAGCCAAGTCCTTATTCTCATAGCCAAAATCTACAATAGTCCCCCACAAACCTTCGTTATTGACAGTGCTCACTGATGAGAAAGGAGCCTCATACAGGAGGCAATGTGTCTGCTCTAACAGCAGACTCAGGAAGGTAGAATCTACCGGTCTGCTCTGACTGAACAGGCTACTAATACTCTGTATTTACCATTCACATGTCTGATGCCTTGTCCTTAGCCTTATGCCCTTATCCTTATGCCTTATGCCCTTATGCTCATCTTCCCCTAAGGAATAAAGATATATGCAGGAGAAACGTGCCTAGGTCAGTCAGTTAGTTCTACCCCTCAGATCCAATTCACAAGCCAGTTTTCGCTTGTCGTAGAAGTCCTATTCTAAACCCTGAGAGAGTGCTGAGGCTGGTACTCAGTAGCTCCCGATAAAATAGGTTAATTTAAGTCATAAGAGTTCATTAGAACCAAGCCTAAGCTATCATCCAAGCTTTCATAATTAATAAGTCTTCATCTGATTATTTGGGAGCTGGCAAGAGAAACAGAAAAATCTACCTACAGGTGGCACCTAACATCCAACCATGTATACCCACATAAGACCTAAGAAAGCGGTAAAATGATTCTAAACACACAAAAATGAAGCCAACCTAGGCTTCCTAGTCTCGTGTCTCTCATGCTGGCTGCAGTACTGAGACAGGTCTCCTGGCAGCTGCCTGTGGCCTTGAGCCACCAGTGGCCATGAGCTAAGTCACGTTGCAGGTTAATGGTTTTGCTCATGCAGACAGAAAAGATTATAGATATACAGTAAAGGAAATGCAAACAGAAAAGAAAAAAACCTCTAAACAGGTGACAGCATGTTTAACAATGTGTATAGGCTTCAGAAAAAAACAAAATGGGTATAGAAAGTAACTAATAGTTTTAAAATAATAAGGTAAAATCTTTAAAGAGAAAGTAAAGTAATATATAAGAAAAATATCTTGTAATGGTGGGAAATACACAGAGTCTGGATCCTATGTAGTTGTGTTGATTTTGGATTTTTTGAATGCAGATGACAGCTACTGACAGACATGGGACTGTCAACAGGACTACCAAATTGAACCAACCTAGATACTTTAGGGCTATGTTAATTTTAAAAAAGAAGTCAAAAGATACGTTACATTGGGGAAGAGGTTTTGCTTTTGTTTCCACAGGAAAGGAGAAGCTGTGGATTCCTTCAGGGTTAATATGGATCAGGTTTAATCAAGAGAGCCCTCCTGACACTTGACAGGTGATATATATCAACAAAGGTTACAACTGGTCTTCCCAGGACTTGGCCATTATCTCAATTTTCTCAGGGACCTTTAAAGTTGCCTTCACCACAGACAACAGGAAGCAGTCTAGAGAACACAAAGCCCACATTTCCAATAGACAGGGTGGGTGGTGTTTGGTTATTTGGTGGGTTATGGATATTTGCTATCACTTAGGGGAATGTAGGAATATAGAATAAAAAGACAAATATTGATCTCAGATATTTTGCATTGGCATGGATTTTGGTTTATTGATACAAATGTAAAGTTGTTTTTGTTATCCTGCATCTGTGTTTCTACTCTTGTGCGTATACAGCTCATTGACAAATGCAATGCATAAATAAGAAATGAGGTTAGTAATTAATCTATAATCATCGAACTTGTCACATTAGATATGTTTTCAAGGTTAAATGGATGTATTTCAGACAGATAGGTGATTTTCAAAAACTTCAAAGATCTACAGAGTATGGCATTTAAGATGTTGAATAACCTAAGGTTTTTCGTGATAAGACACATCTGCTCCCGACAGCACCAACTGACTTCATAAAAGGATGATGGTCATTGAAGAAACTCTGTAGAGTTTGCTTTAAATGTGGCAAGGTTACCCATTTAGGCAAGAGACTGCTCTTGCTTTGACTGCTGTACAGACTGGAGGAGTGGGACACAGGAAAAAGACCGTTGAACTTTGAGATTCCTGCTTCACAGAAGAGTCAGCCAAATATTCTGCAGGACACAGAGGAAAGCCACTGACAAACTTTGCTAATACAAGGGAGAACAGGTCTTCAAATCTCCTGCTTCACTGAAAAGTCTGCCAGATATGAAGAGGGATGATCCAATGCTGCAGGGAACCTTGGGTGACTGTCCAGGCAGCCAGGTGACATCTGTCATTTCTATGCATTTGGAAGTGACTTGCACTGCACTTTCTCTTTACTCAGGTATTGTATCTTTCTGGGATATCTGATGGAGTTGTAGACTAAGTTATAGTTACAGTTTTCCTTATTAAATTAGGTACAGAGCTTTGGACTCATCAAGATAGAATAAATAATGGAGAATTTTTGTCGGACAGTGGTGGTTCACGCCTTTAATCCCAGCTCTTGGGAGGTAGAGGCAGGCAGATCTCTCTGAGTTCAAGGCCAGCCTGGTCTACAAAAACTAGCTCCAGGACAGGCTCCAAAGCCACAGAGAAACCCTGTCTCAAAAAAAAAAAAAAAGGATAATTTTCTCCAAATGTAATACTTGTGATAATTAGCTTTTTTATTTGCATTGGTGCTTTGCCTGCATGTATGTCTGTAAGAGAGTATCAGATCTTGGAGTTACAGACAGTTGTTAGCTGCCATGTGGGTCTGGGAATTAAACCCAGGTACTCTATAAGAACACACAGTATGCTGGGAGATAGTGGAGCATGCCTTTAATCCCAGCACTTGGGAGGCAGGGGCAGGTGGATCTTTGTGAGTTCGAGGCCAGCCTGGTCTATAAGAGCTAGTTCCAGGACAGGCTCCAAAGCTACAAAGAAACCCTGTCTCAAAAGAAAAGAAGCTCGGGGGCTGGAGAGATGGCTCAGCGGTTAAGAGCATTGCCTGCTCTTCCAAAGGTCCTGAGTTCAATTCCCAGCAACCACATGGTGGCTCACAACCATCTGTAATGAGGTCTGGTGCCCTCTCCTGGCCTGCAGGAACACACACAGACAGAACATTGTATACATAATAAATAAATAAATATTTAAAAAAAAAAAGAAAAGAAAAGAAGCTCTCGGCACTCAGTGTGCTCTTAACCACTGGGCCACCCCTCAAGCCCTATAGCTGTTCTTATTGTACATAGTTTTACTATGTTAGAGGTAAGACTCTTCCTTTTTATTTAGACAAAAAGGGAGAAATGCTGTGGAATAATCTTTTTATATGCTATGAAGAAGTGTCACTCAGATTAGCTAAATAAAAAGTTAACTAGCCAATAGCTAGGCAGGATTTTTGAGGCAGAGAGGACGCTGGGAAGAGGAAGGGCGGAGACGCAAGAGTCACCAGCAGACTGTCTGGCTTCTCCAGCATCTGGCTGGTGACTCCACCTTCTTTTTCCCCAGAAAAACTTCTTTGTCTGTTCAGCTTTTTATTAATGCAATCCAAGTGACAAAACTTTACAGTTTACAGTAAGATTATCCCACAGCATAGACAAGCACCACACATGTGGAGGTCTGAGGGCAAATTGCTGGGACTTGGCTGACCTTCTACCCTGTGGATTTGAGTCAAATTCTGATCACCAGTCTTGTGGTAAGCACCTGCACACACTGAGCCATCTCACTGGCCCTGTGTTTCTGGTCCAGTTTCTGATCTAGGTTCTGAAGCTGACCCAGAACTAGCCATATGTGGCCTGGAACTTCTGATCTTCCTGCTTCTCTCTCTCGGGTGCTGAGGTCATGAAGTTATATATAGGTGAGCACCACCACACCTGGCTTTCCTGTTTTGGTTTCTGATTTTTATGGGTTTTTTGAGGTTTTTTTTTTTTTTGTATGTGTGTGTGGTCTTTTTTTTTTTTTTTTTCTTTCTTTTTTTTTTTTTTGAGACAGGGCCTCTGTGTATCCTAGATTGGCTTCAGAATCCTATTAGCTCAGACTCTGGAGCTGGGATTATATGTGTGTGCCCGGCTCTTCTGTGTCTGTTTTCACACATATGGGCAAACACGTACGCACACACGCACACACACACAGATGCACGCACGCACACACCACACTGTTGTGCACACGTGAGCATGCGCCTGTCAGGCTGGGTTAATATTTTCCTGCCTGCGTCAGCCAGATCCCGGTGACCGGGCTGCTTGCTGTGGGAACGTGCCCTATCTGATCCTGTCAGGGGTTGTGGACCTGGAACTCCCCCAGGCAAGCCACATTCTTCACTCCCTGCTCAGCCTGAGGAAGGAGGCAGGCCCAGAGGCCACATAGCTCCAACACTGTGAGACTGCCTGCCACCCCCACCCCATCCATGGGGAGCTCCCAGCTGAGAAGCCTCCCCACAAGTATGGGAGGCCAGACACCCCCATATCTTTGCCACACTCATCTGTCCCCTTGGGGACAAACAGGTGCAGAGACCCCAGGAAATGCTCAGAGTTAACCATGTAGCAGCAAAACAACTTTGAAATGGCCTTGGGAGCCTGGGAGAAAGATGGGACTCCAGAGCCAGCTTGCCCATGCCTGCATGGAGGACCTGCTCACAGGTCTGTGTGGGCAGCTCTGGAATGCCAACATTCATGGGCACTGAGTGTCAGCCAGGAAGGCTTCATAAAATATGAGGACCCCAAACAGGGTGGGGCCCTCCTGTTTCTGGGCCTCTCCCTGTGCCATTTGAGGGTCCTCCCACACCCACACTGGTCCCTGCGGTGCAGGCTGGGCCAACAGGGTTGGGCAGGCAGACACTGTCTCTTTGGCTCCTGGCACAGCCCAAGATCCAGGATGAGTCAAACTCAGGTGTCCTGGCTCCTCTCCCAGTTTGAGGATGCCCCAGTGTGTATCTGAGCATGAACAGCAAGGATGCTACACGGTGCAGGGAGGGAGCGAACCGTCACCACCGGGGTTATTCCTCACAGCGCAGACCCTGGCCTTCTCACCCGCCTCACACAGCCATTCCTAGACAGCTTTTCCCTGCCGCCCAGGCGACATTCACCCTGACTCATAAGCCTTTGGCTTTTTTCCCCCTACAGTTAAAAAAAATTTATGAGTTAAAATTTGTCATCATTTTTTATTTAAAAATTTTTATGAGATGTGCACTAATGACATTATAAAAAAAAAATCAAAGTGTATGCGTCTGTGTCTGTGTGTGTGTGTGTGATGTTGAACCTAAGAAGGAAAACAGTGGTTAAGAGCTCCACAGAAACTCCTGCTGAGACAGGAGGCCCTCGTTCCTGTTGGTCCACAGTGCTTACATATAAACAGCTCGGGAGTTTCCTCAAGGTTCAAAGCGCGTAGTCGGAAGGCCTGTCAGAGCCTACACATGACGGTTGGTGTGTGCATTGTGCACAGGAAAGGAATGCTTGCCGAGGCCAGAACAGGGTGTCAGATCCCCAGAGCTGGGCTTACGCACACCTGTGAGCTGTCTGATGCGCTTGCTGGGAACCAGGCACTGGTCCTGCGAGAGTGGAGCAGCTCTGACTGCCGGGCCAGCTCTTCTGGCCGCGTCCCGTGGTTTTGTAGGTTTTTGTTTTGAGATTTGTTTTTAAGGGACTGGGGAGATAGATGATTCCGTGGTTAAGGACACTGGCATCTCTCCCAGAGGATTCAGGTTCAATTCCCAGCACCCACATGTCAGCTCACAACTGTCTCTAACTCCAGTTCCAGACAAAAACACCAAGCACATAAGAAAATAAATTGTGGCAATCTTACCAAAAACAATCTACAGATTCAATGCAATGCCCATCAAAATCCCAGCAAAATTCTTCAAAGACCTCAAAAGAACGGTACTCAACTTCATAGGGAAAAACAAAAAACCCAGGATAGCCAAAACAATCCTGTACAATAAAAGAACTTTTGGAGGCATCACAATCCCTGACTTCAAACTCTACTACAGAGCTACAGTACTGAAAACAGCCTGGTATTGGCATAAGAACAGACAGGAGGACCAATAGAACCGAATAGACCTGGATATCAATCCACACATCTTCAAACACCTGATCTTTGATAAAGAAGCAAAAAATATCAAATAGAGAAAAGAAAGCATATTTAACAAGTGGTGCTGGCATAACTGGATATCAACATGTAGAAGAATGAAAATAGACCCATATCTATCACCTTGCACAAAACTCAAGTCCAAATGGATCAAAGACCTCAGCATAAAGCCAGCCACATTGAACCTTATAGAAGAGAAAGTGGGAAGTACACTTAAACACACTGGCACAGGGAACTAAATATAACCCCAGCAGCACAGACACTGAAAGAAACAGTTAATAGATGGGACCTCCTGAAACTGAAAAGCTTCTGTAAAGCAAAGGACATACATGGTCAACAAGACAAAACGACAGCTTACAGAATGAGAAAAAATCTTCACTAACCCCACATCAGACAGAGGTCTGGTCTCCAAAATATACAAAGAACTCAAGAAATTGGTCACCAAAAGAACACATAATCCAATAAAAAAAAATGGAGTACAGATGTAAACAGAGATCTCTCAACAAAGGAATCTAAAATGGCTGAAAGACACTTCAGGAAATGTTCAACATCCTTAGTCATCAGAAAAATGCAAATCAAAACAACTCTGAGATTCCATCTTACACCTGTAAGAATGGACAAGATCAAAAACACTGATGACAACTTATGCTGGAGAGGTTGTGGGGAAAAGGGAACACTTCTGCATTGCTGGTGGGAATGCAATCTGGTACAACCCCTTTGGATGTCAATGTGGTGATTTCTCAGAAAAAATTAGGAAACAACCTTCCTCAAAACCCAGTAATACCACTTTTGGGTATATATCCCAAGGATGCTCAATCGTGCCACAAAGACATGTGCTCAACTATGTTCATAGCAGCTTTGTTTGTCATAGTCAGAACCTGGAAACAATCTAAATGCCCCTCGATCGAAGAATGGATAAGAATAATGTGGTACATTTACACAATGGAGTACTACACAGCAAAATAAAATAACGACAGCTTAAATTTTGCAGGAAAATGGATGGAGCTAGAAAACATTATTTTGAATGAGGTAACCCAGACACAGAAAGACAGTAACCACATGTACTTACTCATAGGTGGTTTTTAAACACAAAGCAAAGAAAGCCAGCCTACAAACCACAATCCCAGAGAATTTAGACAACAATGTGGACACTAAGAGAGACTTACATAATTCTAATCTACATGGGAAGTAGAAAGTATAAAAAGACAAGATCTCCTGAGTAAATTGGGAACATGGGGACCTTGGGGGAAGTTTGAAGTGGTGAGGGGAGAGGCAGGGAGGGGAACAGAGAAAAATGTAGAGCTTAATAAAAGTCAATTTAAAAAAAAAGAATGACCAAATCAAAGGCTTGGGTAGCTCAGTAGTAGGCTACTTACTTACTGTGCACAAGGCCCTGACTTCAACCGCCCCAAACAACCAACTGCTTAGTTCGATCTGGTGTGTGTGACTGTTCTCTAATGGAGGATCAGGGGCAAGAATAATGGCTATTTCTGTCCTGGTAGGCAGTTCTGAGATCTTGAGTCTAGCTTGAGCCCAAGACAAGAGATTTGGGGTGCAGGGGGCTTTCTGGGAGGTGAACCTTGCAGGCAGTCATAAGGAACACACACAAGATAAGAAAATGAAACTGAGAATTTGTTATGAGAAGCAAGGCTTGGCTTGCTCGGATTTCTGAGACGCAGAAAGATAGGGAGGCTGACATGCTTTCCTTTTGGTCCCCATCTCCTGTTTATTGTGGTTGCCTCAGGCAGGACACTAACCTTCTTGCTACCTCGCTGCTTTTGGGAATGGCTAAGAAGGTTCCTGCATTGCTGCAGACCTCCCTTTGGGAAAGCAAGGCTCAGGTGGCAGTGCTTGAGGTGAGAACTGGCAGAGACAGGGAGTTCGCGCTCAGGGGCCTGTCCACGAAGCTGTCTAGGTCAGAACTGAGCAGATCTAAGCATGGAGAATCTTTTTCTTTCTGACAGTGTGTTAAACCATGAGAAATAAAGGTGCTTTGCTTAAGTGCCAGGATTGCACAACTCCACAGTGTTTAGGCTAGAACTGTAATCAGAAGACTCACTGTTTGTCTTCCAAAGGCTCTGATTTGATTATATTTAGATTTCTGAGGCCAACACGTTACCCACAGTCAAATAAGAGACACCCAGGTCGTCCTTGTTCTTTCTCTCATCTTCCCCCACCCCCTCCTCTCTCCCCTCCCACCTCTCCTCTTTTCTTATCTTTTTACTTTACCTGTTTCTCCTTTTTCCCTCCATCTATCTATTTTTTGCAAGTTATTGTTTATCCAATCTCCAAATATGTAGAGAATCTCAAGATTTCCTTTAGCTATTGTTTTCTAGTTAATTTCCATTGTTAGAGTATATATTTTTATATAGAGCACAAAATTCATATGCATTGAATTATCTTATATGCTCTTGTTTATAACCCAGAATATGCTCTTTTTGGTAAATATTTTATGCATGTATATGATTAATATATATTTTTGCTACCGATGGAAGTTCTGCAAAGTTCGATTAGATTAGGTTCACCTGCATGCTCTTCAGGTCATCCATGCCCTCAGCTGCTCTCATACCTACCTGTGTTTATTACTGAGGCAGGATGATAATGTATTGATGTATAATTGGGATTGGTCTCTTTTCCCTAACTCTTATTTTTGGGGGGGGGGTTGGTATATTTTGATTTTGTATTCTTAGGTAAATACATATTTATGGTTGTTTTGTCTTATCAATAAATTGTTCTTGCCATTATATAAAAAAAGAAAAGAATATAAATTGCACCAAAAAAATGTGTGTGTGTGAGAGAGAGAGAGCACATACACACAGGTGCCCCTAGAAGTCAGAGGTATTAGTTCCTCTGGAGTTGGAGTTACAGGTGATGTGAGCCAGCCCTGCAAGAGCAGCAAGAGCCGTTAACTGTGGAGCCATCTCGCCAGCCCTTATTATTTTGTGCTTATTAAAACATGATCTAACCGAGTGTTGTGGTGCACACCTTTAATCCCAGCACTCGAGAGGCAGAGGCAGTGGATCTATGTGAGTTCAAAGCTAGCCTTGTTTAAAGAACAAGTACCAGGACAGCCATAACTACAGAGAAAAGATTTGTCTTAAAATAGACTACTAAAATATGGTCTCTCTATGTCTTCCTAACTGGCCTGAATTTGCTGTGTAGCTCAGATTGGCTTCCGACTTGACCTGGTTCTACCCTTGGCTCCCAAGTGATGAAATTACAGTCATGCACCAACACAACCAAGCACTTTTTTTTTTTAACACTGTTTGGAACTCACTATGTAGACCAGGCTAGCCTCAAACAGTGAGTTGCTTGCCTGTCTCCAGAGCGCTGGGATTAAAGGCATGTGCCACCATGCTTGTCTCCATCCTGATTAGTGTTAAGTGAACAGTTCATGGGAATGCATTCACATTGTTGCACAATCATCTCCAGGACGCGTTCACTTTGCAAAACTGAAAGCCTCTGCCTATTGAACGGCCTCCTAGAGACTCCTGGCCCCCGACAGCTGCCGTTCTACCATTGCTGTGGATTCTGCTCTAGCTTCTTCGTCTTCCTGGAACATTCAGGATGTGTCTGCCTCATCTTACTGGCAGCGCCCTAAGACTTCATCTGTGTCACAGCATGTGTCAGAAGAGCCTTTCTTTGAATGTTGACTAAATGACAGTTCATGACTTAACATGTTTAAAATACTGTTTATCCACCCTGGACACTTGGGCACGCTCCGTTCTTCACTGTCAGGAATAATGTTGCTATGAACACAAATATGTAAATATGTAATTTTGTGTGTGTGTGTGTGTGTGTGTTGGCATTTTTGTCTTTTGAACCTGTACCTCCAGAAAAATTAAATTCTTTTTTACAACTGTGATGAGACCCCAGTAAGCAGAGGCTGGTGGATCTCTGAATTTGAGGCCAACCTTGTCTACAAATCCAGTTTCAAGACTGCCAAGCTTAGGCAGGGAATGAAACCATCAAAAAAAAAAGAAAGTTGGTGAAGATGTTATGAGGGGGCCATGTTCCAGCCCCAGGAAGCAGCAGAACTTGGCAGCTATGGAATTTGCCTCCATTACTAAGGAAAACTCCACATGTCTCTGTGTGGAGGCCTAGAGAGGCCATTTTGTGAACTGTGAAGTTGAAGCCTGGGTTGCCTTGGAGACCCCAAGGTGTTAGAGATGGCAGAGTTGTGGGGTACCTGCCGAGGAGGCCTGCTAACACGGAGGGGAACCAGCCCAGGAGAAGGAAGTGTGCTGCCATCATCAAAGCTGGAAGGAGCTGGAGATCTGAAGAGCTCTTTGACATCAGACGTGGAGATGCAGTTTGGAGTCCGCCCAGCCGGCTTTCGCTCTTGATTTGGTCCAGTGTTCCCTCACTACACTCCCTTCCCTATGGTTTGGAATGGCAATGTATATCCTGTGCCATTGTATGCTGGAAGTATATAATATACTTTTTGATTTTATAGAGATTTACAGTTAAGAGATTGCATGGATCTCAGAAGAGACTTTGAACTTCAGACATTGGTGCAACTGTTATAGACCACGGGGACCTTTGAAGTTGTACTAAATGCATTTGCATATTGTCACAAGCTTATGGGGGTCAGGGAGTAGAATGTGTAGATTGAATCTAATTGGTTCCCATAATATCTTAGGGTGTGCCACCATTAGGAGTTGTGACTTTGTTGGAGGAAATGCATCACTGTGTGGGTGGGCTTTAAGGTTCCCTAGGCTCAGGATGCTGCCCAGTGTGTCATTTGACTTCCTGTGGCCTGCATATCAAGTTGTTGTAGCCAGCACCGCATCTGCCTGTGTGCTGCTACGCTCCCCACCATGATGATGATGTACTAAACTCTGAACTGTAAGCCACCCTAGTTAAAGGTTTTCTTTATAAGAGTTTGCATGGTCGTGGTGCCTCTTCACAACAATAAACCCTAAGACAATGCAGGATGTCTTAAATGGCAGAGGATGGTGATGGAGGATGATGTGGTTGTGGCACAGCTGGACCTTTGGTTGTCTGATGATCAGGCGGGACAAGAAGGAAACAAGGATTGTGATGAACGAATCTGGATAAGAATCAGTGTGGGTCCGGGATATGCTGGGTCACACCTTTAATTACAGCACTTGGGAAGCAGGGGCAGGTGGATCTCTGAGTTTGAGGCCAGCCTGGTCCACAGAGGGAATTCCAGGACAGGCTCCAAAGCTACACAGAGAAACTCTGTCTTAAAAACAAAACTAAAAATCAATACGGGTTTGGGAAGAGACCTTCCTGAAATGATCTACAGCTTGCTCAGCTTTGAACTCAGCGTCTAAGTGTCTCCATCGGCCTGCTCCATACCTAAGAGAGCATCTAAAGAGCTGTTCCTCCCATCCACACCCTTTCTCATCTCGGTTGTCTGGGAGACGGTCCCCGTATTTCTGGCTAGATGCAAGAGTTCAGTTTTCATCTTCCTGCCTGCAGTGGCAGGTACCAGGGGCTGTCTGATGTCCACAACCCTAAATGACCTGCAACTCACTAGATAGACTAAGCTGGCCCCAAACTCACAGAGATCTGCCTGCCTTTGCCTCCTGAGTGCTGGAGTTAAAGTCATCATCCATGACTTCTGAGCCCTTGCCTTGATATCCCTCAGTTCTAAGACTGGGGATCTTTAAGGCAGGAGAGATCAGGATGGAGGGCAGGGGCACTTGACTGACCACAAAATAGTTGATCCCACAGAAGAGAATTGAAAGGAGCTAAAGGGAAAGAAAGTCAGAGATACCCCCTGTGCCAGGCTAATACGGAATCTGGGCCCTCCCCTCTGACAACAATAAACAGTCTTAAAGAAGGCTTTTTCTCAAGTGTTGAAAAGGGTCAGAGGCGCTAGTGATGGGCTGGGAGGGCAGAGTGGTGCCCAGATCAGGAGCTGCCCCCCCACCTTCAGTTCATAGGAACATGCCTTTGTAGCTTTTATTTTGGAGGATAGAGGGTTGACGTGGGGCTTCACAATGTAGCATAGGTCGATCTGAAACTTACTTTGTAGACCAGGCTGACCTTCAGCTTGCAGAGACCCTCCTGCCTCTGCCTCCTAAATCCTTGGCATAGAGGAATGACTCCTTTGTAGCATGTTCCACCACTGGCTGACCTCCCTTTACAGCATTTTTTAACTGAAAAATAAGCATGAAAAAGTAGAATACAGACCCCTGTGTAGCCATGGTACGGTTTCCAGGACCATCGCCTGTTTGTGTTTGTCTGTTTGTTGACAGGGACCTAGGTCCCTAGGCTCACAACCATCTGCAATGAGATCTGGTGCCCTCTTCTGGCCTGCAGGCATGGAGAGGCTGAACACTGTGTACATAATAAATAAATAAATAAATCTTAAAAAAAAAAAAAGTTACTGTGGTCTACCTTGTTGACTTTCCAAGGAAGACTTTCCCTCCTCTGAGGAATGGATGGCCAATGGAAAGAGGGGAGGTGGGGGGGTAGAAGAAGGGGAGGGAGGGGGATCTGGGGTTGGTATGTAAAATGGAAAGCAATTTTTTTTTTTTTTTTTTGGTTTTTCCAGACAGGTCTCTATGTTTATCTCTGACTGTCCTGTCCTGGAATTCACTCTGTAAACCAGGCTGACCTCAAACTCATAGAGATCCACCTGCCTCTGCCTCCGAGTGCTGAGATTAAAGCATGCTCCACCACTCCCCAGCTCGTAAATTTTTTTTAATAAAAAAAAATCTGGGTGGTGGTGGTGCATGACAAATCATTACAGGATACAAGACCATTGTCTCACAGCAGAGTGAGTTTCAGGACAGCCAGGGCTGTTACACAGAGAAACCCTGTCTTGTGGGTAGGGGGAGATAAAGGTGGTAAGTTCTCAAGTGATTTGATTTTCATTCAAAGAAAATTTTGGTCAGATGGGGCAGAGAATCTTTTTTTTTTTTTTTTTTTTTGGTTTTTCGAGACAGGGTTTCTCTGTGGCTTTGGAGCCTGTCCTGGAACTAGCTCTGTAGACCAGGCTGGTCACGAACTCACAGAGATCTGCCTGCCTCTGCCTCCCGAGTGCTGGGATTAAAGGCGTGCGCCACCATCGCACGGCCAGAGAATCTTTTGTAGATGGTACCATGAACTTCCTACTGCATCCCAACAAGTATCACATGTCCATCTTCCTTACACTCAGCGTTGTTGGTGGAGAGTGGATTCACTCCTTCCATTGTCAACTTCCCCACCTTACCTTTAACAATCTGATTTTTTCCAGATTTTATTTTTTGAGACAGATCTCACGTAGCCTAGGCTTGCGTCAAATTTGCAACATAGCCAAAGATGAACTTGACTGTGTGATCTTGACTCCGCTCCACTAACTGACCTACGTCCTCAGCCCTCCTTTGAGTTTTACCTAAATCAACTCCAGGAGTTTTCTACGATAAAGCTTTTTGGTTTTCTTTTTGTTTTGCTAAAAACTTGCTTTGCTAAAACTAAAAACTTGGACCCTTGGGGAAGACAGATCTAATGTGGGTACAGTTTTGACTATCAGGTTCATTGGAACAAGAGAGCAGTCGCATTGAGGGACCCTCATGGAAGGGGGGTGAAAGAAAAGTCTGAGGACAGATGTCAGAGACAGAGCCCTTGCTTACCTAGTTCATCAGAGACCCGAGTTCAGTGTCTGCAATGCCTGGGTTCTCTCTCTCTCTCTGCATGAATAAATTATGGAGTAACAGAAAGAGCAGTAGGAAAAAACAGGGGTCTGTACTGGGACTGGTTTGAGGTGTCCTTGTTCCGGGGACTCCTCTGTCTGCACGGAGAGCCCTTCCTAGCTCAGGCTAGCCTGTAGACAGGCTTGTGTGGGTTTGGATCCAGGTCAGCCTTCTTATTAAGGCTGGTGAGCTTCAGTATAAGACCTATCTGGGGTCTTCATCAGTGTTGGAGGAGTGGATTCAGTTGGTCAGGAGTATGCCTGGTAACTCTTGCTCCTAGACAGGAACCTTTTGACCAAAAGTCTACCGCCCATTCCCTGAGGTCAGTGCTGACCTGGACTGTAGGCTGACCTTCTTAGCCCTTCCCTCTGCAGCCTGTCCTCTCAGCTTGAACCCCTGGCACAGCCAAGAGCCCAGGCTCCCTCAGGCCCCCTACAATCTCTGGTGTAATCAGCAGGAGCTGGATCAAACTCACTGAACTGTTGGGGGATCCAGGCGTGACAAGGCCTGAGCAGGCTACCTTTTAAGGCCTTCTGAATTCTTTGGGGATAGGGATCCGTGATTCTAGGATTCCTCTACCACAAGGAACACAGCAAGTGCGCAGTCACTGAATGTTGAAAGACCCAAGTTCCCTCTGCCCTCAATGGGAGAGAAGCAGTTTGTCCTGGAGGGTAATCTGTCTGTGAGTGGGCTTAGGAGGGGATCTTGAGCATCTGCAGGAATTCACAGCTGCTCCAAGATCCTGAGAGAAGCGGGGAGACTATCAAATGCCCCTCGCTTCACTTTCACACTATTTGTCCTTCCCAACCTGGCCCAGTTAACCTGTCTTCCTTTCCTACAGCAGCAACCAGTTTAAGCCGTCAGCAGGACAAACTGGAGTGAGACTAGGTGTGGGGGGCACCTCTCAACCCCAGACTCCCAGCTACATCCCCATGAGTCTGGTCTTGCTGGTGATCTATGCTGATTCCTTTGGCAGTAGATCTCTGCGGAAACCTCCACCTTGCCTTGAGAGACTAGCTGGCCTGGCTTTGGTCCCAGGGTCCTCCTCTTAGGGAGACACTTGGCTCCATTCAGGCCAGCCACACACCTTCCTGTGGCTTTCAACTTTGTTTGTTTTTTTTTAATCCACTTTACTTTACCTGTGCCTACTTCATTTCTTGTCTTGTTGACTTCAGAGCTGTCTCCGTGTGCTGTGGCTAAGCCGACATATAGCCTCAGGATGAAACCTCTGAGCTCCCAAAGCGGGAGAGAGTAAAAGGTAGCAGGCTAGCGTGGAGATGGGGAAGAGAGGGAGGGAGAGAAATGCTAGTCCAGGTTCTCAATTGGGGAGCACTATTGTTCAGCAACCCCCCAACAGGGCCTGAGGGCAGGGATGGGTGGGGAGACTTTCCCAGCCTCACTACAGGCAGGTCTTAACCTGTCACATTGCTAATTTGTTTTTGAAGCCCAGCCCCAGAACATGGATCTCCAAAAGGTTGGACACGTTGTTCGGTGGAGGACAAGTCCTCTGGTGGGTGTTACCTACTTGTAGCCCCTAAATCCTTCAATAATATACTCAAGGGACACCACTGTCCACCATGGAAGCCCAAGGACTCGGTCTCCCTAATTTCCCATAGACCAATCACAGCTCACAGGATTGTTTGGTGACCACTAACAGCCACTGTGTGGTAGGCTGGAGTAGTCCACACTTCCTGGCTCCTGGCCCAGACTCCTTTGCCCCACTTCAGGCAGATCTCAGATCACAGAGCAAGAGAGGAAGGTGGAACCAGGCCCCAGCACTAGGGCAGGGGCCAGCGTATCCACTAGTGATGTGTGCACACAGCACAAGCCAATACGGAAACCTTGCTCCAAGCATGGGCAACCCAAGCCTCTCTCTGTATTCGCTTTGACCAGACAGTATCTGCAGAGGAGTAAGAACTCTGACGCCATTGAGAACTTTCTCTCTCACGCTCTAGGCCTGTGTGCTTGCGGCCTATAGCCAGTGTATGCCCTCTCATGAACAGGGTGTGGGAGCCACCACAACCTGCAGCCAGGGGCTTAAGGAATAAACAGGAAAGAGCCATCATCACCACAGACTTAGGGTGCTCAACTCTGCCATCTGTGCCAGCCAGGCCCTTTGAGAAACAGGTTGTCTTCTGTGCACTGCCCCCCGACTCCCTGCCACCACCCAGGTCTCCTCCTTTGGCAGCTCACCAGGCTTTGAAACTACATCCCTCTTTCAGTGACATGCCCATTCCCTGCCCATTTACTCTGGGAAGTACCATTTGCTCATTCCCAGTGCCCCTACCTGCCCCATACAGCAGGTGCCCTCAGCTGGGGCCACACCAGCTACTTGCACGGTGATAGCCTGTGCATGTAGAGGCTCAAGTGTGCAACACAACATATTTAACCATGGTAACCACGGAGATAAGTATGGATGCTACATTCTGCAAACCTCTGCCCCTTCCTGAACAGGGTCATTTTAGGTTAAGAGATGAGTCGCTTGCCAGGTTCTGCGACTTGCTGAGCTGTCAAGACAGAAGCTCCAAGCTCACTGTGACACCCCCAGTTCTCCACCTCCACTCCATGGCCTGCCCACGTCTCCAACCAGGACTCCTAGAAGGAAGTCTCCACTCGCTTCTTTAAAAGTCTTTTTTAAGCCAGATGGTGGTGGCATTCGCCTTTAATCCCAGCACTCGGGAGGCAGAGGCAGGTGAATCTCTGTGAGTTCGAGGCCAGCCTGGTCTACAGAGCGAGTTCCAGGACTGTCAACACTATTGTACAGAGAAATCCTGTCTCAAAAAAAACTTTTAAAAAGTTCTTTAATTTTATACATGTGATCAAAGGAGCTCTGTTCTTTTTAAGCTTGTATCTGATAGGTTAGAGGCGTAGTTCAGTGGGATAGTGGTATAGCATGGACAAGGTCCTGAATTCAGTCTCCAGTGTACTCCAGGGAGGGGCAGCAAGTCTTTGTCACTATGCCCCAAGGACTACCATCCAATTTTTGCTCAAGCCAAGTGCCCTGGAAAAACACCCTCAGGATAAAATATCCTGACAACAAGCCACAGGAGAGAAGGGCTTTTGTTCACAGTTCTAGGTTATAGTCCGTCACCATGGAGAAGTTACAGCCTCAGCAGCCAGAGGTGGCTGATCACACCGTATTCACAGCCCACAGCAGAGAGAAAGGAACATACCTTGACTTGCTTGCTTGCCCGTACATGACTAGCTTTCTCCTCTTGGGGTTTCCAAGACCCCAAGCCTAGGGACTTGTGCAACCCATGTTTGACTGTGTCTTCCCACATCAATTAAGGCACTCAAGAAAATTCCCCACGGACCAACCTGATCTAGACAATTCCTTGGATAATAATACTCTTTCCAGGAGATCCTAATTGTGTCAAGGTGTCAGAATTTACCACCACACTGGCTCTCGTAAGTACCCTCACTCAGTTCCTCTTGCTTTCCCTCCTCGCACCAATTTAGTTCCTCATAGACGGTCCCCAGAGATCCAGTCTTCATACAGAGTTGTCAAAATCTTCTCAACAAAAATGAGATGAGTTCGTTGCTGCTCTAATCCTCCTACAGTTCTCCATGGCCTTCAGGATGGAGGCCATCTCCGTACCCCTGTGCACAAGTCCCTCCCATCTGTCTCAGCACCAGCCCCACCTCTTCCCCATGTTACCTTGGACAATCCTACTCCCCCTTGACCCTCCTCCTGTCTAGAGCCCTTTGTCTCATAATGAATGCTTTTAGCAACTGGTTCCATGTTTTAAATATATGTGTGCATATATATATATATATATATATATATATGTATATATATATATATATATATGTGTACAGATGCTCATTGTGAAATTTTATCAGCCTAAAGAATATAAAATTTTACATAATTTATAATAATACTAAAATATCCAGTTTTTAGAGTCAGTTGCTTTGCAGATACCAACATATAATCCCAACATTTGGGAGTAGGATTACCACAAATTTGAGGCTGTGTGGGCTCCTGATGAGATCCTGGCCAGAATTTACCACCACATGGACTTCATAACAAGACTCTAGCCAAAACAAAAACAAAAAACACAAACAATACTCTATAGAATACTTTCTTAATTTTTGCTAGCCAACTGAGTGGTGGTGATACACCCCTTTAATCTCAGCACTTGGGAGGCAGAGGCAGGTGGATCTCTGTGAGTTTGAGGCCAACCTGGTCTACAAAGTGAGTTCCAGGACAGCCAGGGTTGTTACACAGAAACCCTGTTTCAGAAAAACAAAACAAAATAAAAAAACAAAATTTTGCTAGCCCTTGTATCTGCAGCCAACCTCTGGTTGCAACTCAAGAATCTGACATAATCAAACTAGGAACAGTGCTGGATCATGGTCCAGTTCAACAGTTACTGGTGACAGCAGCTGAGTGTAGCTCAGTGAATGTGGCTTTTACTTATTTACATAAAAGTAAGAAAGAAACAATTTAAGAAAGACCTGTTGAAACTTTAACAAATTACTCAGTGATGTGACTTTTCTCAACATCTATTTCTCACCTGTAAGTACGTATGGAGGGTGTACATGCGCCATGGTGCCCATAGGTCAGGGAACAAACAGTAAATAGTCCATCTTCCTCTTTTCGTCATTTGAGTCCCAGGGACTGAATGAAGATTCTTAAATTTGGTCACAGACACCTTTAAACTGAGCTGTTTTACTAGCCTGTGACGTGCGTGTGTGTGTGTGTGTGTGTGTGTGTGTGTGTGTGTGTGTGTGTGTGTGTGATCTGTGCCACAGCACACTCGTGGTGGCCAGAGAACAGTTTGCTGGAGTCAGTTCTTTCTTCCATCATTTGGGACCCAGGAATCAGCTTGAAGTTGTCTGACTTGACAACAAGCACCTTTTGGCTCTTGGGAGAAGTATTTTTTTAGAAATGGGATTTTGTTAGGTAATGCTGGCTGGGGTGGAACTTGCTAAATAGACCAAACTGGCCTTGAACTCATGGTTAGGTCATCCAGCCTCTGCCTCCTGAGTGTTAGAATTACAGATGTGTGCCTCCACATCTGGAAAATCAAAATCGTTGTGAGGTGTGTGTGTGTGTGTGTGTGTGTGTGTGAATCAAGGTCTCTTGTAGCTCAGGCTAGTAACCATGGCCGGCATTGAATTCCTGATCCACTTACTTCTACCTCCCAAGTCTAGGTCTGTACCACCTGCCCAGACCTTCTTTTTTATTTTGGAATGGAGATAGGGTTGGTGTTGGTGTGTGTCGTACATGTGGCAGCCAGTCAGAGAGCAGCTTTAGGGAGTTGTTTCTCTCCCTTCACCTTCACATGGAGTCCAGGAATAAAAATCAACCAGTTTATCAGCATTGCCAGCAAGTACTGTCACCCACTGAACCACTGAACCATCTCGCCAGTTCCTTTCTTCTATTGTGTTTCTTTGTGTGTCTGTGTGGTATTAAGAACTGAACTTAGGGCCTAATTCATGCTAGACAAGCAAGTTACCACAAGGCTACCGTCCCAGCCCACTTTCTATTTTGTTTTGAGAAAAGTTCTCACTAAGTTGCCCAGGTTGGTCTTGTAGTCATTCAGTAGCTCAAGTGGGTCTTAAACTATCAATCCTCCTGTCTCAGCCTCCCTGGTACCTAGGATTATAGGCCTGTGTCAACAGGCCCAGCTAAAAGCCTTTCTTAGCTTGCAGGCTGGATTTGACCTGCTGGGTGTGGCTTGACAGGCCCTGGACCTCAGCCAATTAAGCTATGTCATGTAGTGATAATCAGCTTCACCTTGGCCTTCTCCAGAAGTCAATGTGATGTCACCGAACAAAGAGTTGGCGAGAGAGGAGCAGCCATGCTCAATTATGTGCTCTCTCCCCCTTGAAGATACAGTAGATGCCAGTCCTTTGAAGAGCACAGATAATAGCAAAACTCAGGAATAATTAGCAAGTGGCTATATATCACCTTTGTTTTCTAAATAATTTAGTTAATTATATGTTTGCTTAAGTTGACTTTTAAAGCATGAAAGAAGCAGTCTTGCAGAGTCCCCGAAGATTTGGCAGACACGTGGCTCCCTTTGAGCCGGCTGGCATGTCTCCAGCACACCATGCACACACTACTGGACGTGCCCTCGTGGCTCTCCTTGGCAAATGCCAGCTGGCTTGTGCAGTTCGGAATCCATGGAGCCTGCCTTCCCTGAACTGGGGGTTCCCACAGCTGTGAGGGCTTCCTTCCTTCATTGCCGTACAGACAGGGCTATTCACATTGTTTTCTTGTCTACTTTCTTTGGAGGAAGGCCCGACACCAGGACCCACAGTTGGCTCTCTGTAGGACGCACAGGAAAAGCATCACAGGCAGAAGACCCTCGTGAAATATGTGTAGACTTGGAACTGAAAGATGGCATCTGAGATTGGGAACGTAAGGTGGGGAGAGGGATCTATCCCAAGGCCTCAGAGAAGACACAGTCAGATAGCCTCAGTGACTGTGTACCTTCCAGTGCGTGGGTCTCATCAGGCTAGTGGCATTCTGAAGTGCCACCGTGTCCCCAGGTCCAGGCACCCCCTTTTCCATCCCATTCAGCTCCTGCTGCAGCTGTGTTTTCTCTCAGCTCCCCAGGACACAAGTGGGGAGTCTCTAGGCTTCATATTTGGGTTGTCCAAGGAGGATCTCCCTATGCTGTAGAACAACCTAGGAATATCCAGCTACGGCCTGGGTGTTTTCCTTGGCTATGAATTCCCCAAACCCTAGCTGAGGCTTCAGTGTTCCCCAAGTCACCTCCCCTGCCTCAAAGTCCCTCTCTCTTGGGACAGGGCTGCCAACCCTGGCTTTCTCCTTCCCTCCTCAGGAGCAGCACAGATAAGAACGGCTCACGTTCCTGATCTGCCATTACCTGGCCTCTCTGTCATCTAACACGAATCCTCCTGCCTTCGTGCCTCTGCCTTTTCTTTCCTCAAGCAATGACCTCACAAGGGACTAGTCTCCAACCCCAGCTCTTCCCCAGCCCCGAGGCAGAGACGTGGCCCAGCCCAGCTTCTGTCTCTGCTGTTCTCGGAGCAGTCACCTAACGAGAGCAGCCAGCCTGCTCCAGAAGCCATTCTCCACTCCTTGACCTTTAGCGGGGTTCCACCTCTGCCTCCACTCCCTGTGACTAGTACGCACACCCCACCCCACAGCCTAGGTTCCACTGTCCACCTGTCCAGACTTGCCTTCTGTCCTGCTACCTGATGTGCCCAACCCAGGCCATCCCCTGTGGTAGAATGCCTCACTTTAATCAGAAAACAGCAGGAAGAAAATTCCAGAGGGGGCAACTTCCCTTCATCTCCATGGCTGACATCCCTTCCCCGGCTGAGGCCTGGTTCACCACACACCAGTTTTTCTATCATGCAGAGTAAGGATCTGAGAGTTGGCTCTGCTCTCTGAGGTTTGATGGCAGGACTCCATCCCAGGCCACATTCCCCAGAGAGGCCTGCCTCTACCCAGACAGCCCTTCTTCCCACAGCCACCTCCCCTGATCTTCAGGGCCACAACTGCTGGGACATGGGCCTGAACTGTAAGAGGATAGCCTTGCCCACAGTGTTTGGGAAGGCTGGATCCTAACTTAGTGATGTGGGTAGGAACACACAGTACAGCTAGTGATCAGGGTGTTTTACCACTGGCACGCTAAGCATGGAGGGAGGGGTCCTCTACATAGCCTGGTGCTGGAACAGCATCAACAGGAGAGAACTAGAAACCACTACAACCACTGGCCAATCTGCAAAACTCAAGGTTGATCCCCAGCTCCACAACCAAAGTGGGTGTGTGGGTGTGAGCATCCTCTCTAACAGCTGGGATAAGACAAAGTCGGACAGGCAAAGGGGTAGGCATAGAAAAAGGGGTGGCACAGCCAGGTGGTGGTGGCGCACGCCTTTAATCCCAGCACTCGGGAGGCAGAGGCGGGTGGATCTCTGTGAGTTCGAGGCCAGCCTGGTCTACAAGAGCTAGTTCCAGGACAGGCTCCAAAGCTACAGAGAGACCCTGACTTGAAAAACCAAAAAATGGGGGGGGGGGGGGGGCTCTCCCGTTCCTACATCAAAAGGACCTGAGAAATTTTATGTGGCTGTAGCAAGGCGAAGGCCACAGGGCATAGTCCATCTGGCCTGGATCACGTACTGTCCTGAACTTGCCCCTCAGAATGATGGGTAGCCACAGAAAAACTCTGTGAACGGAAAAGTGGCAAGAGTTGACTTACATCCTAAAAACTTCCAAATCATGGCTGAGGCAGATCCTGGCTCAGGAGATACGGATTCGGGGTGGGCAGAGCAAGTGGAACAGGGAAACTGATTGGAGAGGCAGTTTGAAGGTGAGGGAGGAGGGTGAAGGCAGCAAGGTGAATGACTGACTGAAGGACAAGAGGCTGGGGACGCCCCTGAGAGTCTGCCTGGAGCGGTGCTGCGTTCCAAACAGAAACAAAGGGGAACGTGCTTCAGACTCGGGTCTCGTGCTTCAGACTCGGGTCCTGTGCTCAAATCTGATGGGACTCAAATTCCCCAAGTTCTTTCAAGGCCGGTGCCAGTAGTCATGCAAGTGCAGGTTGGGTTTGGAGATCAAGCCACCCCCAAAACGTTCTGTACGTGAGAAGATTACTCTGAAAAGTTAAGGAGTCACAAATGGTACCTCCACCAGCTCCAGAGGCTGAGGCAGGAGAATCTGCACAAGTTTAAGGTTAGCCTAAGTTACACAGAGAATTTCAGGTCATCCTGGACAACGTAGCCAATTCCAAGCCAGTTTTATAAATAGTGAAACACTATCTATTTAAAAAATTAAATGAAAGGACAAGATGTGAGAGACCAAAAAAAAAAAAAAAAAAAGCACATTTTGCTGGGAAACAGGCAAAGACCCTATCCTCATGGGATTTACAGACCAGTAAAACAAAAGTAACGCGTGGTGGAACTTTAAAGCTCTGTCGCCTTCACATAAAGCATTGTTTTTACCTCTGGTTGGGAAGGCATAGCTTTTTATTGTAAATGTAATGATGCCCATCAAAGAAAATGAGAACTGTCAGAAATTACTCATGTTCAGGGGCAGCATAATGCCGTGGTGCTTGCCTTCCTGATCGTCCATTCATCTACCCACTCCTGACATCACTGAAAGTAATTCCTTTTCCACATGACCTGACTCTAGACAACAATCAACTCCTCAGACCCAAGGTCTGAGTAACCAAGACACAGAATAAATTGTGTAAGGTAGTCTACTTTATTAGCTTTCAACTTTTCTTTTCTTTCTTGTTTTTTGGGGGTTTTTGTTTGTTTGTTTGTTTGTCTTCGTTTTTGTTTTTAAACATTCATTCACTTATTTATTATGTATACAATACTCTGTCTGTGTGTATGCCTGCAGGCCAGAAGAGGGCACCAGACCCTATTACAGATGGTTGTGAGCCACCACGTGATTGCTGGGAATTGAACTCAGGATTTTTGGAAGAGCAGGCAATGTTCTTAACCTCTGAGCCATCTCTCCAGCCCCCTTCGTTTGTTTTTTTGAGACAGGGTTTGTCTGTGTAGTCCTGGCTGTCCTGGAACTCGCTCTGTAGACCAGGCTGCCATTTATAAATATTCATTTATGAATTTAAATATTAAAAGTAACATGATGGTGAAATCATGGAAAATCGGAATTGGCAACGGCTTTGTCCACCCTTCTAAACATTTTCCCAAGGACAAATCCTCAGAAATAAAGGAGACGGGACAAATTGGGAGTACCCAGGTTATGTTAGAGTCTATCTATTTTACTTCTTGAACACAACACTCTCAAGGTCAGAGGTGAGGATCCCCAGAACCGGAAGCTGTCTTCTTCAGGTGTCCCTCCTGTCCTGGAGCTCTTCAGTCTCCTTGGGAAACAAAAGATGAAATCAAGCGGCGATGTTACAAGCTGAGGTTTCCTTTGCCCTGGTTACAGGAAAGCACTCTCCGTGTTCCGTGAGTAACAACTTTCTCTGCCACTTCATCTTCTGATGAGTAATTGGGAAGAGGCTTTCTCGGCTTGAACCATGTCAGGATGATCTGTGCCAAGGCACCTTAAAAGATCTTGAAGGGCTCAAAACTTAGAAAAGAAAGACACAAGACAAACTGACGGGCTGTAAGCTCTTAGCACAGGGCCAGCACATGGCAAAGGGATCAGGAGATGGCGTGTGCTCACTCAATAGAATGCAATGGGCCCCTTCCATAAACAAGGCTCTGTGCTGGGCCCCAGGAACCTGTCAATGACTAAGACGGCTACAGTTGCTGCCTTCCAGCTGGTCCTGACTGTTGGCCAGGATAGCCTTAGACACGATTACCCAAACAAGAGGTCATCAGAAGCGTCCAGTACTGGGGCAGGGGGTAATCGAAGAAACACTGGGGATTAAGAAGGAGGAAATAACTCCCAATAAAATGAGAATTTTAGTCAAGTGTACTCTCTTGTCATCTCAGTCTTCCAGAGACTGAGGCAGGAGGATCTCAAGTTTGAGGCCAGCCAAAGCAACATAGCAAGAGAGGGATACCTACTGTGACTCTGACTCAGAGAGGAAAAAAAAAAAAGAATAAAAGAATTTCAGAGCCATGTTGGGCAAAGGTGATTACTAAGTGCAGTAGCTGAAGGAGGAGCTCTAGGAATCTTGGCAGTCCTTTGCCTGGGAACCCTGAGAAGGGCCTGGCCCAGAGCCCCGGCAACCAAGCGTAGACGGTAAACCTCTTCACCAGAACATTGCTGACCATCCATGCTACTACATGTACTACGGTCCTGTAGCGCCTATACTACGTGTACTACGGTACTATGCCTGGAGTGTACTACCTGCAAAGGACCGTTCTAGAGCTGGGGAAGGGCCTGGAGATTGACAGACACACATACACACAGAGACATGGGTCATCCTTGAGTTCCCCAAGAATGTCCCCTTTTATTGTGCTCAGGGGCAGCTTATATAGAGCTCTGGCCACACCCCAGCTCTCGGGATCTTTCAGCTGCAGAACCACCAGAAAACATTCCCCTGTCTCGTGTCAGAGCAGCTGCAAATACAGGAAAAGAAGTTGTCTACAGGAAATTCAGGGTCTGGTGGTCTGCAGTCCCCAACACATCACAAAGGTAAGGAGCATGGTGAATCCTGATGGGGAAGCCCAGCAGAGACCCTGACCAGCAAGATCGGGTCAGCCACTCAGAGGTTAGCACCTGCCGTGTGCCATTTAGGGACCTTGGTAAGGAGCCAAGACAAGAAGGGTGCCGGGAAGGAGACGACAAGGAGGAGGCAGATATGGAAGGGTGAAGGTGAGCTAACAGCAGGATAGAGACAGGTGGCGCTGATCCGGAGGACTCAGCGGTGGCACGGCCTGACGCGGGTGGCTGAGGGAAGGGAGACTATGCTGGGAATGCATGGTCAGGACGGGACTATGACAGCAAAGATGACGAAGGTGACGAGGACAGGTGAGGACAATCTCGGTGACAGGAGGAATGGGAATGGCTGACAAGTGAAATACTGGGGTGGAGGCGGTGGAGGAATGGCAGGATGGCAGGATTGGCTGGCATTAGTAACCACCTTGGGCACAGGGCTGAAGAAGGTAGGAACCTGATGGGAACCTGTTGCGTGACCGCATGGGCACGAAAGAGTCAGGGATCGTGATGCAGGGATGATGGTAGGGATGACAAGTAAGTGACAGGATCCAAGAGGAGTGATGGCCATCAAGGTGACCCAGGGAGACAGGAAATGTGGGCGGTAATGATGTGTACGCTGACAGCGTGTTAGAGATACTCATCCCCCTCCCCGGGCCTGTTTCGACATCCGAACTTTTTCCTAGGCCTCGGGTCCGCCTGTGACTCAGTGCTATCTATCAGCTATGTGAGGATAAGATCTCCAGGCACAGCCAGAGCCATGAGGGCGGGCTGAGCACTCACCCTGGCTGTGCCCAGGCCCTAGGAGGGATTCAGGTATGGAATCTCAGTGTCATTTGCCTCCTCCTCCCTTCTGGATCAATAGCCACCCTCAGCTGCGTTCCTCCAAGGTTCTCTTCTGTTTGGAGAACGCAACTTTTGCCACACCCTTCCTACCGAAGCCTGTCTGTTCTTTCAGTCTTTGTCCACCGCTCACCCCATTAGAAGTTTTCTGGCTTTCCAAAGCTTTCTCATAATCACTGGGAGGAGGGAGAGAGAGAGAAAGAAAGGTGGGCTTTGGGGCTGGAGTATGAATAACCACATCTATTCATCCTAAAGATGTTGATTGAGCCCCTTTTAACATATTGTGGGGGGGGGAGGGGCTGACTTTTATAACCAGGCCCTGTTTACCTCTCTCCACGAGGCTGCATCTGGAGGGACAAAGTTGTAAATGCAGTTGCATTGAGAGGTTTTTTTTTTTTTTTTTGGTTTTTCGAGACAGGGTTTCTCAGTGGTTTTGGAGCCTGTCCTGGAACTAGCTCTTGTAGACCAGACTGGTCTCGAACTCACAGAGATCCGCCTGCCTCTGCCTCCCGAGTGCTGGGATTAAAGGCGTGCGCCACTACCGCCCGGCGAGAGTGTTATTTTTACCTGTAATTGAGGAATAAAGCTACTCTTTATTGGGTTTTGAGACGGCTGACCTAGAGCCGGCTCTGTAGACCAGACTGACTGCAAACACCTGCCTCAGCTTCCCGAGTGCTGAGATTACAGGCATGAGCCACCATGCAGCAATCGTCTTCTTAAATGCAGAAGAGAATGACAGAAACCACAGGCTTATGGCCCCTCTGGCATAGTCAAAGGAAGGCATGGTGGGGGTACTCCTGCAATCTCAGTCCTTGAAAGGCAGAGACAGGAGGACCAGAAGCTCAAGAAAAGCCTCAGACATAGAGTGGATGTGACTCCAGCCTGGGTTAATAAAAACCCTGTCTCAAACAAACAAACACCCCTAAGCAGCCATTAGCTTAAAAACAAACAGAGGGCAACAGCAGGCTGTTGGACCAAAGGCTAGGGCTAAATGGGGCTAAGCTACCAACAAACTTAAAACAATTTCTTTATGTGTCTAAGTATTTCGCCTACATATATGTCTGTGCACTATGTGCATGCCAGGTGCCCACGGAGACCAGAAAAGTGTGCTCAGTCCCCTGGGACTGGAGTTACAGATGGTTGTGAGCAGCTGTGTCAGCACTGAGAATTGAACCAAGGTAATGAGGAAAAACAGTCAGTGCTTTATCAGCGGAGCCATCACTCCAGCCCAGCTAAAATGATTTTGAAGAACAAGAATGCCTTGGATACTCACTTAGACTGGGTTGGGCTTGAATATACTGAACTCCTCTGTATCCCTGAACTGTGACACAGTTTGTGTTGACACAGACCTATCTGCTAAACAGGAAGGAGTCTCCCCTGTACCTGCTCCCTTCCATTTATCTATCTGTCTGTCTGTCTATCTATATGTTCACTTTATTTATTCAAGACAGAGTTTCTCTGTTTAACCCTGACTTTTCTAGAACTCACTCTGTTGACCAGGCTAGCCTGGATCACCGAGATCCACCTGTCTCTGCCTCCTTAGTGCTGGGATTAAAGACACGCACCACCACCAACTTTCTTTTTAAGATTCATTTTTTAAAAATTTATGCTGGGCTGTGGTGGTACATGCTTTTAACCAGGAGGCAGAGGAAGGTGGATCTCTGAGTTCAAGGCCAGCCTGGTCTATAGCGTGAGTCCCAGGACAGCCAGGGCTGTGACACAGAAAAACCCTGTGTCGAAAAATGAAAACAAAATATTATTTGTGCTTGTGTGTGCAAGTGGGTATGTAGATGCCCACAGATGTTAGAAGGAAGCTTCCAGAATCCCTGGAGCTGGAGTTACCGGTAATTGAGAGCCACCTGATGTGGGTGCTAGGACCTGACTCCAGTGCTCTCGTGGTGACAATTGCTCCTAATGGCTGCTGAGCCATCTTCCCAGCCCACACAGCCGCTTGTGCCCGACTTCTCTCTCTCTGTGTGGAAGATCTCACTATATATGCCTCAAAGTCTTGTCATCCTGCTTCTGCCTTCTGAGTGCCAGGATTACCACAGCAGGCTCATTCTTCAATGGGATGTGGAGGAAAAGCAGACCTTCCATATCTGGGCTGTGATGTGGGATGACCCTCTGCATGCTGTGAATGTGTTTTATTACCATCGGTTAACAAAGAAGCTGCTTTGGGCTATGGCAGGGCAGAATATAGCTAGGCAGGAAATCCAAATGGGGATAGAGAGAGAAAGAAGGTGAAATCAGGGAGACTCCAGCCAACCAGCCACAAGGAAACAAGACATGTAGAAAATGAGGTAATGCCACGATCATGTGGTGATACGTAGATTAATAGAAATGGGTTAATTTAAGTTGTAAGAACTAGCCAATAAGAAGCCTGAGCTAATAGGCCAAACAGTTTGTTATTGATATTAAGCCTCAGAGTAGTTATTCAGGAACTGGTGGGGTGGGGGAGAAGCTTCCAGTTCCAGGGTTGCTAAGGCATGATCCTGGGGAGACAGGGTCTAAGCCAAGGTCATGGCAGAAATGCCAGGGCCTCCACGTTTCCCTCTTTGAGTCTGACAATTGGGATCCATTCAGGACAGAATTATGTTTCTGGCGGGCTTTCCACATCCCTCCAACTTCTTCTTCAACCAAAGTTTGGTTTACACCCATTTTTCTAACTCATTTAAATCTCTGTGGAAGTTTGAATGTAATTGATCCCCTCCCTCCCCGTAAGTTCATAGGGAGAGGCAGGATTGGGAGACGTGGCTTTGTCAGAGTAGGTATGGCCTTGTTGGAGGAAGTGTGGTTGAGTGGAGTGGGTTCTGAGGGCTCCTTTGCTCAAGGTTCCCTCAGTGTGCCACCCAGACCAGTTTCTGATGCCTGCCGGTCAAAATGTAGGACTCTCAGCTCCTCTCCGGCACCAGGCCTGCCTGCATGCCACCATGTCACATCATGATAACGGACTACACCTCTGAAACTGTAAGACAGCCTAATTAAATTTTTTCCTTTATAAGAGTTGTCATGGTTGGGGCTGGAGAGATGGCTTAGCAGTTAAGACTACTGGCTGCTCTTCTAGAGGACCCAAGTTCAACTACCAGCACCCACATGGAACTCATAACTGCCTGTAACTCCAGTTCCAGGGGCTTCAGGGTATCCAACACCTTCACACAGACATGCACACAAGCAAAACATGAATGCACATAAATAAAAATAATAAATTTTAAAAATAGTTACCATGGGCGGTGGTGGCACACGCCTTTAATCCCAGCACTTCGGAGGCAGAGGCAGGTGGATCTCTGTGAGTTCGAGACCAGCCTGGTCTACAAGAGCTAGTTCCAGGACAGGCTCCAAAACCACAGAGAAACCCTATCTCAAAAAAAAAAAAAAAAAAAAAAAAAAAAGTTGCCATGGTCATGATGTCTGCCTCTTCACAGCAACAGAAATCCCAACTAAGACAATCTCTTAATTCTTACTTTATTTTTTATTTTATGTATACAAGTGTTTTCCCTGCCTGTATGATTGTGAGTCACATGTGTGTCTGTTGTCCATGGAAGCCAAAAGAGAGCATAGGATTTCCTGGAACTGGGAAGTAACACGCAGATGGTTGTGAGCTGCCATGTGGGTGCTGGGCACCAAAGCTGGGTCCTCTAGGAGAGCAGCAGTGTTCTTAACCACTGAATCATCTCACCAGCCTAAATCTTCTCGTTTTTAGGCAAATCCTCTGTTGCTGCTGCTCAGGTACCTTGCCCTCTTTCCCTTGAAAGCATACACACACACACAAAAAAAAATATTAATACATATGTTTTTAAAAATGATCACCAGTTTATTTTTATTCTGTTAAAAAAAATGTTTTGTAACTATTAAAATAATTTATTTAAAAAAAAAAAAAGCCGGGCGGTGGTGGCGCACACCTTTAATCCCAGCACTAGAGAGGCAGAGGCAGGTGGATCTCTGTGAGTTCAATGCCAGCCTAGTCTACAAGAGCTGGTTCCAGGACAGGCTCCAAAGCATCACAGAGAAACCCTGTCTTGAAAATAAATAAATAAATAAGATAATTTCTAACAGGAAAAAAGGAAAAAGGAAGAAGGAAGGAAGGAAGGAAGGAAGGAAGGAAGGAAGGAAGGAAGGAAGGAAGGAAGGAAGGAAAGCCATTAGAATCTCCCCCATGTAGCCTAAGCCGGCTTCCTACTTGTGGTCCTCATGTTTCAGCATCCCAAGTGCTGGGATTGTAGATGTGCAACACCACACCCAACTTCAGACATTTTGAGCCAATAATATTTTTACACAATCTTCTTTTTAACGTCATTATTTATTACGTGTGCATGTATGCCAAACATGTGCAGGTGCCGTCCAGAGGCCAGAAAGGCATGGATCCCAAGGAGCTAGGGTCACAGGTGACAGTGAGCTAGGTGCTGGGAACCAAACTTGGGTCCTTTGGCAGAAGAGCAAGCCCTCCTAACTGCAGAGCCACCTCTTCAGCCCCTGAGCAAGGAGTCAACCTGCATTCGCATTTTGTGTCGGGCCCTACAAATGATGCAGAGACAATCTTCCTACTCCTACCCCGGCACTGAAGATTGAACTCAGGACCTTGTGGAGCTAGGCAGGCATTCTACCTCTGCTACACAACCGGCTCTCCCAACATCCTCTGACAGGGTCTTTCTTCAGTTCCTTAAATGAGATTGAAGTTCAGCACAGCTCAGTTTCCAGTTGGGAATCCATTTTATCTCTTGGGACCAGAAGGGGTCATGTGACTTAGGCTAATCCAGTCAGGTCTGAGTTAGGCATTGGCCAAGCTGGTCCAATCAGTCGGAGTGTGACAGCTGTGACAGAGATGGGGCTAGCCAAGGGGCTAGCCTGAGAACCACCATCAGCTGTCTCAACACCCTGGGAGGATCCAGCCTTACCCTGAGGCTGCCCGCATGGAGGGGAAAGGGCAGAGATGGGAACAGGTGAACGCTGGCTCTGCAGTTTTGATCTGGCTTTCTCAGCCCTCTCAGCTGGCTGCCATTATTACCTGTGGAATGGAAGCAGGGTACAAAGATGACTTCAGACTCACGATTGCCTAGGACTCTCCTCTTCCATGTGACAGGCCGGTAGCTCTTCCTGTTAATTACCTACAATGTGCTGGATTAGAAGTCATTTTGCATCCAGTTACTTCCTGCTAGATGTTGTTCTTTCTATCTTGCTTGTCATAATATTGTCAATCCTGACATTTATCTTGGTCTGATAAAGGAGGATGCTTGAGCCAAGGGTGTGACTCACTGACAGAATGCATACCTTAGCATGCACCTGACAGAATACATACCTATGCATGCATGAGGCCCTCAGTTCCATCCTCCGCAGCACGCATGCCCTTGGCCTGGTGGGACACACTTGTGATGATGCCAGCATTGGAGAGGTAGAAGCAAGAAGATAGGGAATTCACGGTCAGCCTTGGCTATATAAATAGTTCAAGACCAACCTGGGCTACATGAGACCCTGTGCCCCCCACAAATAAAAAGAATATCTGAAGAGCAAATAAAGAGATGAATTAGTCCAAACCCTCTGCAAAAAGGCCGGGGGGGTGGGGCAGCAAGATAGCTCGTGGGTAAAAAGCTTGGTGACCAGAGTTTGAGCCTTGGAATCCATGGTGGAAAGAAAGCACTAACTCCCCAAATTGCCCTTTGACCTCCATGTGCAGCACATGTACACACACACATAGAATAATAAGTTAAAACTGAAAAAAATTCAAAGGGCCAAGTATGAGCAGGCACACCTTCAATCCAAGCACTTAGGAGGCAGAAGCAAGCAGGTCTCTATACGAGTTTGAAGCCAGCCTGGGCTATATAGTGAGTTCCAGGACAACCAGAGCTACATAATGAGATTTTGTGTCAAAATAAATAAAAAATAAAATAACAGCTCTTACCCCGCCTTTCCTCACAAGGCCCCAGATCCCTGGCACAGCCCAAATCAGTCTCTTTCCATTCTCCCGAGGCAGGGGTGCTGGCAGGTTTCTTTCAGAAATCAAACAGCCTTGGGAGCGGGAGACACATCCTGCCCTGACAGTTTGGAGCTGGACCGGCTTCTGCCTACCTAGCAGCTTCATATGAGTTCCCTGTGTCTTGAGACTCACCTTTCTGCTCTGTGGAATGAAAGCAGGGTACAAAGATGACTTCAGACTCACGATTGCCTAGGACTCTCCTCTTCCATGTGACAGGCCGGTAGCTCTTCCTGTTAATGGTAAGGATTTAGTCAACCCTGCTATTTGCTTCTCCAGTAAGTATCTACCGACAGCTTCTGAGTACCCCACCCAGGTAATGAGACTCAGATTCCGGAAGATAATTGGTAAAACCTGGGAGGCTGAAGCAGGAGGGTCTCAGGTTCAAGGCCAGCTTGGGCTATTTCAGTGAGGCCATTTCAAAAGAAGGAGAGTCAATCCTCCTGACCTCTGCAACCCTTCCTCTGAAAATTTCAGCTGTAACCTGAAAATCTAAAGACTTCCCCAATGCCACTTCTTTAAGATGTATTTGTTTTTCTTTCATGTGTACAAGTGTTTTGCCTGCGAGTGTACATGTATGTCATATGTGTGCAGTACTGACAGAGACCAGAAGAGGGCACTGGCTCCCCTGGAACTGAAATTCTGTAGCCCGTTGTAAGCCACCACAGGAGAGCTGGAAACTACACCCAGCTCCTTGGAAGAGCAACAATTGCCATCTCCCCAACTCACCAAACCCACCCTTGACCACAGTAGCTATGCACAGTGTCACACCCTCCCCCCTCGTGTCTCTTTACCCCACACTTACTCCCGTGACACTTCCAGTTACTCCCGGTCACAAATGTATGGCTTCAGGCTCCCTCCAGGGAGGAGTGTGAGTGTAAACGTGAGTGTGAGTGAACCTAGGAGTGTCTATACATGCTTAAGCGTGAACGTAAGGACGTCAGTGCGGGCATGTAAGGGTGTCGGTGCACCTGAGTGTTGTGGCGTGTGACTGAGTGTGCAAATGAGTAACTATTGCTGTCTTGAGATCAGAAGGAGCGTGGTTATTCCAGATGACCTTCACAAGATTGAACCCATGAACATTTACCCTGGAAGTGGGGAGGACAATGAGGTTCCCTCCTGAGGATATATAAACTGGGGGACTTTTCTTGGGTGGAGTTGCTGCCTATAAGTTTCCCATGCTCTTGGTAAGCAACCCCAATCAAACCCCAGAAGACCAAGCTAGACTTGGTTAGAATTGTTTCTTTGGTCTGTCCTTGATTCCTTATCTAGGATGAACACTTGTTCCGTGTTCCCCAAGAAAAGTCACACAGCACTGAGTTGATGTCAGGGTAAGAACATACTGCATGTATGAAAGTCAATGCCAAGTGTGGGATGCGTATTGGGAAGAGCTGAGGGTTGTAAATGGGTCAGTGTGAACAATCACACACTCAATTAGTCCCAGGAGATATGTTTCCTCTTGTGTGTAAACACACATGGCTCCAAGGACTGAACACGTTGCAAGCTATCCCTTTGTCTGATAAAGGAACGACTTTGTCCACGGGTCAGAGGTCAAACTACTCTTCCCAGCCCTGACAGGAAACCAAGGAACTCTCAGCTAAAGGCTACCTCTACCAGGAAGGAGCCACCATAGTCCGGACCTGCAGCTTGCTGCAGATTCAGGCCTGGCACCTCCTCCCCTCCCTCAGCAGGTTTCTGGCCAGGCTTGGCAGTGACCTGAGGTGTAGCGGAGGAAGGTGTAGCTTCACATTCCAGGTGCCTCCTCACCTATGGGGGTGCATTTCCTTGGAGACAAGCAGTGAACTATAACCAGATGGTTATCAGGCCTCCGGAGTCCTCTCTTCCTCCCTAACCTCTCCCAGTTCTGAGCAGTAATGAAGCAAAGTTAGAGTTCAGCACAGATCACAGGCACCTTCAAAACAACGTGGAGGCTACAGGTGATAGCCTAGGAGTGAAGTGCTTACTTAGCACACAGGAAGCCTTGGCTTCCATCCATAGCACCATGGTGGGGCCGGATATGAGACTCACGCAAATATAATAAGGTTATACCCAATGTCATCTTCAAAGCAGGGGACTGATACATTCAGAAAAGTTGGTGTAGGTGATGGGAGTAAGGTTTTCTTTTCTTTTCTTTTTAAAGATTTATTTATTGTGTATACAGTGTCTGTATGCCTGCAGGCCGGAAGAGGGCACCAGATCTCATCTTGTATGGTTGTGAACCACCATGTGGTTGCTGGGAATTGAACTTAGGACCTTTGGAAGAGCAGCCAGTGCTCTTAACCTCTGAGCCATCTCTCCAGCCCTCTGGAGTAAGGTTTTCTACCCAGAGAACCCCAAAGGCAGGGAAAGGTCATACTCATCCCTCCTTGAAACAACATCCTCTCTCACACTGAGCTGGCACTTTGACAAAGATGGTGGATGGAGGAGGGGGCTGGAGATTTTAGGTTAGATTGTTTTCAACCCCACCTCCAAGCTCCTGGTGCTGGAGGGATGGGTGTCTCATTTCTAAGCCCTTTAGTTCAGAGGAGGAGGCCTGTCTTTACCATCATCACCCCATCTGGCTGTGTCCCTTGCCCCAGTACGTGTTCATTCCGTTCATCCTCACCTCTTGCAACCTAAGGATGTAGGTACCATTATTACCCCCTCCTTACAGATGCAGAGCCAAACCACAGAAAGGGATCCAGCAGAAGCACGCGGGATCCTTACTGGCCTTCGTTCAGAATGATGGGCCCCAGCCATTGGCCTTCATTCAGAAGGAGCAGGATGGGCACCATTCTAGAACTCAGAAGATGGATTCTTGGAAGAGGTGCCAATACCTTGACCTTCCTCTCTCACCCTCCTTGCCCTCTTATTTCCTAGATACGCCTCCTACTTGCCAAAGTCAACTGGAAACCAGGGCAAGAGGTGATACAGTTCATGGATGTTAGTCTCCTGAGCACAGAGCAGAGCGGAGACTGTAGCCAGGCTCACAGAGACGCCTGCCTGCCCATGGCATGTTGCTGGCGAGGGTTAGCTTGCATTCCTAGAGACCTGGAGGTCTGGATTGGAATCTGCTCTTTTTCCAGCCCTTGCTTTCTCTGATGAGGAGGTGTTCCTTTGAAGACCACCCCCACCAGCAACCACGTCTAAGCCAGTCTGTCCCTGCTACCCTACTTATGGCCAAAGCTCCAGGGCACACAGACCCTCCCTGAGTCCCTGAGCAGGCTCCTCCCAGACACTAGGCAGACACTCCCACTCCTCTGCCCTCTTAGGGCTTAGGCATCCTAGCACCCTTTAGGGAGTGGGCAGCATCTCGGCGCTGCCTTCCTTCACACTTCCACCCTTCCCTGGGACAACAGCTCAGTTGCTTTCTCTGAATCACAGGCTCCTTCCTCCCTTCCTCGGCCAGCACCCTCCTAGATCCTTGGGGGCTCCATGCCTTTTCTGGCTTTTAAGGCCATGGTTCTCAACCTTCCTACGGCTGCGACCCTTCAATCCAGTTCCTGACATGGCGGTAACCCCCAACCATAAAATTCCTTTGTTACTACTTTATAACTGTAGTTTTGCTACTGTAATGAACCGTAATGTAAATGTCTGATATGTGACCCCAAGTGGGTCACGCCCCCCCCCCGTTGAGAACCACTGCTCTAGGGCCACTGTACTAGGTGGAGTAAGCTTTTTCTCTTGCCTTCCCTTCCCACCCCACCCAACTCTACCTCACCCAAGTTTCTCCAGGCTTGGGGATGCCCCACCCAGCTTTTTCAGAAAAAAAAAAAAAATCAAGGAGAGTTAGCTGCAAGCCAGAGCTCATTACCAGGAATTAAGAAGACATGCCCCGAAGCGTAGATGCTTGTCTGGAGTCACTTGCACTTCAGATAGATACCAAGTACACAGAGAAATGGACTCAAGTACATGCAGAGCTGCCTCTCCCGAGGTACACTAAGAATTAGGCAGAGAGCCAAAGATGAAGAAAGCCAGAGATGCAGACAGCCTGGCACGGTGAGAGAAAGACAGGCCCACAAGGAGCCCAGAGAAATACATCTTTGCCTGGGTATAGAGACGCAGAGTCAGGTATCCGAACAGCAGCAAACTCAAGTTCCAGGGAGCAGACTAGAGTAAATCAGTGCTTTAAGAAACCTGTTAGTGGGGCAGTGGTGGCGCATGCCTTTAATCCAGCACTCTGGAGGCAGAGGCGGATCTCTGCGAGTTCGAGGCCAGTGTGACCTACAAAGCTAGTTCCAGGACAGCCAGGGCTACACAAAGAAACCCTGTCTCAGAAAAAGAAAAGAAGAAAGATGGCTCCTTCAAAAGGGTTTTGTGGCAGGACCTCGAAGCATAGAGGAAGAGCCCTCTGTGAGCCCTGAGACGCCGCTGCCCTTCCATGGGACAATTCTCCCGATTCTCCCTAGCTTCCCCGAAAATGAATTCTGTGAAATGGAGGAGAAACTTTCCTATAGGAAGTAGAGTGTTTTCCTTCCAGAATTTGCTAATAGCCATAACTTTGCCTTTTCAGAGTGGAGTGTTCATGGGGCGTTCCTAGAACCGCTCCTGGCTTTAACCGGGCCCAACAGACTATCCAACACCTCTGCCTTGCACCCTGTGGCCCGTCTTGCCTGTCATACCCATCCCCAAAAGCCTTGTAGAGCGTAGGCACAGAAGAGCAAGTACACACACACACACACACACACACACACACGCACACACTCACAAGCTTCCTCCTTCCCCTCTCAGTAAATTCACAATTGTGGAAGGAATCTCAGGTAAAAGATGTTTGTTGAGTTCAGTGACCTTTACAAAACAGCTCCCAGCACCTGCTTCTACCCCTGTTCTCCCACCCTACCCTGGTGCTGCGAATAAAGTCATCATGAGGGGTCGTTTATTGTTTCCTGTTCTCTGGTCTCTGCTAAGCCCACTTATATTTTTAATTACATGTATTGTTGCATGTGTGTATATATGTGTGCACAGGCCGGAGTGTAAAGGTGGAACTCAGGAGGCAACTTTTGAGGATTGGGTTCTTTCTCTCATCTTTTGGGTTCCAGAGATGGGTGTCGGGCTTGATGGCGGGTGCCTACCCGCTGAGCCTATGTTAAACCCTCTTAAGAATCACCTCCTGTGGGGGCTGGAGAGATGGCTCAGTGGTTAAGAGCATTGCCTGCTCTTCCAAAGGTCCTGAGTTCAATTCCCAGCAACCACATGGTGGCTCACAACCATCTGTAAAGAGATCTGGCACCCTCTTCTGGCCTTCAGGCATACAGACAGAATATTGTATACATAATAAATAAATAAATATTTAAAAAAAAAAAAAAAAAGAATCACCTCCTGTTTTTACCCCTTTAGTCACAAATAGAGAAACTAAGATCCAGAGAAAGAACACAAACACACCAGAGAGGCTGTGATGGGCGTGGATCCCAGGCACCACCATCTTCTAACCCTAGCGCCCGAAGGCCTCCTGCCACCCACTGGCTGATGTGGGGCAGGATCAGGGATGGAAGGGTCCCAAGGAGAAACTGGTAGGGTATGCTGAGTGAAACCCTGCAGGCACCTTCTCCTCCCAAGGTTTACCACTCTTCCCCCTCAGGGTCTGGGAAAGGGACACTCCACCTGGCTCGGGTCTCTCCTGCATTCCAGATGTGCCTGACTGTTGGGAGTTGAGGACAAGGGAAGAGTAGAGATCCATGGAGGAATTGTCTTCTCCCACCCATCCCCAGGTCACAGTCCTAGCTGTGTGGTCTAAATTTGCCTCTCACCCTTTCTGGGCCTGGGTCTCATCTATGAAGGGGTTAGGGAGCAAGAGACTTACAACGCACAATTGTGCAGGCCCAAGAGCCTTTGGCTTCTACACGGTTAACTCTGCAGGAAGGTTTTCCTCATATTCCTGGTGAAATTTAAGTCAGATAGAGTAAGGAAGCCGGAAATGAGGCACACTTCCTAGGCCCAGGTGTGCCAGGCTAGTCACATAACCCGTGCCTTACTGGGCATCGGCATGTCCCGGGCTAATGAGGCAGAAGGGAACTCAAGTAAACACAACAGAGGTTCTTGGTTCAGGCAAGTAAAGTAGGAAAGCCCACAGACCCAGAACATAGCCAGGAGTAAAGCTAGAGCATTGTGATGGGGTGGGTCAGGACTGGGACAGGTTCTAGAGAGCCTGGGTGCACATGAAGGACTTTGGAATATTCTCAGATGTAGTGAGGACCATGGAAAGAGCCCTGTTCTCGGGGGGGGGGGGGGGGTGGTGCCCTTGAGGAACCTGTGTGGATTCCCCAGTTGCAGGGAAGCTACTGAGAGCGCTGCAGGGAAACTCTAGAAGGAGCTCACACAGCCGTGGAGGTCCCCAGTCTGATTGGCCTCTCCGAACCATAGGGGACTTACCCTATCAGTTCTCCAGGCAGTGCTGCCTGCCTTGGGGGCTCCAAATTTCCTTCCTGGGGAGGGGAATGAGATGGGAGAATTCGGAGGATACTCAAGAGGGTAGAAGCTGGGGATCCCTGAATACAAGCTGAGATCTGACTCTAGACTAGAGACATCTGGGAGTTTGTGATCCAAAACCACTACGAGTTCCAGAAACAGGAGACTATGATGTGGTGGCATACACTTTTGATGCCAGCAGGGCACCTCTCTGAGTTCAAGGCCAGCCTGGTCTATGTAGTGAGCCCAGGATAGCCAGGGCTACACAGACTCTGTCCCAAAACAAACAAAAAACAAGCACAAAGGCACATTTCCTGCTTTATGCATACATTTTATTTTTTTTTATAAAAGTCAACAGTACATTGTTGATTGGAAGATTAAAGGAAGGAAAAAACGCCTTTAAGGAGTCTCCCCTATTCCTAAGATTGTAACATATATATATATGTGTGTGTGTATGTATATATTTATATATTTAAAAAAAAAGAAAATAATGAAATTTATGGCCTGGACTTGATCCCCATCCCAATGCCTATCTTATGACAGAAATACATACACAGCCCCTACTCAGGGATCACAGCTCCAACTGTGAGCTATGCTCCTCTTATCACTTCCCCCCTCCCACAGCCTAGAAACCCACTGTATAAAAAAAAAAAAAAAAAAAAAGAGCAGACACACATACTCAGAAACACACTTCTGGGTCCCCCTCCGCATGGAGCCCCTGAAGCATACACACTCCGATACTTTCCTCACAGCTCACTCCCTTTTCCGGGGCTCCCTTGAACTGTTGGGTCTGTTCTGAAAATTTGGTCCCTTGCCCTGAATGTCTGGAAAACAGCATACAAGCATGTCTTATTGGGCAGAGCTCAGTAGAGATTCTGTAAGGGCCACCCAGCAGGGGTGTGGGTACGGGTAGCGTCTTAGTCTATGAGAGGTATCACAGGGGGCTCTCAGGGAGTGGCCCACACAAGGTGGGTACTCGAGTGAAGAGTGGGCATGTCTGCTGCCCACTCAGATCTGTTCCTTGTGCTTCACATGAGCCAGCTTCACATTCTCCGCCTCCGTGGAGGGAGGGGGCTGCTCCAGGTGGCATCCAATCATGAGCTGGTACACAAAGACGCCGGCAATGGAACCAAGGAGCGGAGAGACGATAGGTACCCACCACCAATGCCGGCCGGTCCTGGAAGGCAGACACAGGTAATCAGAGACAGGCAGGGCAGAGTAAAGCCAAGCTAAGCAGAGTGAGTGGCCGCTGTACTCACGTGAAGACTTCTGAACCCCAGCCAGCTAGAGCGGTGAAAAGACGCGGGCCAAAGTCACGGGCAGGGTTGACAGCATAGCCAGAATTGAAGCCCATGGAGGTTCCAATGACCAGGACCACAAGACCCACGGTGAAGGCCTCCAGGCCACGGGGGACAGGGTTGTTGTAGGGGTCGACAATGGCCAGCACACACACGATGAGGGAGGCTGTGCCTATGAACTGGGGAGCAGAGAGAACAAGGTGAGGCACAGTTCCTTCCCCTACCCTCTGCCTTGCCCTGGCTAATCCTAGCATGCTTGCGGTTCAGAGGGACGCTCCAAGCTTTATAAAAGACTTCCCACCATGTTCTGAGGTTGGGGTTCCCACAAACTGAGAAATCTTGCTACAACCAAGGAGTGTCGTCCAAAACAAGCCTGTTCTTCTGCATTTGCCTCACATGTCCCCAGTTCATACCTGATCAAAGAAGCCATTGACCATGTCCAAGTGTCCGGACGGGTAGGTGGCAAAGATGCCAGCTGTGCCATTGGGGCCGGAGACGATAAGTTCATTGTTGGCAAAGCCCCAGATTGCATCTGGTGACAGATTAGACGCATTGTGAGTGAGGGCAGGGCCTCCCCTCTCAGACCTGTTCTCCCCACCCTGCCAGGGGTCATGGGTAAGCATATTACTGTAGAGGCACAGAAGGCGGGGTGGGGTGGAGGACCTGAAATTGTTGTTGCCCAACTTGTTTCTTTCCCTTAGAGCCCCCAACGTGAGTCTGAGTGTTAATGAGTGAGTCACGAACTCTGGGCCTGGGCAGGCCTCAGCTGTCATCAATGGGACTGGTGCCAACAAGTACTTAAAGAGGGAAAGTGCAGGGGAGAAGGGCAGGATGGGGAATGCTTACCGTAGTACAGCCCAAAAACGATCCCAGCGCCCAAGAAGGCCCCCAGTGTCTGTGCCAGTGTGTAGATGGGCAGCTTGATCCAGGGCTCCCGTGCCAGGAAGCACATGGCAAAGGTCACAGCGGGGTTCAAGTGGGCTCCTGAGCAGGGATAGAACCAGTTAGCTACAGCCCACCACCATGGGGAGGCCAGGGCTCCCAGAGCTCCTCCCTTCTGGGGTGCAGGAAGGTTTGCTTGGCCCGCATGGCAGTTGGACTATGTCACAGACTGATAATCTCTGATCCAAAGGTCCCACAGCTGAGGGTGCCGTTCGAATCTGCACGTGGGGATGCCCCTCTCTCTCTGCTCTCTAGAATGACACTGTTGGAAATGACCATGTGGGCTTACCAGACACTTGGCCGGCCACCAAAATGGCGAGGGTGACAGCGAAGCCAAAAGCCAAGTTGATGGTGAGGAAGCCACCATGGGTGCCCCGACTGAGCACCACCTGAGCCACGGAGCCACAGCCAAACATCTGTGTCAGAAAACAGAACAAATGAGGTCCCGTTGAGACCAGCAACACCGGCCATCAGAGAAGACTGGAGGTCCTTCCTGGAACCTAACCCAAATCACTCCTGCTGTAATTGCGAGTCCTTCGCCCGCTATGCTCCATCTTGAACATAGCAGAGCCCTGTGGAAAGACTAGTAATGGACACATGACTGGGAACCCAGAGGGTTGAACAATATTCCCGGGTTTTTCCTCAGTCCCAGAAGAGCCTGGGAGGGGCTGTCACTCTAGCAGTTTCTGTCTGTGTCCTCCAGACTCTAGCACACAGAGGTAGGCCATACCCTCTCCTGCCTGCATGCTGTTCCAAAGCGGAGGTCACTGTGGAGGTGATGGGGAATACGGAGAGTGGGAGAGTGGAGGGAGAACTCACTCCTGAGTCTAGAAAAGCAGAGGGCCTGGCTCTCCCTCCACACACTCTTCCCTCATCTGTCCCTATGGGCACCTCCCCAAGCCAATCTTCCCCTTCCTGCTCCAGCCCTCTGCCTCCTGGATTCCCACTCAGACCTCAAGGGTCCCAAATACAAGACTTTAAGAGGCTTTTCTCTCTAACCCCAGTGAATCTGTTCTAACCTTCTACCCGGGATAGAGGGACTAAGAGACTAGGGTCCCTCAAGTTCAGCATGTACAGGACATAACATATGTTCAAGAGGGAAAATACTCTCCAACTGTAAAGTGCTGTTGTCCTGAGCCTCTAGTGTCCCTCAAAGCTCCTCCAGCCCAGACCTGGGTCTCTTTCTCACATCTCCATAACTAAGTGCTATATGACCTGGGCCTGATCACAGTACTCAGGAGGCAGAGGCAAGTAAATGTCTATGAGTTCAAGGCCAGCCTGGTCTGCTTAGTGAGTTCCAAGACAACCAGGGCCATGTAGAGAGACCCTGTTTAAAAAAAAAAAAAAAGTGCCCTGCTGGCCAGCAGGCTGTGCTCCATTAATTCCAATAGGCCCGTGCCGTGCCATGTACTGAGTTGTTAAGCACCGATTACTATCACTCAGAAGGATGAGGCAGAGGAAGCCTGTGGCGCTGATGCGGGTCAAAGGTGAACAAGCAGGTAAAGCAAAGGTCAGAGGTGGTAAGAGTGAGTACGGGGTGGCCGCATATGGAGGTCTGGGGCACCATGCCCAGCCAGACCCTGGCCTGAGCTCAGGCTGACACCTGGCTTCATGCCAAGAAGCCTTGGGAGGAGGAGCTATCAGAGCCAGTTCCACCACCTTGGGGCTAATCTTCCTCTTCCTTCTCCACCCCCCTAACCCCAATCTCCAGGTTCTCAGCTAGCCCCTCACCCCACCCAACTATAGACCTCAGAGGGGCTTTTCTCACCCCCAGAGACAACTTGGACTCGACACTGCAAGGTTCTGGGTTCCCAACAACAACTACACAAGCAAGCCCTCATCCATTAGGGTACCCCCTAGGCCTGCCCACCCACCCACCCACCCCAGCTCTGCTTTCCACTGACACCTGATCCCTCCCAACTCCCTGAGCCTGGAAGCCCTCACCACAAATCCAGCACCCTGTCTTTGCGGTCCACGATAAGCCCGGAGATCCTGGGACTCGGTGAGGGCTGCTATTCTTTTAGTAGGAGTTGACCTGAGACTTGGGGAGGAAGAAGGAGCCCCCCTGTGAAGTGGAAGCCACCTCCCTTGTCCTTGTTGCTCCAAAACAGGTGGCAGGACTCACAAATCAAGACAGGGAACAGCAGCAGGAAGATGATAGTGCCCCCTCCCCCATTCCCTTCTTCACAGAGGGAAGAGGGACAACCAATAGACCACTAGTCTGTGAAGTCAGAGGCAAGTTTGGGCCCTCTTCTCCCCATGAAGCCTCTCGTCATTTAACTGATCTATATTACCGAGGACTGGGAGAGTGAGGAGCACTGGGGGAGTGAGGAGCACTGGGGGAGTGAGGAGCACTGGGGGAGTGAGGAGCACTGGGGGAGTGAGGAGCACTAGGGGAGTGAGGAGCACTGGGGGAGTGAGGAGCACTGAAACTCAACCCAGCCACTGCAAAGGGGCCACTTAATTCAGAAGAGACTCAGGGGAAACAAATGTAACGAAACGGCATGAACGGCTGAAAATCGGAGTGACTGGGACAGGAAATGAACACCGTAACTGCCTGTCAGACCGAAAAATGCACCCAGAGTTACCCAGAACAACAGGGCAAAACCGCAGAAACCTCCCCAAAACAACAGAGAGGCAGAGGAAGGATCCAACGGCCAGCAATCCTCTGCAAAGACGCTGAAAGCAATGGGCTGCAGACAAGACCTGGTACTATGGCGTGAGGGAAATAAACTTAGACACACACACACACCCATAGGGCCCTAAGTCCTCTGTCAGGGCCCTGTTCCCCCGACAGCCGCCTATCTTCAGGACATTCTTTTCTTCCAATTTTGCTCGCAGCCCAAGAGACCTGCGCCCTCTGCCCCCACCTGTGGTAATCTGTCCTCCCTTCGCTGCAACTTTTGGACTTTCTGAGGCTTAATTATTCATTAGGGGCCAGACACCCAAGACCCAAATAACCTAATGAGGGGATCGTTTGCCTTCACTGTGTGCTGGGGCTGGGGTTCTGGGAAGCTGGAAAACTGGGCAGAGAAAGGCCTGGAGGTCCCAAGCTGTAGGGGTGACCCTGCTGGCAGCCAGTGATCTGGGTTTCCAGGGGGAACGCGTTCATTCTCAAGAGTCAGGGCTGTCAGGAGCTGACTTAGAACTGTGAAGACAAGGGCTTCGGAGGTCAGCTTGACCCCTGAGGGTTAAGCCTGGAGAGCAGAGCTGGGGAATCTGGTCGGGTCTGCCTTGAAAAACTGTCCCTCGGGTGAATAAGGAGTTGGGGAGCGCGGGACTGGAAAGAAAAAGGGCTGTTCACTTCCCTGCACTCACCACAAGGATGAGGGTCCCCAGGCACTCCGCCAGCGCCTGGCGAAGCAGCCGGTAGCGGATATGGAGCATCTCCCCGCAACGGTTCACCAACTCCTTCTGTCGACCCATGGCAAGGCAGCAACGCGTCGGGCGGTCGGGCGCGGGGGCGAGAAGTGGCTAGCGGCGAGCACCGAGAGCGGTGGTGGCCCGGAGCCTAGGTGGCGCCCTTTTATATGCACGGGAGAGCAGCCCCGCCCGCAGAACCTCACCGCAGAGTCCTGAGTCCTGCCGGGGGCGGAGAGAGCAGCCACCACCCACCGCCCAGCCTAGGGGCGCCGGAGGGTGACAGGAGCTGGTGAGGAAGATTCGAAGGAGCTTTAAGGGTGGGTTGGCTCTGGAGGGCACTTAGGGGAAGGAGTCAATTTAGGGGAGGCCTGAAGTACTGTGAAAAAATGACCCGAAGTGAAAAAACGATCTCCTGAGTTTACAGTGAGTCTTGTGGGCATCGTCTCACGCTATGGGTGAAACCTGTAATATGTAAATACTGGAGAGGAACCAGCTTGCTACAAGATGCTATAAGCAGGTCCTCAATCAGGCGGCTGAAAAGGAGGCTATGGGCCCCAAGTGGGAAGAGAACTCACAGTACCTCCCCTGGTGGGCACAAGCGTGCTGAGTTCTAACCAGAATTCACCAGCCCTTCTTGTGCTCTAGGAACAAGTCACACGTTGTATCTGTTGGTCGGTTATGTCCATAGCTGTGTTAACATGGCATATGTCATGTGTGCCTGATCATATGACCTTTGATGTGCACACACCGGCTGGGGTACCTGGACTTTCTCTTGTGGGGCTTCCTTGCACTATACCAGTGGCTCCTGAGGCTGAGCTAAGATTGTCCTAACATGCCATATCATCATGCCAGCAGGGTGAATTCCAGCTGTTTTTAACCCTCTCCTTTCCCCACCTGATTGAGCACCCGTCAGAAGTAAACCTATCCTTTTGAGGGATTAAACTGGGGGCCAGGAGATGGCTCAGCAGGAACAGGGCTTACCATGGTGGACCTGTCAGTCCCTGAAATGTACCTGAAGGCAGGAGAGAGTTATCCTACACATTCCTAGTGGTGTATTCCACACATATTTTTTTTTTTTTTTGGAGACAGCGTCTTATTGAGTAGCCCTGGCTGACCGGGAACTCACCATGTAGACTGGTCTTTAAATTTGCAGAGATCCGCTGCCTGTCTCTGCCTCCCAGGTGCTAGGATTAAAGGCATGTGCCAGTACATCTGGCATAATTAATTAGTTTTTTAAAAGAGAGATTAAACTGAGCCAGTTATCATGGCACATACTTGTAATCCCAGCACTCAGGGGATGGAGGCAGGACAATTGTGAATTTAGAACCAGCCTAGGCTTCATAATGAGACCATATCAAAAACAGAGAGTTTCCCCAGCTACTTGGGAGGACAACAGGAAGTTTACAAGTTCAAGGCACGTTGTCTTAAAGACCGGCAGCTCATAACCACCAGCTCCAGGAGATCCTGTTTATATCTCTGTGAGCTCCTTCACTCATGTGGGCAAACTGACAACAGACACATAATTTAAAATAATAAAAATAGCTGGACGGTGGTGGACAGAGAAAGAAGGATCTTTGAATTCAAAGCCAGCCCGGTCTACGGTCTGAGTTCCAGGACAGCCAAGGCTACACACACAAAAACCTGTCTCAAAAACAACAAAATAAAAAATAAAATGATTGTGCTCACATTTAATCCCAGCACTCAGGAAGTAGAAGTATGTGGATCTCTGTGAGTTCCAGGACAGCCTGGTCTGATCTACACAGAGGATTCCAGGACAGCCAGAGCTACAGTGAGACCCTGTCTCAATCCCTTCCCCCCACACACACCCCAAAAAAGAAAGTCTATGTCTCAAAAATCTAAACTATGGACAGAGAGAGAGAGAGAGAGAGAGAGAGAGAGGACCTCCAACAAACTGTAAGAATGCATCAGTCAGGGGAGCATCGCTCTCTCAGTGCTGCCTTCCTTCCTTCCTCCCTCCCTGCCTTCCTTCCTTCCTGCCTTTCTTCCTTCCTACCTTCCTTCCTTCCTGCCTTCCTGCCTTTTTCTTTCTTCTCTTCATTTTCCTCCAGTGCTCTGGATTAAAACCCAGGGCCTAGAGAGCAGCGTGCTAAACGCGTATTCTGCTATTGAACCCCACCCCCACCAGGTGCTACATTTATTTACCTATTCACCTTGGGTTTTTTTTTTTGTTTGTTTGTTTGATTGACTTATTTGTTTGTTTGTTTGTTTGTTTATGAGACAAAATTACTCAAACTGTGCTCCAAACTGGCCTTGAACTCACTCTTGGTAACCTCTTGCCTAAACCTCAGGTCTGGGCTGTAGACATGAACCTCTATACCCAATTTCATTTAGTAATTGGGAAATTGGGCTGAGAGTGTAATTCAATGGTAAAATACTGACCTAGCCTGTCCAGGGTCTCGAGTTTGATCCCTGGCAACAAAAAGATAAATCAATCAACTGATCAACTCCACAACTGGAAACAGGTTTAGTGGCCTGAGCCCTGCTCTGGTAGGACTGGGAGAGAAGATTGCTTTCAGAAGCAGCTATTGTCAGGGAAGGCCAAAGAAACTGTGTTTTTCAGGAGGATTTAATCTGGGTGAGCAAAAGGCCCTGGGGAATGGCTGTCCTTGAAACAAAGATTACCACGTGAAACCACTTGGAGGGGTGGGGGGGGCACGCTTCACTCTTAAGGGCCTCACACACCAGCACTTGGGAGGTGGGGGCAAGAGGGTCAGGAGTTGAAGGTTTCACTTCAAGTTTGAGCAAGTGCTGGAGGTGTGAGTCCTTTGCTCAAATAACAAAAGAGAGTGATGTGGAGACTCAGCAGGTAAACAGGCTCTCCTCCAGGCCTGTGAGCTGAGTTCAGTTCCAGTGACCCCCTGTGGTGGAGGGAGAGAACCGGCCCCTAAAAGATGTCCTCTGCCTTCACACTTGCACTGTGCCATGTGGCCCCCTCCATAAATAAATGTAAAAGCAAGTTGGGCGGTGGTGGCGCACACCTTTCATTCTGGCACTCAGAAGGCAGAGACGGGCAGATCTCTGTGAGCTCGAGGCCAGCCTGGTCTACAGAGCTCTAGGACAGGTTTCAATGCTACCAAGAAACGCTGTCTCATAAAACCAAACCAAACAAACAAATAAATGTGAAAACAAAAGTACCAAAAAAAGGAAGAAAAAAAATCAGACACTGGTGTTACAAAGACCCTTAATCCCAGCACATGGGAGGCAGAGGCAGGCAGATTTCTGTGAATTTGAGGTAAGCCTATATAACAACTTCCATGCCTGCCAAAGTTACTGGGTAAAAACCTACCTCAAAAGGAAAAAAGAAAGTGCTTGGGAGAAAATCCTAAGGTTGAGGATTAGCAACACACAAGAGAGATTGACAACTGCTCAGTCACATACATGCATATCCATGTACACACATACATGCACATACAGCTTGTAGTGACAGTCTCACCTACAGACACTTCACTTTGCTTAAGGGATTACACAAGAACCTGCCCGGAGGCTCACAGGTATCTGGAGCCAATACACGAAGTCTCTCATAGTCCTTGGCCCACGAGCTACCCCTTTCCCAGAAACCCTCTCCCGCTGGGCTGGGAGGCCCCAGAGTGAATCAGGCAGCCATCACTGAGTGCCCGCCTGCTGGCCCTATTGCCAGCCTGTGACTCAACTGGTGCCAGAGCTCCAGCTGTGGTTTATGGGAGTGGGGACATCTCCTGCCAGGACGCCCTCTGCTCGCCGCCCTTGCTGTGCCTCTGGGCTTCTAGGCCTGTCATTGCCTCGGGTGGATCTGCAAAGACGCAGAAGGCAGGGATTCCTCAACAGGAAAAGGGGACAAGAGATCCCAGCGTAGTGGTGAATGCCTTTAGTCCCAGCACTTGGGAGGATCTCTGAGTTCAAGGCCAGCCTGGTCTATGTAGCAAGCTCCAGGACAGCCAGGACTACATACAGAGATCATGTCTCCAAAAAAGAAAAAAAAGAGAGAGAGAGAAACCAGTCCACAGCACCCCATCCCCCACCTTGCCCACCCTAGACTATCCTAGGAACCAGAGCGAGGGAGAAAAAAAGGTGCATGTATGTGTGTGAATGTGTGTGCATGTATAATGTATGTACCCAAGTGCTATGAGGGCCCAGGATCATGAATTCATACATAGGAGTGCATGAGGGAGGGTGTTACAAGCTTGGATATATGTGCCTTATTCTCATAGATCTCCATGTACTTATATGTGAACAGTTCTACACTGTCTGTATGGATGCACCTGTCTAGAATCCTGGGGTTGCAGATCAACACAGAGCATCTTCTTCATACCCCACCCCGCTCCTCTGGACATGGGAAGGCACACGGTAAGTGAAACAGGGGCATTTGAGGTCCTTGTTCCCCTCCACGAGCATGGTATCCACACAGATCCAAACATGGGCCTTCCTACTCCTTCATGGATGAAAGAGGACCCTACTTGTAGGAGAAGAAGGATGTCTTCCAAAGGCCCCTTATTCCTGTCAGTTCTTATACACCTGGGAGAGAGAGGATGAAGGCTGCACGTACGGAAGTACCAGGCTGGCCTGAGTGTGGGGTAGAAGGGAGATCCCCTCGTTCACGGCTGAGTAACTCTGGGACATCATTGTCCGTATAGTTAATGTGATTGGTACCCGCCTCAGAAAATCACAGAGAAGAGGCGCCTGGCTAAAGTCCCAACCCTCTGAGTCACACAGCTTACCTGGAGCCCTTTGGGCTCCCACTTGCACTTTGGAAAGGACAGCCAAGATTGAAAGCAAGTAGCCAGCCAGCTCCTCTGAGAGCTCTAGGGAGGCAAGCAGGAAGTGGGGCTCTTCCTTGGGCATCATGAGCAAGGCCTAGTCTCACCCAAGCAAGAGTTTGAGTTAGGGACAGGGCCTGGAAGCCCATCCTACTGTGGGAGGCCATGACTCCTTCAAGGTCAGAGCTTGAGGAGTGGGTTCCCAGCCTAGGGATGGGCTAAAAGATGCAAGTCGGAGCCTGCTGGACCAGAGGAGCTGGCTGGGGCCTTTCAAGGGGTAAGGATGACACACCCTTCATTTCCTGCCCCCCAGATTTTTCTTGTTCTGAATGAGAACAGCCTGGGACCTGGAGAGATGGCTCAATAGTGAAGAGTGCTTGCCTCTTTTCCAAAGGACTTGAGTTCTGTTGCCAGCATCTACAGCAGTCAGGTGCCTCGCAACTGGAACTCAAGCTCCAAAGGAGTTCTTTCTTCTGGTCTCCCCAGGCACCTGCACACACATGCATATATACACATGCATGTAAACACACATATACATAAAAATTTTTTTTTTTTTTTTGGTTTTTCGAGACAGGGTTTCTCTGTGGCTTTGGAACCTGTCCTGGAACTAGCTCTGTAGACCAGGCTGGTCTCGAACTCACAGAGATCTGCCTGCCTCTGCCTCCCGAGTGCTGGGATTAAAGGCGTACGCCACCACCGCCCGGCTACATAAAATTTTTAAAAAAACGTATTTTTCTGGGCATGGTGACACATGCCTATAGTCCCAGGAACTCCAGAGGCAGGAGGATGTTTGAGTCCCGGAGTTCTGGGCTGTTGTACACTATGCCATGTCCTTACTAAGGTCAGCATCAATAGGGTGACCTCCTGGGAGTGGGGGACATTCAGGGTGCCTAAGAAGGGGTGAGCTGGCCCAGATCCAAAACAGAGCAGGTCAAAATCAGTGTTTGGTGGGCTGGAGAGATGGCTCCGCAGTTAAGAGCATTGACTAGTCTCCCAGAGGTCCCAGGTTCAATTCACAGCACCCACATGGAGGCTCAAAACCATCTGTAACTGCAATCCCCTGAAATCTGAGGGGCTTTTCAGGAGTAAATGTGTACATGCAGACAAAACACCCGTAGATATAAACCAGATCTTTAGGGGCTGGAGAGATGGCTCAGAGGTTAAGAGCATTGCCTGCTCTTCCAAAGGTCCTGAGTTCAATTCCCAGCAACCACATGGTGGCTCACAACCATCTGTAATTGGGTCTGGTGCCCTCTTCTGGCCTGCAGGCATACACACAGACAGAATATTGTAAACATAATAAATAAATAAATATTAAAAAATAAATAAAACAAATCTTTAAAAAGAAATAAGCGATTGGGTTTTAACCTTCCTTCCTTTCTTTCAACAGGGCTTCTCTGTTTAACTCTGACTGTTCTGGAGAAGCCTGGCCTTGAACTCACGTGCCTCTGCCTCCTGGGTGCCTGCATCACCCCGTCCGACTTAAATAGATTTCTACTTATTTAGTTTTTATGTGTAAGGGTGTTTTGCTAGCACATATGTCTGTGTACCATTTGTGTATCTGGTTGCCCTGAACCCCTAAAATAAATCTTTATTTACCATGGTGGGATTGATTAAAGGGGCAAATAAATATTTTTTTTTAAATTATTTATTTTACTTAAAAATGTGTGCATGTGCACATACGTGATTATAGCTACCTACAGAGGCAGAAGGAAGCAGCAGATCCCTGGAGCTGGAGGCCATGTGAAGTTTTAGTCAGGTTTGGCCACTGATCCTTAGAGGCCCCTGAGAGTCTCATTTTCTTCAATTTCATGGAAGTTTCATTTGGAAGCAACTCTAGGACCTCAGAAGGGTCGGACAGTATTAAGAATATTCAGCCTGGTGATGGTGGCACATGCCTTTAATCCTACCACTTGGGAGGCAGAGGCAGGCTGATCGCTAAGAGTTTGAGACCAGCCCGGTCTTGGTGAATTCCAAGACAAGCTCCAAAGCTACACAGAGAAACCCCGTTTTGGGGAAGAAAAAAAAAAAGTATTTCAGAGCCAGATAGTAGTGATGTTTATATTTACTCTCAGCATTCGGGGGGGCAGAGGCAGGTTGACCTTTGAGTTGGAGACCAGCCTTGTCTACAGAATGGGTTCCAGGACAGCCAGGGCTACACAGAGAAACCCTGTCTCAAAAAAATGAAAGAAGGAGAGAGGGATGGAGGGAGGAAAGGAAAGAGGGAAGAATATTTCAGGCTTTGTGTACCACACTCTCATCCAGGGTCATGCCCAAAAGCTAGATTTTTAGCCACGTGTATTCATGTGTGAATATCCACGTACATCCAGACGCATGCTCAGATATGTGTCATGCCATGCCAGTATTTATGGGGATCCATGTGTGCATATGGGCACCCATGGGCATATTTGAGTGTGTCCCTGCCTGGACCTGGTCTGGGTCTGGTGTTCGGAAAGCCGTAAAGGCAGGTGAGGGGGAAATCCGTTGAAAGTTGTGAAGACAAGCAGCTGAACATTTTGGCCTACTCGGTGCCAGCCACTGGGGAAGAAGAGCTAATAAACGGAGTTGACAGGTCTAGGATGTCTGGAGGGCTCTAGCTTGCCTCTTGGGAACCAGATCCCCGAAGCCCCGCCTTCTGATTTCCTCACTTCCTTCTCATCGACAGGGAAGCTCTTGAAGGCCAGAGGGCTCTTCCATAAGATGAGAGGTCCAGACCAGCGGTGAAGAAAGTAGAAATGCTCACAGGTTTCCTGGGTCTAAGCTAGCTCTACCCCCGCAGCCGGGAAAAGAAGGGCTAGACTAACCGCTGGGCTTCCCGCGGAAGAATACATGGGTTTCTGGATACGAGGTAACAGATGACGGTCTAGCAGGGATGGTCTAGCAGGGAGAGAGCAGGTCAGATGTATGGAAATTGTTTGAGGACTAGAAGATTCGGGAGGCCAGGTGAGGAGGGCGGAAGGGAGTGGAAAGGAACTGGAGCTGAGGGCTGAACAGAGGCCAGTTGGGCCACCGTTCCATGAAGGCCCTCACAACAGAAGGTATGTTCATAGGAATTTCACAGAAGGAAATACCGTATGTGACTGACATGCCAAAAAGGCTACACGTGTGCTGCCTGAGTCCCAGTCCCTCCCGCCTCATCCCAGCCCAGGCTGGCTCCGCCTCATCCCAGCCCAGGCTGGCTGCTGATTACAGGGTAGCAGCCGCCTGCCCAGAGGGTGAGGAGTCACAGGGAAAGGCTCCATGGGAGGGACAGGGAACACTGGGAGATTCTACAGTCGGAGTTCAGAAACTTCTAGATCTGGGGTCTGTGGGCTGAGAAGTTTGGAGATGGGAGGAGGCATTTTGTGGAGGGAAGATTAGAGAAAGGCCAAGAAGCCGTATCTGTGTGTCTTTTTTCTTTCTTTCTTTCTTTTTTTTTTGTTTTGTTTTGTTTTGTTTTTCGAGACAGGGTTTCTCTGTAGCTCTGAAGCCTGTCCCAGCACTAGCTCTTGTGGACCAGGCTGGCCTCAAACTCACAGAGATCCACCTGCCTCTGCCTCCTGAGTGCTGAGATTAAAGGCCTGCGCCACCACCTCCCAGCTTCTGTGTATCTTTTTCAGCCACACTTTGACTGACACTGCCCTTCAGTCGAGGCCAAATCGACCTCTTCAGTTCTTGGGAATTTCAAGCTCTGTCTTGTGAAGTAGAGGAAAACTAGGTCTTGCTTCTCAGGGGCAGAAGTTTGGGCCTGAGCTGGGACGCACCCTCCTTGTCTGCCTCTGGACAGACCTCAGGCCTTTCTCTCTTCGTCCCCCTCACCACACCTCACTTCACCCCTTGGCCCGAATGGCAGGCTCAGCCTGGCCAGAGAAGCTTGGGGCCTTACCCCCAACTCCCGGTGCTTCCCTGGACAAGTTCCTACACGGCTGAACCTCATATAAACCAGAAAAACCATGCTCCCCACCCACCTCTCAGAAGTTGAGGAGCAAGAGGAAGTCTCCCTCTGGAACGCCCCTTTCCTGGGTCCCACTTAGTTCCGGGGGGGGGTTATCCGAGGTGCCACCCCCTTGCCTGAAGCAGGCTGATGGGCAGTGGCCTTTCCCGTGGAAAGCAGGGTGACTCAGGACCTCACGATTCTCTCCCTTATCACTCACCTGGATTAATACCTGACTCACAAGTACCGGATGCTGGGGGGTGACATATATATTGGGGAGAGGCTGGTTAGCTCAAATCTGACTCTAGGACTCCATTGATGTAACCTGATTCTCAGACTCCTGGGTTTGGGGGGCACTGTGCTTTTTCTTCCAAAGTAAGGAGCTGGGTGGCAGAAAATCGGGGCTTCAACTAAGATTTGGATTGAGAGGAGGCTGACCGTATTGTAGCCAGGGAAGAGGCCCCTTTCGGGGTTCTCCACATGGAACAAAAGAGGATTTGAATTGTCAGAACTTTGGAAGTCCGAACATCCCCCCTCCCAAAGGGAACATCTTTTCTAGGAGCCACAGGAAGAAGTCCAGGCTTCCTACATTCCTGCCTCTTACCTGACCTGAACTCTGAAGTCAGATGTCCCTCTTTGCGGTGATTCCTTGTGCTGTACACACAGACCAAGGCATAAAGATATGTGTGTGTGTGTGTGTGTGTGTGTGTGTGTGCACATGCCTACTTGCTGCACACAGGACCATGCCGGAGATGAAACGACCCTACCTGTCCACCTGCACTGAAGAACATGCAGAGGCCGGTGCCCCCATGGGGATGGACCCCCAACACCACCTCTAGCATACACACACACACACAACACCTCTAGCACACACACACACACACACACACACAAAGGCTTTCTCTGAGCGGAGCCTCCCTCCCCGCTCCCTCTTCAGATGCCCCAGTGGACTGAGACATGAGTGGCTACACAGGTGCACTGTAGCAAAGAGCCAGGGCAGAGTCAGGGCCTTGCCTCCCGGAGATCTAAGGAAACAGGTTAGAGCTGCCTTGTGAGGGATTTAAGTGAAAGCTTGGGCTTCCCGCCCTGGCTCAGGCAAGAGCGGTATGCGGGAAGGTATGGTATGGCTCCTTGGGTTTCTGAGCTCACAGCCTCTTCTTTCGCCACTTGGGCATGCTGAGGGCACTCAACAAAGTCATTGTTCTGTGCCTTCTATAGATGGCAAGAGTGAGTCAGGCCAGAGGCCCAAGCCCTGATGGTTTCTGGCATCTATACCGCCCAGGGCCACCTGCTATAGGCCTCCCACCTGTTTGCTATAGACCCCCAGCCTGCTATAGACCCCCAGCCTGCTATAGACCTGCCTCCAGGCCACACTACCCACCTCTTCCTCCAACTGAACCATCCAGAACTGGACTTGTACAAGGGCCTGAAGCCACCCTGGGGATGAAACAGGATGGTTTTGAAAAGGGCCAGCCAATCCTGAATTTCCTTAGAGCCCACAGAGGAATTGTGCAGAAATAAGCCAAGGAACCAAAGGCAAAGGGGCAGAGACAAGCCAAGGGCAACCCTAGACTATGGCTACAGGGCTTTATAAGAATAAGGCGCTGACACAGGTGCTTCTTCACATGAGTTATAGAACTATAGAACATCCAATCCATCACATCTCCTCTGCTAATTTCAAACCTGGGCTGAACTGTCCAATGACAGCAGGGACAGGATAAAGTGCACAAAGACAAAACTGGAAACAGAATTCCTTCCTGCACGTGGCTTCTCACCATGGTGGAGCTCACTGGTTATCTATGCACTACTGATCCCACCCAGCACTGAGCTTGATTCCTCATTCAGAAAGGAGTTAAAAATACCTTTTCTTTCTCCCCGCCACCCCTCCCCCACCCCTGCTTTGGTTTTTCAAGACAGGGTTCCTGTGTGTAGCCCTGGCTGTCCTGGAACTCTCTTAAGTCTGGATTGGCCTCCAATTCAGAGATGGGCTTGCCTGTGTCTCCCAAGTGCTGGGATTAAAGGTGTGCACCATCACTGCCTGGCCAAGTACCTCTTTATAGGACTGATATGATTATATAACCACATTTCTACACAAAATATGGAAGTCAAGCCAGGCATAGTGACATATACTCATAATCCCAGCACTTGGGAGGCAGAAGCAGGAGACTCAAGAATAATTCAAGGCCAGGTTCACTTTTACACGTGAGTTCAAGGCCAGCCCGGGCTACACAGGATGCTGTCTCAGAAGACTAAGAAAAAATGTGAGCCGGGCGATGGTGGCGCACGCCTTTAATCCCAGCACTCGGGAGGCAGAGGCAGGCGGATCTCTGTGAGTTCGAGACCAGCCTGGTCTACAGAGCTAGTTCCAGGACAGGCTCCAAAGCCACAGAGAAACACTGTCTCGAAAAACCAAAAAATAAAAAAAAAAAATAAAAAAAAAAAATGTGAAAACCAACACCTAACTGTAACAGTGATGGCTTATTTATGTATTTTATATACATGGATGCTGTCTGCATGTATGTCTGCACACCATAGGGCATCGTATCCCATGGGACTAGTTATAGAAGGTTGAAAGCCACCATGTGGTTGCAGGGAACTGAACTAAGGACCTCTGGAAAAGTAGCCAGTGTCTCTTAAGTACTGAACCATCTCTCCAGCTTCTGTTTTTTGCTTAAAAGAGACAGGGTTTCTCTGTGTAGCCCTTGCTGTCCTGAAACTCACTCTGTAGACCAGGCTAGAATTAAACTCAGCTCTCTGTCCTCCGGACCCTTCTCACACAGCAGGCCAAAATCATGAGAAAAGACAACTCAGGTGCCCAGAAAGCATTAAACAATTTAATCTCAAATCAGAGTTCCAGACAACAGACGGTGCGCACCGGTATGCATGCCTGCCAAGTGAACTCAACAAGGAGCAACTGCGTTCTCCATTCAAAAGAGGGAAAGCGCACCTCAGGCTGGGGTGGGGGGCAGGGACTAGGAGGGGTGCTATATGAGCTGAGTCTAAAAAAACCATCCAGGATTAGGAGAGAAAAGAAGGGAGTGGCTGCCAGAAGTGGGCTGGATCAGGCTGAGAGGCAGCATCCTGCCTCACTCAGAGCTCCCGGAGATCAGGTGTGTAGCACAGTCATGGGAATGACAGGCAGCCGCAAAGGACAGGCAGGACCCACACTGAGGCCAGGCAGCAGCACCCAGTGCTGTAGGCATTCCTTCTGGACTGGAGGGTCCCCCTCAACTCCACACACCCAGGCCCTGTCTGGTCCAGGTCTTCTCCCCACTGTTACTCTGCTGGGAGGCAGTAGCACTAACACGGAAGGGCACTGCGGTTGTTCAATGGGCTCTATTCATACATGCACAACCCCTTTTCCACTGTACAGTGTTGGTGCTGTGACCTTCAGGAACGGCCATACTTCTCTGGGGTCCTATCTAAAGATCTGAAGGCACACTGCTATCTGGGCACGTATGTCCTGCCAGTGGGATGAGGACCTGGCCCCCACACCAGGCAGGCACATGTCCTTCAACTGTTTCAAGATGAAGATCGAGAGAGAAACAAAAGTGAAGAAAAACAGTCCAGGCTGATTCGGAACTGATAGGCAAAAGGATCTGGAGGATTCAGTTTCCTCTGAGCTGGCTCCTCCTCTTCCGAGAATTTGGTTGGTCAGGTCTGGGGACACAAGACACCATGGCCCCCGCCCCAGCACTAAAGCACAGAACTGAAAAATCTGGCAAGGCTTTCTCAAGTGTCCATAAAGCAGCGGCTGCCCGCGGACAGGCTGCTCCAGACGTCCAAGGTCCCATGGTCCTCCTACTGCTTGTCAATGCTGGAGTCACACAGTCCATCTCTCGCTTCGGGCCTCTACAGACTGTACCAGGCCTTCACCCAACACCGCAAAGTCCTCCAAGATTGCCTCTATGTTGGGCACCATCACAAGCTCCCCACCTCGAGACACCACCATGCGTCCCTTTACGTTGGAGGCCTGAAGAATCAGAGAGTAAGTTTGAGTTGGGTGTCACCAAAGCACACACTGAGCTGCAAGGTCGGGGGCAGTGTGGACAGGCATATGAGCCCTGACATGTACTTGACCCAGGGCCACACGGAAAGGCATACCCGCAGAGAACCACGTGTGCACACTCAGCAATGTGTTGACAGTCACTGGTCAGCATACCTTAAAGGGCTGGGGCTGGAAGCTGGTGGGCTTCCAGAGGACACCGATCACCTCCCCACCATGCTGGTCATAGAAGAAAAGCGCCAGATCTCCAAAGGCCTCCTGGAAGGGATAGAACACAGACGAGATCACTACAGGCACCTAGGACCTCCTCCATGGTTCCAGCGCCCCTGAACACTCCCCAGGCCCGCCAGTCCTTTACAACTTACCCTGAGCTCTGCCAGATAGAGCTGAGGGGGATCGTAGCCCAGGACAGGCATCAGAGACGAAGGCCCTGGCTCACTGAGCAGACCCCGGCAGAAGGAGGCAGCTGGAGAGTCCACGGCTTGCCGGTGCCGGGGAATGTGGCGGGGAGTCAGGCGGATCAGTACATCGTACATGTCTAAGGGTGGCCGGAACACTGTCTACGGAAGCCTTTACGTTAGTTACCCTTCCACGTACCTCACGCCCAAGCACCTGGTCATCCATTAAGGGCTTGTGTGCCCACAGAAGGTGAGAACAGCAAGTCCCAGTGAGGGAAGCAGCCAGGGCCAGCTGGAGTCCAGAAGCAGAAGGCAAAAGGACGCCCAGAATTTCTGACAGGCTCTGCCACTGCCAGGCACCATGGCAGCTTCAAAGCCTTTATATATCACGTCTCACGACACAGAGCAACTGGGTACCCTGAGAAGCCCTCGGACTCTCTGACCCTAGGAGTTAACCCTGAGTCGGATGCTTACCCTAATGTCCCCAGGCCCCCGGGGATCCATCAGCTGCCTCTCTAGGACAGGGAGGGCTTCAGCGGCCAGGATCACGAGCTGCTGAAGGATCTGGGACACAGAAAAGTCACAAGATTGACTGACCATGGTTCTTTGAGCTTGGCCTGGGCCTTTCTTTTCAGTATTAGAAAAAAAAAATTTAATTTTGGGACAGGTATGGGGTTGAACCTGGGCAGAGGGTCTATCCTGCGTCCACACAGAGCTTCTGCGGTCCTGGGGAGTAATGATGACCATGACCGGGAGTTGTGTCCGAGCTGCCAGGAAACTACTTCGAATCTCTACCTGCTCCTCAGCTAGAGATAGAGGGGATGCCATGTCAGCCCCACATAGACCGTGTAACTAGCAACTGCCCATCATAGGAATTTTCCAATACCTCTCTCCTAAAGGACAAAGGTTATGAAAGGGACACCACATGGCCTCAATGGGGTGGGGTGTTAATCTCCCAGCACCAGCCCAGAGGCAGAGTTTCCCCCTGCTTGTCACCCCTAGACTAGTCTCCGGCTTGCACAAGCTGAGGCCTGCCCAAGGCCCCCCTCGTCCTGGGCTCTCACACACCTGGAGAATTAGGAACCCGACACCCTGTTCTCTGCTGAGACCCAGAGCTCCTAAGATTACAATGGGAAACCAACAATCCCACCTCCAAGGTGTGGGCACTCAGTCTAACTTCCTGCTCCCCGGCCACAAGACCTCTCACCTAGCATTCAAGAAGCCTTTCTCCACTCTCCCCTCTCTCCACAGCCCCCGGGTGGCCTGTTCACCAGCCTGGTCCATTTTGTCATGGACCACATGGGCAAAGCTCTCTAAGCCAGACTCCATGGGGCGGGGGGGGGAGGGGGGTCTCTTCCTCCTGACAATCGTAGTCCCCAAGATAGACAGTTAGGCTTAGCCATCTGGGACGTGGGAGGCTTCCCTGACAGAATTCCAGGGAGACCCTGTCTGTCTTTCTGTGCCATCTATAAGGGCAGTTCTTCCAGTAGTCTGACCCGAGTCTACCGCTTACCAGTCAGCTCACTGTTGAGGTTGACAATGAGCGGGTTGTTCTTCCAATCAAAGGTAGAGACCAGGTAAAGGAATCGAAGAAAGCCAACCTGCGGGGAGCTGAGCAGACAGATGAGAAAGAACATGAGGCCTCACGTCCCCCTTCCCAGGCTTCTACAATCCGTTAGCGCAGACTGTGGGAAGTCTGGGACTGACCTCATGGGGGACGTAGCCACCCTCCCCCATTTAGAGTAAGAACTGCATCACGAAGGGCAACTTCCCAGGTAAGAAAAATGTTGGAGGAACTACCTGGGAGGGGTGAAGGGCTCGGAGTGCAGGAAGAGGGCAGCAGCCACCAGATCCAGGCTCTCATCAGTGAATCCATCACCCAAAAGCTGGGCACGTACCCACCGCTTGGCCAGGCGAGCCACACCTGAGAAGGCCGGGTGCTGCTGCTGGAGTCTGGGAGAGAAGGAATGGTAGTGAGAGCCCGGAACCCAGAGCCCCACACAGCGTTTTAGCCCTACAGCCACAGTCATTCGACCCCTGCCCAACGCTGGCCTTTGTGCTAATGTGTTACATGTGCTATCGCATATTAGCCAGGCAAACACCTGGGAGGCTGTTACTAACAGTAACACAAATGAACTATCGTAGTATCTGGCCTCTCAGAGAGTCTGGTAGCCAGGCGAGCAGAACAGGGGCAGGGGAAGGCCTACATCCAAGACGAGCTTATGCATACAGCCTTACCCATGCAGGGCACTGGTGAGCAGGGGCAACAGCCTGGTTTCTCTCTCAAGGCGGAGGGAGGCGGGTGTGTCTCTCATAGAGATCATGCCCTCGGGGCTCCGTACCTCCTTCAGGATCTGTGGCTCCCGTTGATAGGCCACTCGAATTCTGAACACAAACCCATCCTGTGGGAAGATGTGGCAAAGGAAGTGATGTCAGAACACATGGGGGTGCTCTGCTGCCTGTACCCCTGGGCCCCCAGCACACGACTCACAGGGACCACACGACCCACAGGGACATCCCTGGAGCCCGTTCTCTGTGGTTTCCCAGCCTGCACCAGCCTGACCTTGAGGACGTCAGTGTGTGTGGCAGTGGCGCGGCACTGTAGCCGATGCTGCTGTGTCAACAGTTCTGCCAGGCGCAGCTGGAAGGCAGCTCGGACCCGCTGCACAGCCTCTGCATTCTGAGGCCACTTCCCGCTGCCCTCGAGGTGACAAACCACTGAAGAATAAAAGGGGCGAGAGATCTAATACTGCAGCCTGCTGCCTCTCCCACTCCCTTGCCAGAACCCTCTTACCAGTCATAGGCTCCACGTAGGCTGGGCAGGGCTTATCCAGCCGGGGCAACAGGGAAGCCCGCTCTTTGAGATGCTTATAGAAGGAATAGGCAGGCCGAACCGGGGTTGGAGGGAATACCTACAGAAAAAATGAGGATGATAACTTTAGTAGGGAGGGAGAGCCAGAGACAGGAGGTAAAAGGGACTGAACAGAGGTGTGAGGGAGACACCAACTGGAAGGGACTCCCCACCTCACCTCTGTATAGCGCAGCACTGGGTGAGTTCCCTGAACAGCAGACACGGTGAGTGGGAGTCCTTCCAGCCCCCACAGCAGGCGGCTGAGGTCATCATAGCTACGCACAGCCAATGCCAGGGCTTCTTCACCTGTGTTGGACAGCTGGAGAAGAGAAGACACTCAGGAAGAAGTCTGGATCTTACAGAACCCCAGCACCATCTAGGATCCTGCAGGACCACAGCACCCCCTGCTGGACACAGAAGATGCAGGCTGGCTGCAGTAGGAAAGGTTCTTTCCAGTCTTGCCCTGCAGTATCACTCTACAATCACTTGGTCAGACTCAGGCTCTTACCTCTTTCGGGCCTTGGATCAATGCATCAAGGAAACCACCCACATAGTGGACACAGGTATCTGGGATGTCAGCATGGCTAAAGAACACAGATACAATGAGGGCATCAGGGGCTACGTCCACTGACCACAGCAGCCTCCTGGCATGAAGATGCTAACACTCACAGTGCCAAGAGGTGGGTGACCACCTGTTGAGGAATAAGGCGCTTCTCAGAAACAGAGGCCGCCTCCCAGACCACAGCTTCCCGGATGGCTCCGTCCTGGAAACGTCTCAGTTCTGAGCGGGACCCCCAGAACTGACGGAAGTCAGCAGCCTGGGGAGAAGCAAAGGATGGGAGGAAAGATCAGGAAAGAAAGACTGAGTCAGGGTGTAGCAGTGGTAGGCCTTGCCTACCAGCACGCTCGAAGCCCTAGGCTCAATCCTAAGCGCTGAAGCAAACTATAGGCTGTCTCAGAAAGCTCCACCATGAGAGGCCTCAGCTCGGGCAGCATGAGGGGGACCCGCCCACTCCTCCCCACGGACAGGCTGGGGTTGCACACCTCAGGCCGGTCAGCCTCAGGACCTAGGTCAAGAACACTGGTCAGTCCCTCAGGCTGGAGGAGCAACCCCAGGGTCAGGGTCCCACAGTCCTTGTGCTTCGGTGGCTCTTCCTTGATGTCCCACTGTAGGGAATAAAAGGGTCGAGTTCAACCCCAACGTCCCCCAGCCTGGTCTAGAAACTAGCCAGCTGGGCAGCCCGTCTTTGGTGTCCCTTGGGACCCCACAAACTCCCCATCATACACAGTCTCACCTCTGGGACTGGAGGCCGAGAGTGAGCCAGAAGGCGCAGCCGGGACCCCAGACCCTGCTCCAAAATCGTGGTTAGCGGGCCCAAAGCTGCTGAAACATAGTCCCCACCATTGTCCTGTAGCTCTGGCCAGAGCTTTAGCCGGTGACATGCTGCCTGCAGACGACTCAGTGGGCGGAGACTGGAGGGCATAGGATGAAGAGGACCAATCAGGACCCACTAAGTCCTTGCTGCTTCCCCCCTAATGACCCGTACCCTGTATCAGCCCCAAACTCACTGGACAATGTGGTCAAAAGCCCGCACCATGGGTTTGGGAGTCATCAACAGCAAGTGAAATCCATCGTCAGCTTGGCTGTCCAGCAAGGCCATGGACAGCTGGGCCTCATGCTGCACCTGGGCCACAGGGTGAAGGAGGGGCCGCAGCTGTAACCCTCATGGGCTGAAGGGGTCACATCTGACCTTACTTCTTTGGAGAGGAGTGTCTGACAAAGGAACAGCGTCTGGGCTGGGACCTCTGGAGGATACAGGACTAGGAGCCCACGGGTACCTGCTTGTAAGTGGAAGCTGTGACATCGGCACAGAGGTTGAGGTGGCCTGTGGTGTCCAGGAACACAACTGGGAAGACCTGGTGGAAATCGGCCAGGACTGGCTGCCAGGCAGAGAGAAGACAGTCAGGACTAATCGGGCCAATCAGGTCCTGTACCTTCGGGTCCTGGCACAGCCCTGCCCTTCCCTAACTCACCATGGAGGGATCTGAACCCAGAGATAAACTGATTCCGTTGACCGTCAGATCCGTAGTGGCTAGATTGAAGAGGGGAGGTGTTAGGAGGTTTCCCTTGGGACCCAGGCACAGGGACACCCTCCCGCAGCCCGGGTGGCTATACCTATTTGTTTCTCATCTGGTGACAAGGAACTAAATGAGCTGGGTCCCCGGGGTAAGTGGAACCCCTGGCCTTTCCAATCTAGCTGCCTTACCCAGAAACTGTAAGACACTTCTCAGGACCTGGTAGCCGCTCATGGTAGTATGGATCTTGCGTTTAGACACGAGGAAGGCAACCAGCATGGAAATAATGAAGCCATTAAATCCACCCAGGCCCTGAAAGAGACACAACAGATCTGAGCTCAGTAGCAGCCCGTAACACGGGGAGGGGAGGCCACTAGGGGCACCTTCAGCTCACCTTGTCCAGCTCCCGCTGCCGCAGCCAAACCTTCAGAAGTGCTATACCATCCTTCAGCCCCTGGGCAGAGCCCAACACAATGGATAGCAGGTGCATTTGGGACTCAAGAGCTGTATCCTGCAGGATCCATGTATTATAGTGGGGTGTGGGGGGCTCTGGGCTAGCTGTCGAGGAAAAAATATATAGAAGCTGTGAGGAACAAAGCCTCCGCAAAACCCCGGTCCACCAACACATTCCAACACCAGTGCCTACTGACCACTCTCCGAAGCACTGTGCCCTCGGTACCAGGCAGAACGCACATTGTTCTTGGTTGGCAGCATGCGGCAAGGGCGGAAGAAGTCCAAAGGAGGACACGGATGCAGGCGTACAGTAACCAGACGCTCATCCTTCCCTAGGCGGGGACAAGGAATACTGACATCCTACAACTCCTGAAACCAGAGGGATCCCCTCACCACCCCCTCATACTTGGGGCACCTGTGACTTTCCACCTCATAATTTGAGACCAATGCCTCTCACCTTGGCCTTAAGGCTCCTATTTCTACTCTCTAGACCTTTCGGACCTTGTGACCACCCCCCTCCGGATTTGTCACCCCACACTGTGCACCAAACCCAGTTGGTGACTCCCACCCTGTGGCCGCAGCAGCAGTGAGGGCTTCAGGTGGCAGCCACTGGTGTAAGAGAAGCGAACACTGCCAAAGAGAGGATCCTGGGCCAGGTGGTAAGCCAAGTGAGCGAGGTAAAGAGCACGCTTGCGGAAGTAGCGCTGGTTCAGGCCATCTTTGTCCTGGAAGATTTCCTGGAGGAGTCAGGGAAAAAGAAGTCAGACACAGAAGTGCTTATGGAGCTAGGGGCTAGGTTGAAGCTAGGCTTAATTCCCAGGGCATTATCACTGACTCAGGAGTGCGTAAAACAACGGGAGCATCATATCCAACGTTCAGACGAAGAGCTCAAAGGGACAGTAACTGGGCCAAGGGCCCATCTAAGCTACCCTCAGAGTGGCGGCCCTCTACACCCCCAAACCACGGGCCTTACCCTGGGCATGGTCAGCGCCACATCCACATTGACGTCTGGTCGGATACAAGTGCCCAGAAGGTAGCTGCCCACGACAGTGATCTGGGACGGAGGCAGGAAGCGGAAGGAACCCTTCACAGCATAGGGCACCTGGTGGAGGGGCACTCGAACGCCAGCTGGGAGCCATGACTGGTCTGTGAGCTGGAAAGATGGAGAGGAAATACATGGATTCTACTACCTTCCTCACAAAGCCCTGATGTCTAGTAGACAACATACCAGCATGTTAAAAACTAAACTCTCAGCGCCGGGCGGTGTGAGTTCGAGACCAGCCTGGTCTACAAGAGCTAGTTCCAGGACAGGCTCCAAAACCAGAGAAACCCTGTCTCGAAAAACCAAAAAAAAAAAAAAAAAAAAAAAGCTTCTGTAAAGCAAAGGACATGGTCAACAAGACAAAATGACAGCCTACAGAATGGGAAAAGATCTTCACTAACCCCACATCAGACAGAGGTCTGATCTCCAAAATATACTAAGAACTCGAGAAATTGGTCACCAAAAGAACACATAATCCAATAAAAAAAAAAAATTGAGGACTGGAGAGATGGCTCAGAGGTTAAGAGCACTGCCTGCTCTTCCAAAGGTCCTGAGTTCAATTCCCAGCAACCACATGGTGGCTCACAACCATCTGTAATGAGGTCTGGTGCCCTCTTCTGGCCTTCAGACATACATACAGACAGAATGTTGTATACATAATAAATAAATATTTAAAAAAAAAAAAATTGAGTACAGACCTAAACAGAGAACTCTCAACAGAGGAATCTAAAATGGCTGAAAGAGGGCTGGAGAGATGGCTCAGTGGTTAAGAGCATTGCCTGCTCTTCCAAAAGTCCTGAGTTCAATTCCCAGCAACCACATGGTGGCTCACAACCATCTGTAAGGAGGTCTGGTGCCCTCTTCTGGCCTTCAGGCATACACACAGACAGAATATTCTATACATAATAAATAAATAAACAAACATTTAAAAAAAATAAAATAAAATGGCTGAAAGACACTTAAGAAAATGTTCAACATCCTTAGTTGTCAAAGAAATGCAAATCAAAACAACTCTGAGATTCCATCTTACACCTGTAAGAATGGACAAGATCAAAAACACTGATGACAACTTATGCTGGAGAGGTTGTGGGGAAAAGGGAACACTCCTGCATTGCTGGTGGGAATGCAAGCTGGTACAGCCACTATGGATGTCAGTGTGGCGATTTCTCAGAAAAATTAGGAAACAACCTTCCTCAAGACCCAGTAATACCATTTTTGGGTATATATCCAAAGGATGCTCAATCGTGCCACAAGGACATGTGCTCAACTATGTTCACAGCAGCTTTGTTTGTCATAGCCAGAACCTGGAAACAAACTAAATGCCCCTCGACCGAAGAATGGATAAGGAAAATGTGGTACATTTACACAATGGAGTACTACTCAGCAGAAAAAAATGACAGCTTGAATTTTGCAGGAAAATGGATGGAACTAGAAAACATTATTTTGAGTGAGGTAACCCAGACACAGAAAGACAATTATCACATGTACTCACTCATAGGTGGTTTTTAAACATAAAGCAAAGAAAGCCAGCCTACAAACCACAATCCCAGAGAATTTAGACAAAAATGTGGACACTAAGAGAGACATACATAGATCTAATCTACATGGGAAGTAAAAAGTAGAAAAAGACAAGATGTCCTGAGTAAATTGGGAGCATGGGGACCTTGGGGGAGGATTGAAGCGGGGAGAGGAGAGGCAGGAAGGGGATCAGAGAAAAATGTAGAGCTCAATAAAATAAAATAAATATCCATTTTTGGTTGGATGTAAAGGTTTACAACTATAATCCCAGCACTCAGGAGACTGAAGCAGGAGGATAACCACCAGTCTGAGGACAACACAGGTTACAGAGCTAAGACCCTGTGTTAAAAACAAAACGTGGGGGGCTGGAGAGATGGCTCAGCGGTTAAGAGCATTGCCTGCTCTTCCAAAGGTCCTGAGTTCAATTCCCAGCAACCATATGGTGGCTCACAACCATCTGTAATGGGGTCTGGTGCCCTCTTCTGGCCTTCAGGCATACACACAGAAAGAATATTGTATACATAATAAATAAATATTTAAAAACAAAACAAAACAAAATGTGAGTCAATCTCAGTCCTTGGGAGCTTTGACAGAACTATTAAGAGTTCAAAACCAGCCAGGGCTACATAAGACCCTGTTCAAACAAACAAACAAAATCCTATATAACATTTGTGCAAGACATACATATGGTTGTGTTTTGTTGTTTTTTTCCCCCCCTTTGGCTTTTTTTTTTTTTTTTTTTTGGTGGGGTGGGGGTTGAGACAGGGTTTTTCTGACTGTCCTGGAACTCGCTCTTGTAGAACAGACTGGCTTTGAACTCACAAAGATCCGCCTGTCTCTGCCTTCCCAGTGCTGAGATCAAAGGTGGGCGCCCCACCATCCGGCCCATACACAAGGTTGCTGAGTGATAAATACGTGGATGTCTGGTGACCCGGTTCAGCTTTCTCGCAATGACAATGATTTCACTTGCACCCCACTCTCTTGGGAGAACAGCAGAGTGTCAGATTCCCCAGGCAACCCTTCTCACCTCAGTCTCAGGGGCTGAGGGCACTCTCTGGATCCGCTGGTTGACCTCCTTCAGGAAAGCATCGATCCTCTCTTTCTTCTTGTCTGAGAGTCTCACTTCCTTCAGTAACTCCTCCACCTGTAAAAGAGGGAAAAAGGAAAACCTGTCAGGCTCAGGACCCCAGAGAAATCCCTCTCACCCATGCCCGGGTCGCCTGTAAGGACCTGCAAGCGAAGCAAGCTGGAGTGGAACAAGATCTCCGTCTCCCGCAGGCGATTCAGCTCCTCATTTGTAGGCTCCTTGTACAGTTCTGCCCGACTGAGCTTCACGGGCTGCAGGAGGCCGTCTGCAGTTGGCTCAGTTTTTGCGCGCTTTCTGGAGGTCACCTTCTCCTTGCTCCCCTCTTCCAGGCCAAGCTCCAAAACCTATGACCAGAGAGGGAAAAGCCAACATGAAACCGTGGGTACCTACATCAGTTGCTTAAAGGTTATGGGTAAAGGCTTCATCTTCTCTAGGTCCTCCCTTTCAGTGGGCATCGGATTTTAGACAACTCGGGATGTTCGTCATGGGGATGAGTCTGACAGCTGTCTTACTTGGGCCTGGCTGAATTAATTTAATGTTCATTGCCTTAAGCAGAGCCTCAAAGCTCTCGTGGTTCCAGATACCACAAATCTCCTCCAATCCTGCTGCATTTAGATCTTGCCAGGCCTCGCTTCCCTGAAAATCTTTACCCAGTGATCTAAGTTAGAAGAATGGAGGAAACGCGGTTGCTCCAGGATGGGCCGCCCTGAAGTCTCCCACGAGCTGTCAGGTCTGACTACCTCATGCTCTGTAGCCAAGAAAGCACATTTTGGAACTCTTTCACCTTCTGAGATCAACCAACCTCTGGCTCCCCTGCTGCTCCGCGAAGCTGCTCTCCGGCGGGGGCCGGCCCCATCTCCACCGCAGGTTACTCTCCCGCACTAGGGATTCAAGCCGGATCTACCGCGTAGCTCCCCACGTGGGCCGAAAGGACAACTCCAGAGTTCGAACCCCTGTTACAGGTCCCTCCCACTGCAGGACCATTGGGCTAGAGCACGTCACCTCGATCACTATCGGTCAATCCTTCGCGCAGAACCGCCCATTATGGGCGGGACCAAAGGAGGTCCTGGGATTTACTATTTCTTCGCGACACAAAACCGGAAGCGCGTGTGAGTCCTACTGGTCGCGTTCTTTCCTCACTTCCCTATCTAGGAAGGGAAGGGTGGAGCTTGCCTTCGTTTCCGGTGGGGTTTTTGTTTTGTTTTGTTTGCCTGTTTATGCTAGTGGTTCTCAGCATGTGACCTGTCGTGCCTATTAGCAAATCATGTGATTTCTACCTCTTGAATTCGTTTTTTTCTGTTTTCCCAACCAAGTTTAGTTCAAGTATCTAGAATTCTAACATAGCCTCTCTCCAACTTTTCCTTCTTAAAATATAAAATAACGGCCAGGGAGTGGTGGCACATGCCCTTAATCCCAGCACTCAGGAGTCAGAGGCGGATCTCTGAGTTCGAGGCCAGCCTCTTCTACAAAACAAGTTCTAGGACAGCCAAGACTTTTACACAGAGAAACCCTGTCTTGAAAAATGTGTGTGTGTGTGTGTGTGTGTGTGTGTGTGTGTATACGGACACATACATGTGTATGTGTATAAAAGATACAAACATTAAAAGTTTAAACACAGATCCTTGTAATAGTGAATTTCTAAATAGCTTTCATCTTCATTCAGTGTTACTATCTCGCCAGATTTACTTTACCTTTATTTATCTATTATCTTACAAAGCCACTTGAGCTGCACATGACAATAATCCCATTCACAAGCCTGAGCCTGAGCTACTAGAGGGAAACTGAAAACGACGCTTTTGCGTCTACCTCTTAAGATCTCTTATCTAGGTTATGTGTGGTGCATATACCTTTAATCTAAGCATTTAGGAGGCAGAAGCAGGCAAGACCAGACTGGTCTACAGAGGGAGTTCCAAAGCAATCCAGGGCTAGATAATGGTACGGTGTCTCAATAAAGGAAAATAAATTGAGCATGGTGATGAATGTCTTGTTTTGTTTGTTTGTTTGGGGTTATTTTTGGGTTTTTGTTTGTTTGGTTTTTTTTTGTTTGTTTTTTTTTTTGTTTTGTTTTTTTTTTGAAAGAGACAGGATTTCTCCTTGTATAGTCCTGGCTGTCTTGGAACTCTCTAGACCAGGCTGGCCTAGAACTCACAGAGACCCACTTGCCTCTGCCTTCCAAGTGCTGGGATTAAAGGTATGCACCTCCACCATTTGGTGCATATCTTTAATCCCCGCATCCCAGTGAAGTAATAGATGCACTCAGGGGGCAGAGGCAGGCAGATCTCTGAGTTCAAGGCCAGCCTAGTCTACTACGTAGGAAGTGTCAGGCTAGCCAGGACTGTTTTGTAAGATAAATAAGACAGAGCAGAGGGGAGTAATAGGGAAGAAAAGAGGTCAAGAGTTGGCACCTTAGGACCTTACAAGACCACTCCGTGGGTAAAAGCGTCTGCCATTATGCCCTGGGACCCACATGGAAGGAGAGAACTGCCCCTTGCTAGTTGTCCTCTGACCTCCACATTCATTTGTGTGATACGTGTGTGCTTTACACACACACACACACACACACACACACACGTAATTAAGGGAGGAAAAAAGATTTCTGGAAAACAACAACAAAAAGAATTCTACCCCTGGAGACATAGCTGAGGGCTAAAAGCACTTGCTGCTCATGCAGAGGACCTGGTTTCATTCATAGAATTCACACAGCACCAAGGCTCACTGCTGCCTGTAACCCTAGTTCTAGGAAATCAGATGCCCTCCTTTGGTACCAGGCACTCCCATGGTATACATACCTACATGCAAATATAAATTTTTTTTGACAGTGTCTCACCCTTTACCTCTGGCTACCCTGGAACTCAGGGAGATCCACAAGCATCTGCCTCCTGACTACTGAGATTAGAGACATAGGTCATGTAAGTAATTTTACTTTATGTGTATAGGTATATACATATTCTTCCATGTGTATCCATGTACCATGTATGTACAGTGCTCGTGGAGTCCAGATGAGCTCATGGGATCCCCTGGAACTGCAGTAACAGATGGTAGTGAGTCACAATGTAGGTGCTGGGAATTGAACCAGGTCGTCTAGCAAAGCAGTCAGAGCTCTTAGCTGCTGAGCCATCTCTCCAGTCTTGAAAGTAAATCTTTTAAATTTATTTTTGATTGCATGGCTTTGTGCCCAGGAGTTTCTATGCACCACGTGTGTGCAGGAACCTTTGGAAACCTAAAGAGGGTATTGGATTCCTAGAAGTGGAGTTACAGGCAGTTGTAAGACCATGTGTGGGTGCTGGAGAAAGAACCCAGCTACTCTCAAAAGTAGTAAGTGCTTGGGGCTGGAGAGATGGCTCAGCAGTTAAGAGCATTGCTTGCTCTTCCAAAGGTCCTGAGTTCAATTCCCAGCAACCACATGGTGGCTCACAACCATCTATAATGGGGTCTGGTGCCCTCTTCTGGCCTGCAGGCATACACAGACAGAATAATGTATACATAATAAATAAATAAATATTTTAAAAAAAAGTAGTAAGTGCTCATAACCCCTAATTCATCTCTCCAGCCACCCGTAAATAAATCCTGAAGAATAAAGTAAAAGGAGTATGTGTCTGAACTCTGTGATAGAGTTCGTACTTTTCATTTAAGAAGCCCTGAGTTAACTGAGTAGTGGTGGTGGCACATGCCTTTAATAATCCCAGGAGGCAAAGGCAGGAGGATCTCTGTGAGTTTGAGGCCAGCCTATTCTACAAGAGTTAGTTCCAGGGCAGGCAACAAAGCAACACAGAGAAATGTCTCGCAAAACCAAAAAAAAAAAAAAAAAAAAAAGTTAAAATTACTGCAGAAATAATGATAGTCATATAACAAATGTCAAGCCCAACAAGTGATGGAGGCACATGCCTTTAATCCAAGCACTCAGGAGGCAGAGGCAGGTGGATCTCTGTGAGTTTAAAGCCAGCCTGGTCTACATAGTGAGTTCCAGGACAGCCAAGACTACACAGAGAAACCCTGTCTCGAAAACAAAGAAAAAAAGAAAAAGAAATGTCAGGTCCTGTACTTGGTGTCCAGGATAGAGAGTTTCATAAGTCTTGACCAAAAGTCAGAAACCTGGTAGGATGTTCTTGCCTCTCTACTTCACAGGTTAGTCCCTTTTATCTGGTTATGTATCACTTCACAAACGCGCAGATGCTTGTCATGTCTCTTCCCCGTCTTGCTTTCATTTGTAACTGCATCTTTTCCTATCTTTTTTGGTTCTTTTTGAGATAAGGGATCTTTCTTCACTGCTTAAACTGGTCTTGGATCTTAGACTTATAGACCTAAGAGGGGCTCCTGCCTCAGCCACTTCGAGTAGCTGGAACTGCAGGCATTCACTGCTATCGCTGTTTTTTTTTTTTTTTTGGTTTTTCCAGACAGGGTTTCTCTGTGGCTTTGGAGCCTGTCCTGGAACTAGCTCTGTAGACCAGGCTGGTCTCGAACTCACAGAGATCCGCCTGCCTCTGCCTCCCAAGTGCTGGGATTAAAGGCGTGCGCCACCACCGCCCGGCTTGGTATTTTTTTTTTTAAAGATTGGTTTATTTATTTTGTATATATTCACCAGCCTCCATGTATGCCTGATTGCCAGAAGAGGGTACCAGATCTCATTATAGATGACTGTGAGCCACTGTGTTGCTGCTGGGAATTGACTACAGGACCTCTGGAAGAACAGCTAGTGCTCTTAACTTCCGAGCCTTCTCTCCAGCCACCCCCCCCTCTCTCTCTGAGATAGGCACTCACTATGAAGCCTGGACTGGCCTACAACTTGCTACACAGACCAGGCTGTCCTATTGTCTGTCTGTCTGTCTCTTTCTCTCTCCATTTTTAACAATGCAAGACCTCTAACATGGTAAGCAAGTACCTTGTTTAGGTTTTGTGTATTGTGTGTGTGTTTGCTGTTCTTTTTGTGACAATGTTTCATGTAGCCCAGGGTGGCCTCATATTTGTTGTGGTGCTGAGGATGACCTGGAAATCCTAATCCTGCCTCTATCTCTCAGAGATTTTCTAACTGCTTGCTTGTATCTATTCCTGTTTCAACCATTAGAACCTTTAGCCAGGCTGGGTGGCGGTGGCTCACGCCTTTAATTTCAGCACTCGGGAGGCAGAGGCAGGTGAATCTCTGTGAGTTCTAGGCCAGGCCAGCCTAGTCTACAAGAGCTAGTTCCAGGACAGGCTCCAAAGCAACACAGAGAAACTCTGTCTCAAAAAACAAAACAAAACAAAACAAAAGAACCTTTAGCCAGCCACATAAATGGCACTAATTGATTGTTTATGTCTTGTTTATTTCTAATTTTTTTCCCCATTTACTTTGTGCCATGACACACGTGTGAAGGACATCTTGGAGGAGTTGGTGAGCCAGTGCCTTAAGGTGACTCTTGTTCGTTTGCTTCCTTCCTGAGTAACCCAGATGGCCTTAAACTCAGTATATAGTTGAGACTGACCATGAGTTTCTCATCTTTCCTGTCTCCACCCTCCAAGAGTTGAGATTATAGATATGTGCCACCATGCCCAGGAAATCTCTGTCTTATTCATGGCTGTATTCCTGGCAATTAGCACGGGGTCTGTCATGCAAGAAACACTCCCTATATTTGTTTTTTTTTTTTTTTTTTGGTTTTTTTTTTTTTTTTTTTTTTTGGTTTTTCGAGACAGGGTTTCTCCGTGGCTTTGGAGCCTGTCCTGGAACTAGCTCTGTAGACCAGGCTGGCCTCGAACTCACAGAGATCCGCCTGCCTCTGCCTCCCGAGTGCTGGGATTAAAGGCATGCACCACCATCTCCCGGCCTGCCACGATTTTTGAGTGACCTTGGGTAGCTTGTTGTTTAACCTCTTTTTTTTTTTTTCTTCAGACGAGGCTTCTCTGCATCACAGCCCTGCCTGTCCTGGAACCCATTCTGTAGACCAGGCTGGCCTCAAACTCACAGAGATCTACCTACCTTTGCCTCCCAAGTGCTAGGATCAAAGGCTTACGCCACCCCCGCCCCCAGCTGTTATTTAACCTCTTTAACCTTTATTTTCTTTAACTCAGTAAAATGAGTGAATGACTATGTAATGAATTTTGTGGGGTTTGACCGAGATACTGTCTGTGAAGGACCTATTGTAGTCAGACTTTATTTGGACTGCCAACTCCCAAATAATGATACAGAGGCTTCTTATTCATTATGAAAGCTTGGTTTTAACTTAGGCTTGTACATACTAGCTTTTTTGTGTTTTTTGTTTGTTTGTTCCCAGAGACAGAGCTTCTCGGTGTAACAGTCCTAGCTGCCCTGGAACTTGCTTTGTAGACCAGGCTGGCCTCGAACTCACAGAGATCTGCCTGCCTCCACCTCTGCCTCCCGAATGCTGGGTTAAAGGCATGCGCCACCACCACCTGGCTTCACACACTAGCTCTACAACTTAAATTAACCCATTTATGTTAATCTCCACTCTGTCATGTGGCTCCTTACTTCCCCTCAGTACACTATGTCCCATTTCCTCCGCATCTGGCCAGAGAACTCTGCCTCTCTTTTTTGCAGAGTTTCTATCTCTGCCTAGAAGTCTGGCCTATCCACTCCTGCCTAGCTATTGGCTGTTAAGCTTTTTATTAAACCAATCAGAAGGTGTCTTGGCAGAGATATATCTTCACAGTGTACAAAAAGATTATCCCACAACACCCTATTACATAGAGATGTTAGTTACTATTAGATGATTGTGGTTCTTAGTAGCACTGTTCAAGTATGACATATCTATTTTTATTTTTATTTATTTATTTTTTTTTATGGTTTTTCGAGACAGGGTTTCTCTGTGGCTTTGGAGCCTGTCCTGGAACTAGCTCTGTAGACCAGGCTGGTCTCGAACTCACAGAGATCCGCCTGCCTCTGCCTCCCGAGTGCTGGGGTTAAAGGTGTGCGCCACCATCGCCTGGCTCTTTTCATTTTTAAAGATTTAGCTTTATTATTTTTATTTATTTATTTATTATTTATTTATTTATTTATTTTTTTCGAGACAGGGTTTCTCTGTGGCTTTGGAGCCTGTCCTGGAACTAGCTCTGTAGACCAGGCTGGTCTCGAACTCACAGAGATCCGCCTGCGTCTGCCTCCCGAGTGCTGGGATTAAAGGCGTGCGCCACCATCGCCCGGCTAAAATAAAATTTTAAATATCCCAAATAAAATTCTTCTTCTTCTCTTTAGATTATGTCAGCTCTCACTTGAAAAAAAAAAAAAAAGTTAAAGGACTCTACAGAAGTTTCCTGCTTGGCTCACACCAGGTAAAGCCTTAGACGGTGAGTTGGTTTTGTTTTCTTGACCACAAGAGGGCACCAATCAATCAGTTCAAGTCTGTTCCTGACATTATGAAACAGAACGTAGTAATTTCTCCAATCATTTTTGTTGGGATGGTTGTGTTCCTCCGTGCCAGGTCATGAACAGGCCTTACATGTTGCACAAGTGTTCTACCACCGAGCTATATATTCCCAGACTTTTTAACTTTGAGAGAGGACCAACTTGACCAGACTGATTTTGAACTAACTCTTGTAGCTGGCTTTGAACTTGTGTTTCGTTTCCCTGCCCCTCCATCTCTTTCATCTCTCTGCATTCAGCTTTTACTTCAGAACATAATCCGTGAAAGACATTAGAAAAATATGATTATGTATTTTGTTGTCCGGAATACCTGCTATGTGCCTTAGACAGCGTAGCCATGGAGGTGGAAGGTGGGGTTCAATGTGTTATTCTGTGATACTGACTATCTTCTTGGCTCTGACTCCCCCACCCTGTGTCTCTGTGTGTGTGTGTTGAGTCAGAATCTTGTTGTGCCTTGGTTGACCTGGTACTCACTAAATAGATCCAACTCCAAGTAATCCTCCTGCCTTAACCACCTAAATGCTGGACTTCCTGCTTTAGCCTTACCATTCAGTGCTGAAATTACAGACTATGCCACCAAGTCTTGTTGCCTTCCAAAACAAACAGTTAAGTGGCCTCCTGAGCTACAAGAGAAGACCCTTCCTCAAAAATGGCAAAGTGGAGCCGGGCGGTGGTGGCGCACGCCTTTAATCCCAGCACTCGGGAGGCAGAGGCAGGCGGATCTCTGTGAGTTCGAGACCAGCCTGGTCTACATGAGCTAGTTCCAGGACAGGCTCCAAAACCACAGAGAAACCCTGTCTTGAAAAACCAAAATAAATAAATAAATAAATAAATAAAAATGGCAAAGTGGTTCAGAGGGTAAAGGCACTTGCTGCCAAGTCTGGTGACTGAGGTTCTATACCATGAGCTTCACATCATCAAAAGAGAGAGCCTAGCCGGGCGATGGTGGCGCACGCCTTTAATCCCAGCACTCGGGAGGCAGAGGCAGGCGGATCTCTGGGAGTTCGAGACCAGCCTGGTCTACAGAGCTAGTTCCAGGACAGGCTCCAAAGCCACAGAGAAACCCTGTCTCGAAAAACCAAAATAAATAAATAGAGAGAGAGAGAGAGAGAGAGAGAGAGAGAGAGAGCCTATTCCTGCGAGTTGTTCTCTGACCTCCACATCCCACCTCGGTGTTGCATGTGGTCCTCCCCACCAAAAAATAAATCTAGTAATAATAGAGCAACATAAATTCCAAATGCCAAGTATCTATTTTGTATCAGATGTGGTGCTATCCCTGAGATACAGAGATGAGTAAGAAACAGCTGCAGTTGACTAAAGATAATGTCTTGGTGGGATTGCGCTTCTAGACTGACCGTGGAGAGTTGAGAATAAAACCCATGAAGATAAGAAGATGCCAGTCTACCTTCGGACCATGCCCAGAGTAGATAGATACCCATGTATGAATGTGTGAGTTGACTTGAGCCCAGAAATGCAGGTGTGTGTTTCAATGGGTTAGGCTAAAGATCTATAATCCTATAGGTCAGGGTGGGGCTATGGTGACTGTATGTGGGTGAAATGCTTTGAAGGAGATCTTTCTGCCTATTCGTCTACTCACAGCTGTGCTATTAAAGGTGTCAACATCATCTCCCAGGTTTCTAGGTCAGCAATCTTCTTGTCCTTAAATTGAATAGTGGAGGAAAGGAAGCTAGAGCTAGGCATATGTCATCGTTTTGGGAGGAGAGGATGCTTTAATTAGGATATTCTTCCTGGAGGGGAGTTCTAATTCTAGTGATAGAACTTGGTCTCATGACCTAGACAGGATTGGGAGCCCATCAACTATTCCTTTTAAAAATGTTTTGAGACAGGGTCTTATGTTGCCTTCACTGGGGACTGAATGGGTGTGGGACCAGGTGGGATAGAAACTTCAGTCTGCATTTAACTATACAGCTAAAGATGACCCGGGCATGAAAATGATGCTTTAAAGTACCCAGGTCTCAGCTATGGGGGGGTGGGGGTGTTGTGCTTGGTGGTGACACATATTTGTATCCCCAGAATCAGGCAGGGAGACAAGAGGCTCACAAGTCTTAGGCCAGCTTGGGCTACATACTGAGTTATAAGTCAGCTTGGGCTATACAGCAAGAAGATAACCTGTCTGTAAATAAACAAGTTGCTCATCAACTGGATTTTTGTACAGTGACTTCCTTCCAGACAACACAGTAATGAAGGGGTGGGGAAGCAGTGACTTTACAGTGGAGAGACTTGACACACTACCTTAGCCAGCTGACCAAGGTCAACATCAACAAGGCTAATCATGTTGTTCTTTTACATGCCCTTGGTATGATGTGATGCAGATGGCATTTTACCTCTGTGATCATTCCCTTTAGAGAAAAAAAAAACAAAACAAAACCCCCAAACAGTCTTACTTATGAGAAAGACATCACAAATCCCAGTTTTGAGGGATTGTCTACTAAATACTTGATCTAGATAAGTGTGGTGGCCTTACCCCTATTATCAACTGTTCTGGATGCTGAGGCGGAGACTGCTAGTTGAAGTCAGCCTGGGTTACATAGTAAAATCTGTCCCCAAAAAAGTAAAACAGAAGGTCAGCAAGAGATAGCCCAGTGGGTACAGGCACTTGGTGCCAAGCCTGAGGACGGAGTTTGATCCCTAGGGCTCACATGGTGAAGGGAGAGAATCTACTCCAGAAAGTTGTCCTCTGACCTCCATGCAGGACACTCCCCCCCACCACACAATGTAAAATAATAAATAAATAAAAAGAGGGAATCCTGATTGAAAAAAAAAAAGAAGAATAAGAAGCTAGTAGCCGAGGGTTCTATCTCAGATGTAGAGTGTTTCCTTACCTTGGAGGCAGTCTGAGTCAGGGTTACTGTTGCTGCGATCAAACGCCATGACCAAAGCAACTTAGGGAGTAAAGGGTTTATTTCACTCACAGTTCCATGAAACAGTTCATCACCAAAAGCAGTGATGGCAGAAACTCACACAGGACGTGAACCTGGAGGCAGGAGCTGAGGAATGCTACTTACTGGTTTGTTCAGCATGACTTGCTCAGCTTACAGAACTTAGGACCACCAGCCCAGGGATGGCATCACCCACAATGGCCTGGGCCCTTCTCCATGAATCACAAATAAAGAAAATAATGCCCTTCAGCAGGATTTCTTTTTTGAGACCGGGTTTCTCTGTGTGTAGCTCTGGCTGTCCTGGAACTTGCTCTATAGACCAGATTGACCTCAAACTCACAGAGATTTGCCGGCCTCTGTCTCCCAAGTGCTGGGATTGAAGACATGCGTTACCACCTCCTGGCCAGCTGGATCTGAAATGAAGGCATTTTCTCAGTTGAGGTTCCCTACTTTCAGATAACTCTATGTCAAACAGACATAAAACTAGCCAGGAAAGAGACCCTGGTTTCAATCCTCAGCACCACCATAAGAAATAAAAAATAAAAGCAGGACTAGAGGAATGGATGACTGGTTGTTCTTTCAGAGGCCCTAGGTTCAAGTGTCTGCACCCACAGGGCAGCTCACAGCTGCAGTCCCAGGAGAGCTGACCCTCTTATGACCTCTGAGGGCACCAGGAATGCACATGTTACAGAGACATATGTGCAGACAGTTCACTCATGCCCATCACAGAATTGAAAAGTAAAAAGCAAAAACGAATATGCTTTAAAATTTTTTTTGACAATTCCTATTTATTTATTTATATGTCCATTGGTGTTTTGTTTGCATGTATGTCTGTGTGAGGGTGTTTGGTCCCCTGAAACTGAAGTTATAGACAGTTTTTTTCCCTTTCTTTCTTTCTTTCTTTCTTTCTTTCTTTCTTTCTTTTTTTTTTTTTTTTTTGAGACAAGGTTTCTCTGTAGCTTTGGAACCTGTCCTGGAACTCCCTTTGTAGACCAGGCTGGCCTCGAACTCACAGAGATCCGCCTGCCTCTGCCTCCCGAGTGCTGGGATTAAAGGCATGCGCCACCATCGCCCGGCTAAGTTATAGACAGTTTTGAGTTGCCATGTGAGTGCTGGGAATTGAACCAGGGACTTCTGGAAGAGCAGCCAGTGCTCTTTACCTCTGAGCCATCTGGCCCCCTAATGTTCTTTAGAAGTGTCAAAGTCGTCAAAAGGAAAAAAAGTCTAAGAAACTGTACTCGTTAAGACTGGAGGATGGGATAGTCAAGAAAATGTGCTGTAGGCAAAAAAAAAAAAAAAAAAAAAAAAAGACTGGATGGGATAGTTGGGCTTTGGTGGTGCATGCCCAGGAGGCAGAGGCAAGTGGATTTCTGTGAGTTCAAGGCCAACCTGGTTCACAGAGTAAGTTCCAGTTCCAGGACTGGCTCCATAGCTAAAGAGAAACCCTGACTCAAAAAGCCAAAAAAAAAAAAAAAAAAAAAAAAAAAAGAAAGAAAGAAAGAAAGAAAAAAAAAAAAAGGAAAGAAAGAAAAAGAAAAAAAAAGACTGGGTGGAATGCAGAAATAGAAAAAGAAAAATGACACTGGTCTCTGAGTTTGAGGTCGGCCTGGTCTGCAGTTCTAGGACATCCAGATCTAGGGAGCTTCAGGACACCCAGGGCTACACAGAGAATCCATGTCTCCCCCTTAAAAAAGGTAAACTAACACTAGGTAAAAACAAAGAAAATGTGAACAAAACCTGAGCTTCGGTTAGTTGTCATGCATCAGTATCGGCATATATATATATTTCCAGATGATGGAGGGGGACCTTGGAGCTTTGCTAGGTTCTGGGGTCATGACTTGACCTTCCGTTTGGGTGCAGGTTGTTGTTGTGGTTGCACTTCCTGTGGGAGTTGACTGCACTGCACCTGAGTGCCTTTGTGACAGATCATCTTGTCCCAGATGTACTTCTGGGTGAGCTGGCAAATGGACAGCTTTATGATGCCACCACACAGGTGCAGGGGGCACTCTTTCTGCATAATGTAGTCTGACCAGATGTGGTCATCCTCCAGCTGCTTCCTAGTGATCAGCAGCTCTGCCAGTTGTGCGGGATGCCTTCCTTGTCTTGGATTTTGGCCCTGAGAATGGTGTCACCGGGCTCATCCTCTAGGGTCTTACTCCTCAGGCCTTCATGAAGATCTGTAAGCTGAAGTCTGCCATCGGACCATTGTTTAAAGAGAAAGAAGGTGGCAGAACTGGAAACGTTGGGGTTTAAAAAGCCTCTTAAAAGTTGCCAGGTGTAGCCGGGCGTTGGTGGCGCACGCCTTTAATCCCAGCACTCGGGAGGCAGAGGCAGGTGGATCTCTGTGAGTTCGAGACCAGCCTGGTCTACAAGAGCTAGTTCCAGGATAGGCTCCAAAGCCGCAGAGAAACCCTGTCTCAAAAAACCAAAAAAAAAAAAAAAAAAAAAAAAGTTGCCAGGTGTGGAGCACAGAGCTTTAGTCCCAGCTTTAGTGGTGGCAGAGGCGGGTGGATCTTGTTGAGTTTGAGACCAATCTGGTCTCTATAGTGAGTTCTAGGACAGTCAGAGCTACATAGTACCTTATCTCAAAAATACCAAAAAAGAAAAAAAAAGGAAAAAAATGTTTTCTTAATATGTATATGGAATTATTATTACTCATATTTTGAGACAGGGTTTCTCTGTAGTTTTAGAGCCTGTCCTGGAACTAACTCTTGTAGACCAGGTTGGCCTTGAACTCATAGAGATCCACCTGCCTCTGCCTCCTTAATGCACCACCGCCACCCGGCTATTGTTATTATTCTTTTTTTTTTTTCCCGAGACAGGGTTTCTCTGTGGTTTTGGAGCCTGTCCTGGAACTAGCTCTGTAGACCAGGCTGGTCTCGAACTCACAGAGATCCGCCTGCCTCTGCCTCTCGAGTGCTGGGATTAAAGGCGTGCGCCACCACCGCCCGGCTTCCCATCCTTTTTTATATTAAAAAAATTGTGTGTGTATTTTTGTGTCGAGAAGTATATGTGAGTGTGGTGACCACAGAGACCAGAAACATTCCCTGGAGCTGGATTGTATGATTGTGAGCTGTCTGATGTGGGTGCTGGGAATTGATATCAGGTCCTCCGGAAGAGAGGTACACTCTTCACCACTGATCTCTCTCCAGCCCCCAGGCTTGAATGTGATATATTCATGCAGGCAAGCTGCTCGCGCGCATACACACACACACACACTAAAATACATCTAAACTATTTAAACGATGTTTACATCTTTATTTATTGTGTAGGTAAGAGGACAGCTTGTGGAAGAAAGTAAGTTCTTCACTTCCACCATGTGGATCCTGGACTCCTCTGTCATCAGGGTTAACAGCAGTTCCTGTATCTGCTTTTTTTGGTTCCCTGACCGGGAAACGAATCCTGTATCTGCTGAGGCTTCTCTCAGGCTCCTTGTGCTTGAGTCGGGGTCTTGTAGCCCAGAACTGATTCTCTTGTCTCTGTACCCAGAGGGCTGGGATTGCAGGGAGCAGCAGAACCACTTGGTTTTAAGACAGGTTCTTCTGAAGGTCAGGCAGGCCTAGAATTCGAAGTGATCCTTCTGCTTCAGCCTTAGAATCTTGGGATCACCTGCATGGCATCATGCTAAGCTGTCAGTGTTGTTTTATAGTCACAATAACAGTATAGGGATACTGTGGAAGATGTTACAATAGGGGAACTGGGTGCTAAGTACATGAGAACTTAACTGTTTCTATAAATCTGAAACTTTTGTAAAATAAAGTCTTATTACCTATAGATTCAATTTAACCATTACAATCCCTTTTAAGTGTAATCGGTCTTCTTTTACAGAAGCTGATCAAACAAGGAGTTGGAATGGAGCTTTCTGGACCCAAAATGGTATGTTTGGAACTTATTTCAGTATTCTGGTTTCTATTTTTGTTTGTTTTTTTGAGACAGGGTCTCGCTTTGGAGCTTTGGCTGTCCTGGAACTAGCCAGGTAGACTAGGTTGGCCTTGAATTCAGTCAGCCTGCCTCTGCCTATCAAGTGCTGAAATCAAAAGCGAACAATCCTTGAGTATCCTAACCCAGGGACTGAAGACCATGTCTCCCCATCTCTCTTCAGTCATTTTGTATCCAGGTAGAACAAGCAGAAAGGATCCGTAGGAAGTAAAAGTTCAACCACAGCCTTTTGTCTTTAGAGACAGGGTCTCACTATGTAGCGCTGACTGGCAAGGAAGTACATAGGTTGGCCTCACACTGACTCTTCTGCTTTTTTCCCCGTCTTCCTTTCCAAGCTCAAGCCAGGCCAACCTCAATATTTTGCAACCAGGTACTCTAAAGTATAGGCAGCGCTCTTCCCCAAATCTCACCGATTGGGACTTGGAATCAGGTTCAGTATTAGTTTTCTAAGTTTTCTACTCTTTTCACACAACCTTCTCTTGGAAAAAGGAAGCAGGAGCTATCTTCTGTTTTTCTCTAGTTCTCCTTTGGGAGACTGCCTTCCCTAAGGTGGGCGACTTGCCTAAGGGCTCGACCAGCGGAAGACCGAGCTTAGTATTCTAGCATCTCCTAAATGTGGGGACCACAGACTGGGTGTCGCCGAGAGGAGCCCGCAGGGGACCAGGGTTCCACCCAGGAAGACTGCGGAGGCCAAGGGACACACAGGGCGAGAGCTCCGAGAGCCTTAGGACCTGAGGTTCCTTCCGGGGCACGCCTCTGGAACCGCGGCGTCCAGCCGCACAACCGTCACTTAGGGCCCAAAGCGATCCTCGGCGGCCCGCCCTTGATCCCCACCGCCGCTTGGCCCTTAAAGGGTGGGGGACACGCGCGGGCATCACAAAGCGCCGCCACCGTGGGGCCCGGCGGGGAAGAGGCGGGCAGGCGGGAGCAGGAGCTCAGCGGAGCTGAGCGAAGAGGGTGGGGGGGAAGGGGGGGAGGAGAAAGGAGGGGCACGCGCACGCGCACCGGGCAGCTGCCGCCGCGAGCCGCCCCCCTCCCGGCGCGCGCCCCTCCTCCTCTCTGTCCCTCCCTGCCTCCCTCCCTCCCTCCTTCTCTGCTCTGTCGCTCCCGCGGCGCGAGGCGTTCTCGCTCCTCTCCTCCGCCCCTCCCCCCGCGCAGCCGCCGCCGCCGTCGCCGCCACCGTCCCCGAGACCCTAGCGCACGGCGCGCCCTCCCTCGTGCGCCCCTCCGGCCCCCGCGGAGAACGAGAGGGCGAGCGAGCACGGCGCTCCCGGCCCAGCCCGGCCCCCCTGTCTTCACCACCGCCTGCCCTCCGCCGCCTTCTTTCGCTTCCACCTCCACTCCCCCCCCCCCCACAAGTAGAGGCCCCCCTCCGGGGGGGGGGAGGCCCGGGGCCGGGAGCGGATTCCCCCAACTCCTTCAGGCCCGCCCCCCACCCGGCCCGAGAGCGAGGAGGGCCCGGGCCGGCCCGCATCGAGAGTGAGGAGGACCCCGGGCGGGCCCGCGGGCCGTCTGGGGCCTGATCCGGCCCCACCAGGCGTGTGAAGACAGGGGCCCGGCCCGGCCCAAGAGCGAGCGGAGGGGAGGGGCCTGGTCCGGCCCGGCCGGTGCGCGAGGACTGGGGCCGCGGCCCCGCACGGCCGCCGCCGCCGCGATGGCCCAGCAGCAGATGACCAGCTCGCAAAAAGCCTTGATGCTTGAGCTGAAATCCTTGCAGGAGGAACCAGTGGAGGGCTTCCGGATCACCCTGGTGGATGAGTCCGACCTCTACAACTGGGAGGTGGCCATCTTCGGACCCCCTAACACCCTCTACGAAGGCGGCTACTTCAAGGTACCCCCAACCCCTTCCCAGACCGGCTTCCCAGGCCTCTGCTGTCCGCCGCGGGCCGGGAGCGTGAGCGCGGGGGAGTCGAGGGGGCTCCTCACCTCGCAGCCCCCTCCCCCAGCCGTGGAGGCAGGAAGGCCTTGCTCACCAAGTGCCTTTTCTTTGTCATGGGGCGGGGGCGGGAGGCCAGACTGCACCGGGAAATAGGAAAGCCTCTGTGGCTGGGGTAGTGGCTACCGGGAAGGAGGGCTGCCTTTGTTTTGTTTCTCCAGCTGAGGGTGTGTGGAAATAGAGATGGTCTGTCTTCTCTTTCTCGACCCATCCGAGCCTTCTCTGCGCAGGCTGGAACTGCCCCAGAGGGCAGGATGACCTGCACTTATTGGATTGGACTTTTCTCTTTTTTGGGGGGGGAGGGAGTGTGGGGGAGGAACATTAGCCTGTCATTCCCGATGTCGCTAGTGCCCTGACATTTGGAGATTTGTTGGTCTGGGTAGGGGTAGTCCAACTTTTGATTTCAGTAGGCGGTAATAAGGAAGAGGACCCCCGGGGGGGGGTGGCCAAAAAAGGGAGGGTGGTGTGCTGGCGTTGCCTTGTTCGGCTGCTTGAGGGGACTTTAATTTAACCCTCTTTCTGCCCTCATTCTCCATTTACTTGAGTCTCCCCTGCTTTCAGAATGCCCTTTGTCCTTTCCTACCAAGTTTACTAGCGCACCCCCCCGTGTACAAACATTCACAAAGGGTGGAACGTGTTAGGCAAAGAGATTGATAGCTTCCCACTTTAGGGAGAGAAAATTGAAAGCTTTTGCTTAGGTGGTTAGCTTCTGCAAATGGGGTCGTCCCACAAATGAGAAGCATCTGGGGTGAGAGGGTTTCTCACGGTGGAGTGGCTCCTTAGGCAGCCTCTATATAGACACTGTTACTATTGTTTTCCATGAATTATTCCTGAGTTCACGGAGATTTTTTTTTTCTTTTTGACTTGATTTGACTAAAGCGTGTTTTTGGAGGGTGGAATCCCAGAGTGAAGATGGAGTGGGGGGGGGTAGAGAGAGGAAATGAGTGTTTAGGAATCCATTTTTTTTTAATTTCCAGAATTAAGTAAAATAGGCCAATGAGTCAATTTTCGTTTGTTTTGAAGGGAGGGGTTATCTTGGCACAAGTTTTAAACGAATATCTTAGTCATGTAGTTGTGATGTGTATTTTTAGGACTACCCAATTACTTAACTCTTATTTTCTACTGTCCAGAAGCCTCAATTTCAGCCTTTAAACTGGGTCAACTTTGTGGAAAATAGGATTGATAGGGAATGCTTAACATTCATGCATGTGATAGCTGCTGAATACTCAGTAAAAGGACGTTCTTAGAATATTATGTAAGAGTAGTATCCTTACCAACTGTTTGCTTCATCTTTTGTGGTCAGTGTACACTGTACTTTTTAGATGCAGGTGCTTAAAAGTGCTAAGTAAAGGTTCAAGTTACTAGTGACAGATTGGAAAGGGTATTGTTGTGTCCTTGTTGAGGTATGTTGTATGTGCTGTCAAATGTAAACATCATTTGTAGATACTGGAAGTGTTGCACACAGTGGAGTTCATATGCCAACTTTCTTAGAAACACTTTAAAAGCAAACTCCTGGTTAATTTTAAAGGATACAGTTTGTTTGTTTGCTTTTTGTTCTTTTGGTTGAGACTGGGATTGGTTTCTCTGTGTAGCCTTGGCTGTCCTGGAACTCTCTGTAGACCAGGCTGGCCTTGAACTCACAGAGATCCACCTGCTCCTGCCTCCTGAGTACTGGGATCAAAGGCCTGCACCACCATGCATGCCTTAAGGATACAATTTAATTTCCCAAAACTATTATTACTTGAACTGCTAATAGTTAATTTTCCTGTATTGGAATTTGTTAATTAAAAAAATCAAACTATGAAAGTAATGCTTCTGCTTACTAATAGGGAACAGAGTGTGACACTTTTGATTTGAAATTGATAATATAAAAATACTTCTGTAGCATGTACTAATTTAAAATAAAGGCTTTGGGCTCAGTGTGTAGCTTAGTGGTAGAGTACTTGCTTAGCATGCACGAAGCCCTGATTTTCAACTCCAGCAACACACAAGAAAATAAATAATAGTTTCAATCCTGCTAAAAAATTTGGCTTTGGGGATTGGGGTGTACCTCAGTGGTAGAGGACTTGTTTAGCATGGTTAAGCCGTGGGTTCCATCTCCAATACTGCTCAAACCCAGACAAGTCCCTGAAATCCTAGCAGTCAGGAAACAAAGGCAGGAGTTATGCAAGCAAGTTAGAGGCTAGTCTAGTCTCCATAGTAAGGTCTAGGCCAACCAGGACTGCATAGCAAGAGGAGGTGAAAAGAGAGAAAAAAGGCTTTATGTCCTATTTGTTTTTTTTTTTTTTTTTTTGGTGTGTGTGTGTGTAGTACTGACTGTCCTGGACCTAGCTCTGTAGACCAGATTGGCTTCAAACTCAGAGATCCACCTGCCTGTCTCTTCCCGAGTTCTGGAATTAAAGTTGTGCACCACCAAGGCCGGTTCATGTCTACCCTTTTAAGATTTCCCTTCCTTCCTTCCTTCCTTCCTTCCTTCCTTCCTTCCTTCCTTCCTTCCTTCCTTCCTTCCGATTTGTCGAGACGGTTTTTCTGTAGCGTTGGAGTCTGTCCTGAAACTCGCTCTGTAGAGAAGGCTGGTCTTGAACTCACAGATATCCACCAGTCTTTGCCTCTGAATGCTGGGATTAAAGGTGTGTGCCACCACCGCCCTGCAAAGGCTTCTCTTATATGTTGTATAGCATGTGTGTGCTTGCTAGAGGGCATTGGATCATCTGAAACTGGAGTTATAGGAGGTTGTCAGCCACCTTGTGGGTGCTTGGAATTGAACCTGAGTTCTGCAAGATCAGCCGATGCTCTTAGCTATTGATCCAACCCTTCAGCCCCTGTTTACATCTTTGTTGGGGGTGTGGGGTTTCGAAACAGGTTTGTGTGTCTTGGCTGTACTGGAACTCCGTAGACCAATCTGACCTCAGACTTAGTGATCTGCCTGCCTATGAGTGTTGGAATTGAAGGCGTACGCCGCCATGACCAGTTTAAATTAGTATTAGGATATGTGTGCTCTATTTTTTTTTCTGTCCTAATTTTTAAAAAATTGTGTTTAGGTGTGAATATGGGTGAGCGGAAACCACGCCTTGTTTGTGAAGGTCAGAGGACAGCTATAGAGTGTAGTTTTCCCCTTCCACCTATATGTGGGTTCTGGGGATTAAACTCAAATTTACAGGCTTGTATGACAAGAACTTTACCTGCTGATCCATCTTGTAGTAGTTTTTTTTGTTTTTTTGAGACAGGGTTTCTCTGTGGTGCTTTGGAGCCTGTCTTAGAACTAGCTCTTTTTTTTTTTTTTTTTTGGTTTTTCGAGACAGGGTTTCTCTGTGGCTTTGGAGCCTATCCTGGAACTAGCTCTGTAGACCAGGCTGGTCTCGAACTCACAGAGATCCGCCTGTCTCTGCCTCCCAAGTGCTGGGATTAAAGGCGTGCGCCACCATTGCCCGGCTTGGAACTAGCTCTTGTAGACCAGGCTGGCCTTGAACTCAACAGAGATCAGCCTGATTAAAGAGTGTGCTCCACCATTGCCTGACCCCTGTACTAATTTTTTGATGCTGGGGATTGGAACCCAGGGCTACTCAGTCTGCCACTGGCCTGCCACTGAAGCTATGCACTCAGCATTTTTACCTGTAGTTTTAAGAAAAATGACACCCATTCCCCACCCCAATCTAAAGCCCCTTACTCCCATGTTTCATATTTGTTGTCAGTGGCAGCCTGTGATCCAGGATGAGATCCTGGTTATGTAGCTCATGATGGCCAGGAGCTTTGCAACTTGTGCTGACTTCCAGCTCACCTCACCACCCTGTTCTCAGCCTCTGAAGTGTCTGTGCTACCCTGTTCTAGTAAAGTATGAACACTTTTCGTTTTTTGAGACAGGGTTTCTCTGTGTAACAGCCCTAGCTGTCCTTGGACTTGCTCTGTAGACCAGACTGGCCTTAAACTCACAGAGATCTGCCTATCTCTGCCTCCCAAGTGCTGGGATTAAAGGTGTGCACCACCACCGCCTGGCCTTCTTTTTTTTTTTTTTTTTTTTTTTTTTTGGGTAAAGACATGCCTTATATAACCTAGGTTGACTTGGCTTGAACTTTCTATGTAGCCAGGGATGACCTTAAACTTCTGATCTTCTTGCCTCCCACCCCCAAGTGTTGGCATTACAGGCTTTTGTCACCATGTCAGGTTTATGCCATTGAACCCAGGGTATGATGTGTGCCGGGCAAGGACTGTGCCAGTTGTCAGCATCCAAATGAAAATCTTTTAAAAATACTGTGTATGTGTGTGTGTGCGTGTAAGAGAGGAGAGTGTGTCTGTTTGCCCCGGTTGGGGTGCTTTCAGAAGCCAGAAAAGGACATCAGATCTCCTAGAATTGGAGTTGCAGAGGGTTATGAGCCTACTAATACGGTTGCTAGAAACTGATCTTGGGTCCTCTTGAAAAAAAGCAAATGCTCTTAACTACTGAGCCATCATTCTCACCCTCAGAAATTCTTTACTTTGGGGTGGGGTTATCGAAACAGGATTTCTACAAAGTCCCCAGTGTCCTGCAACTCAATATGTAAACTAGGCTGGCCTTGAACTTACAGAGATACACCTGCTAAATGCCAAGATCTAAGGTGTGTGCTGCCACATCTAGCCCTCAGAAATTCTTTAAAATTTATTTATTTTTATTTTTATGTCTCTGAGTGTTTTGCTAACATGTATGTCTGTGCACCCTGTGCATACCTGGTATTCATGGAGGACACAAGAGGCCACCAGATCCCCAGGAACTGGTGTTACAGATGGTTATGAACTGCTGTGTGGGTGCTGGAACTTGAACCCTGGTCCTATGGCCTTTATTGGCTGAGCCAACTCCAGCTCCTAAAATTCTTTTTATTGCATTATATATACACACAGCATTTGTTTTCTTTGTTTTCAAGAAAGCCTTTCTCTGTGTAGCCTTGGCTGTCCTGGAACTTGATCTGTAGGCACAGACTGGCCTGGAACTCAGAGTTTTGCCAGCCTCTGCTTCCTGAGTATTTAAGATATATTTTCATATATTCGTTTTAATTCCAGCACTCTGGAGGCAGAGACAGGTGACTTTGAGACCAGCTTAGTTGACATAGTGAGTTCCAGGACATCCATAGCTCTATATAGAGACATCTGAACTCAAAAAACTAAAATAATTTTTATTTTACATGTATATGTGAGTGCTTGTGTGTGTTTGTGCATAATATGGCCTGGTGTCTGAGGAGTCCAGATGAGGGCATTGGATCTCCTGGAACTAGAGTCACAGGTAGTTATGAACTTCTAAATGAGTGCTAGGAACTGAGTCTGGTTCCTGTTGGGTCTTAAAAAGCTGAGCCATCTCATCCATGTTGGGCCTGTTTTTGTTTTGAGACAGGGTTTCTCTCTTCAGCCCTGGCTGGCGTTGGAGTCACAAAGATCCACCAGCTTCTGCCTCCACCTCCCTAGTGCTGCTAAAGAAGTGTATCACTACCACCTGTCAGCTTTTTTTTTTCTTTCTTTTGTTTTAAATATAAGTGCTTTGCTTGCATGTATGTCTGTACTACATGTGTGGCTGATGCCTGAAAATATCTGAGATGTCTTCCACCTGCGCACCTGCGAGCCACCATGTGGGAGCTTGAACTCAAACCTGGGTCTTCTGCAAGAATAACAAACATTCTTAACCGGCGAGCCATCTCTCTAGCCCTGCATCTTATATTTAAGTGTATGTATATGCTCACATGATCATTGTGGGAGTTAGTTCTCTGCTTTAACAATGTGGGTACCAGAGATGGAACTCAGGTCATCATCAGACTTGGCAGCAGATGCTTTTTTTTTTTTTTTTAAACCTGTTGAGCCAGCTCTTTGGTAAAATTTGAAAACTCTTAACAGGTTTTTTGTTTCAGTCTTTGTGAGGAATTTGTTCAGTGGCATTTTCTGCTGTTTTTCTCCTTAAGTTATCTTATTAGTTCTTCCTTGGAAAAAGGTCAATTTATGATCATTGTTTTTTTTTGTTTTGTTGTTTTTCGAGACGGGGTTTCCTCTGTAGTTTTGGAACCTGTCCTAGAAGTCACGCTGTAGACCAGGCTGGCCTTGAACTCACATAGATCTGTCTGACTCTACATCCTGAGTGCTGGAATTAAAGGTGTGTGCTGCCACCGCCTCCATCTGGCTATGATCATTGTTTTTGTTTTTTAAAATTTTAGTGCTTTTGTCTTTTTTTTTTTTTTTAATTTATTATGTCATGCCTGAAGAGGGCACCAGATCTTATTAGAGATGGTTGTAAGCTATCATGTGATTGTTGGGAATTGAACTCAGGACTTCTGGAAGAACAGTCAGTGCTCTTACACTCTGAGCCATCTTTCTTTCCAGCCCCAGTGCTTTTGTCTTAAAACAAGTTTTTTTTTTTTTTAGATTTATTTATTTATTATGTATACAACATTCTGCCTCGATGTATGCCCACACGCCAGAGGAGAACGCCAGATCTCAGTACAGATGGTTGTGAGCCATCATGTGGTTGCTGGGAATTGAACTCACGACCTCTGGAAGAGCAGTCAGTGCTCCTAACCTCTGAGCCATCTCTCTAGCCCCTTAAAACAAGGTTTTAGTGTGTTCCTCTACAGCTGCTGTGACAAGTTGGCACAGGGACTGACAAGATTGCTCAGCTGGTTAAGAGTGCTTGCTGCCAAAACTGATGACCTATGTATGTTAGGCAAAGTAATCTACCACCAAGTTAGAGTTCCAGCTGAAGTTACCCCTTAATGTGGCATAAGGTAAAGAGATCACTTAATAAACATAGTAAGTGGAAACTGGAAAGGAAGTTATATGAAGACTACAATATATCTGTTATTTCTAGCTTTGAAAAAACACTTTCTAGGGCAACCTAATCTTTTAGTCTTCTCCCTTGCTGTTGCAGGGAGCTCTTTTTCTACCTCACTAAAGGTTTGTTTGTGTTCTTTTAAGAAAGCTGTCTGCCAGTCAGTAAGGGCCGGCAGATCTCTGAGTTCAAGGCCAGTCTGGTCTATAGAGTTCAACTAAACCACAGCCAGGATTAAAAAAAAAACAGCCTAAAAAAAAAAAAGGAACTCTTGGGCTGGGCAGTGGTGGCACACGCCTTTAATCCCAGCACTCGGGAGGCAGAGGCAGGTGGATCTCTGTGAGTTCGAGACCAGCCTGGTCTACAAGAACCAGGACAGGCTCCAAAGCTAAAGAGAAACAGTCTCAAAAAAACAAAAAAGGACCTCTTTTCAAGCTGGGTGCTAGTGGTGCATCCCTTTGATTCCAGTACTCGGGAGGCAGATCTCTGAGTTTGAGGCCAGTCTGGGGTAGATGGAGAGGGTGCTTTCCAGCTGAGGCCATACCTCAGTGGTACTGGTTTTACCTATCATGCTATAGGCCATGGGTTCAATCTTCACTACTGCAAAAAAAAAAAAAAAAAAAAAAAATCTTTTCTTTTCCTTTAGTTATTAGGCATGGTGTCTCACACCAATAATCTCAATATATGGGAGACTGAAGCGGGAGGATTGTTGTAAGTTTTTGAATTGCTGAGGTCAGCCTGTACTAATAGTTGAGATCCTGTTTCTTTCTCTCCCTTAAAACAGTAAGCCGGGCCGGGCGGTGGTGGCGCATGCCTTTAATCCCAGCACTCGGGAGGCAGAGGCAGGCAGATCTTTGTGAGTTCGAGGCCATTCTGGTCTACAAGAGCTAGTTCCAGGACAGGAACCAAAAAGCTACAGAGAGACCTGTCTCGAAAAAATCAAAAAAAAAAAAAACAAAAAAACAAGAAACAAAAAAAAACCCAGTAAGCCGGGCGATGGTAGCGCATACCTTTAATCCCAGCACTCGGGAGGCAGAGGCAGGCGGATCTCTGTGAGTTCGAGACCAGCCTGGTCTACAAAGCTAGTTCCAGGACAGGCTCCAAAGCCACAGAGAAACCCTGCCTAGAAAAACCAAAAATAAAATAAAATAAAAATAAAAAAACAGTAAAATGCCTGGCCATGGTGGCGCACGCTTTTAATCCCAGCACTCAGGAGGCAGAGGCAGGCAGATCTTTGTGAGTTTGAGGCCAGCCTGGTCTACAAGAGCTAGTTCCAGGACAGGCTCCAAAGCTACAGAGAAACCCTGTCTCGAAAAACAAAAACAAAACAAAGCAGTAAAATAAAAGTTTTATCTAGTGAACAAAGCTTGTTAGTAGTGTGGGAGTGTATGTATAAACTCCTAAGGCTATAGGCTCTTTTCTCTGTTTACTTACTTATTTCTTGTTTTATTTATTTTTAAATATATATTTTTTTATGTATGTGGATGTGTTGTCTGCATGTACATGGATCCTGTGGGACTTGTGAGCCACCATGTGGGTGCAGGGAATTAGACTCAGAACTTGGAAAAACAGCTAGTGCTTGAAACTCTTGAGCCATCTCCCTTGCCCCTGCTCTTTTTTTTTTTTAAATATTTATTTATGAGCCGGGCGATGGTGGCGCACGCCTTTAATCCCAGCACTCGGGAGGCAGAGGCAGGAGGATCTCTGTGAGTTCGAGACCAGCCTGGTCTACAAGAGCTAGTTCCAGGACAGGCTCCAAAGCCACAGAGAAACCCTGTCTCGAAAAACCAAAAAAAAAAAAAAAAAAAAAATTTATTTATTTATTATATATATAAAATATTCTGTCTGTGTGTATGCCTGCAGGACAGAAGAGGGTACCAAACCCCATTACAGATGGTTGTGAGCCGCCATGTGGTTGCTGGGAATTGAACTCAGGACCTTTGGAAGAGCAGACAATGCTCTTAACCTCTGTGCCATCTCTCCAGCCCCCTGCCCCTGCTCTTGTTTATTTTTACTGCAGCTTATTTGGTATGTGTGTACCCTGAGGTCAGAGGACAACTTTTAGATTCATTGATCTCCTCCCACCTTGGATCAAATTCAAGGCTTAGAGGGGGGAGTGTCAGTGTCTTGATTGTTGAGCCATCCTTGTTTGAAATTTTTTTTAACTTCTTTTTTGTCTTTCCAGACAGAATTTCTCTGTGCAACCCTGGCTGTCCTAGAGCTTGCTCTGTAGATCTGCTTGCCTCTTCCTCTCTAGTGCTGTGATTAAAGACCTGTGCCACCATCATCTAGCTTTGTTTGAATTTTAGGTACACATGTTAGATTTGAATTGAATGGCTGTTCTTGCCTTCACTTCACCCCCAATTCCCTTTTTTTGTTTGTTTGTTTGTTTGTTTGCTGTTTGTTTTTTGAGACCTGGCATCTCTGTCCTTGGAGCCTGTCCTGGAACTCCCTCTGTTTTATTAGGCTGGCCTTGAACTCACGAAGATCACGTGTCTGCCTCTCAAGTGCTGTGATTAAAGGTGTGCACCACCACCATCGCTACCCCCAAGCTACACCTGGCTTCTTAGATTGTGAACTATTTAGGAAATGCTACTCAGCCAGAAAATAGCAAAATAGCAGTTTAATTCTTCCTTTTTTTCTTTCTCCTCCCTCCCTCCCTCCCTCCCTCTTTCTTTCTTTCTTTCTTTCTTTCTTTCTTTCTTTCTTTCTTTCTTTCTTTCTTTCTTTCTTTCTTTCTTTCTTATTGAGACTGTATCTGTACATAGACCTGGTTGTCCTGTAATTAACTAGAACCAACTCAACTGGCCTAGAACTCATAAAGATCAGCCTGCTGTTGCCTCTGGAATTCTGCAATTAAAGTTGTGTCACCACACTTGAAATCTTTGTTTTCCAGACAGGCCTCAAACTTCTGGGTTTAAGTGTTCCTCCTGTTTGAGCTGAGACCAACTTTAATACTATTTACTATTATTTTTTTTGAGTTCTCTCTCTGTTTCTCTCTCTGAGATCTGAGACAGGGTCTCTATGTAGTACTCTCTTGGAACTCACTCTGTAGAACAGGCTGGCCTCAAACTCAGAGATCATTTGTTGAGACAGGGTTTCTCTGTGCAATAGCCCTATCTGTCCTGGAACTCTGTATATCAGGCTGGCCTTTAGCTCACAGAGATCCTATGCCTGCCTCTGCCTCCAAAGTGCTAGGATTAAAGGTGTGCACTAACATTGCCTGGGTCATTTGATTTTTTTGGGTGGGGGAGGAGGGAGGTTTCGAAACAGGGTTTCTCTGTAGCTTTGGAGCCTGTCCTGGAACTAGCTCTTGTAGACCAGACTGGCCTCGAACTCACAGAGATTTGACTGCCTCTGCCTCCTGAGTGCTGGGATTAAAGGTGTGTACCACTACTGCCTGGCCTCTTTTTTTTTTTTTTTTTAACAAACTCAGGTGGTTGACTCAAACTTTAAGTCTGTTTGGACTATGAATCCTCTGGTTCCATTTTTTTCTCCTAGGAAGAAACTGAATTTTATTTTAGAGTTTGCTATCAGTGACATTTTATCTAGTTGCTGGGTTGTCTCAGGCTCTTAATGACGGAAGGTTTGGCTAAACAACAACAAAAGAGATGATTGCAATCTTGGTAATATACTCAATATAGCAAATTAGCATCTTTGTAAAGGCAGCCTATAACTAAATGTACATAGGAGGAAGGCTAAGAATTCCACAGCCGTGATAATGAGGGACATTAGTAAAACCTGCTGGCCATATCAGCCTCGACTTTTATGAATTTGGAGAATCTAAGGAACAAATAAACCTAATTCTGTTTTCACCTTAACTTTTACAATATTAAAAGAAGTTAAAAAGCCAGGCCTGGTGGAGCTGCCTTTTAATCCCAGCACTTGGGAGGCAGAGGCAGGCGGATCTCTGAATTCGAGGCCAGCCTGGTCTAGAGAGTGAGTTCCTGGGTATCAGATGCCCTCTTCTGACTCTGGCAGGCACCAGGTGAGTGTGTGGTGCACATACTTATATGAAATAATTGAATAAGTTTTAATTTAAAAAGTGTACAATTGCCGGGCGATGGTGGCGCACGCCTTTAATCCCAGCACTCGGGAGGCAGAGACAGGTGGATCTCTGTGAGTTCGAGACCAGCCTGGTCTACAGAGCTAGTTCTAGGACAGGCTCCAAAGCCACAGAAAAACCCTGTCTCGAAAAACCAAAAAAAAAAAAAAGTGTACAATTAAAAAATAGTTAAAGTCATCTGTAACAGGGAGGCATCCCTAATTAACTCTGTGCTGTAAGTGTTACTCAGTGGTGCAGTGGGAGTGTGGCATGTTTGAGGCTCTGTAACATAGTAGCTATGTCACATTCCTTGCAGCAGTCTTTGAGAGCTCTCATTTCTCTGTATTCTGCCTGTATGTTTGCACTGTAAAAGGAAAATTAATATCTGCTGTCGTGGCATACACCTTTAATACCAAACTTGGAGGAAGTGATAGGCTTTGTGAGCGCCAAGCTTGTATGGTCTACATATAGTGAGTCCCAGGCCTGCCAGGGTTACTCAGTGACACTTTGTTTCCAAAAAGGGGGGGAGGGGCTGCTGGCAAGATGATTGTGTACAGGGTACTTTCCACTGACCCTGAAGATTTTAATACCCAGGACCCACATAGTAGGAGAGAAACAACAACTGCCAATTCTTCTGACTTACGTACAAGAGTGCACACATGCAAAAATATTTCTTTTAATTACGTGTAGATGTGTGTGTCTGCATGTATAGGTGCATATGAGTGAGTACAGGTTCCTAGAGAGGCCAGAGGCATCAAGAGCCCCTGGAGCTGTCCTCTGTAAGAGCTGCGCAGCAGTATCCTTACCTGCTGAGCCATCTTACCTCTCCAGACCTAAAGAATCAATTTGTAGGGCTGGAGAGATGGCTCAGTGGTTAAGAGCATTGCCTGCTCTTCCAAAGGTTCTGAGTTCAATTCCCAGCAACCACATGGTGGCTCACAGCCATCTGTAATGAGGTCTAGTGCCCTCTTCTAGCCTGCAGACATACACACAGACAGAATATTGTATACATAATAAATAAATAAATATTAAAAAAAAAGAATCAATTTGTAACAGCTGAGATGCTAACTTCACTTTACTGGAATTCAGTATTGGATTGGTCATACTTATATTTTGTTGTAAACCAAAGAATTTCATCATAATACTAATGTATTGTGAGGCTATTGTCTTATTTGTTTGTTTTCCGAGACAGAGTTTCTTTGTAGCTTTGGAGCCTGTCCTGGAACTAGATCTTGTAGACCAGGCTGGCCTCGAACTCACAGAAGATTCGCCTGCCTCTGTCTTCCAAGTGCTGGGATTAAAGGCGTGCGCCACCACCGCCGGGTGAGGTTACTGTTTTAGGGTTGGCAGTTACAAAGCTGGAGCCTGAAACAAGTTTAGCTTGCCTTCCCTCTTCTCCCCGTTTCAGTCCTTAAACCCTTGTTTATGTGTGTTTCTGTATAGAGTTATCAGGGCCTGAGGTTGTAGCTCAGTGTTTGGGTACTTGCTTAGGATGCTTACAAGGCCTTTGGTTCAGTTGATCAGCTCCTAATACTACAAAAGTAAAATGAAAACGAACAGTTTAGTAAGTTAAATATTTTTGCTTTTCTTTATATGAGCTGTTTAAATTTAGGTCCATAAATTTGGTAAGAAAATAAAAGTCTAAGATAAGATGGAGGTTTTTGTTTGGTGTGTGTGTGTGTGTGTGTGTGTGTATGTGTTTATCTTCTGAGGCAAGGTTTCTCTGTGTATCCTTGACGGTCTTGGAACTCACTCTAAACTAGGCTGCCCTCAAACTCAGAGATCTGCCACCAAGCCTCGTGAGTGAATATATACTGTACAGAAATTCATTTTTTAACAGTGTCAGTTAACATTTTTCTTTTCTAAAAAGACTGGTATGGAAAGACAAGCAATGTAAGTGCATTTCTTACTCCTGAAAGCCACTTACCCGTTCAAGATGGAATCCTCCAGAAATAGTCTATGTATATGTAAACATGTTATACTCTCTAAAATTAGAAGCAGCAGCTGGGTGTGGTGGTACACACCTGTACTCTGCAGGCTTAAGCAGAATGATTGTCCCTTATAAGATGATATTAAAGTGGGCTGGCGAGATGGCTCAGTGGTTAAGAGCACTGACTGCTCTTCCAGAGGACCTGGGTTCAATTCCCAGCACCCACATGGCAGCTCGCAGCTGTCTGTAACTCCAGTTCCAGAGAATCTGACATTGTTGTACCAGTGCGCATGAAATAAAGTTAAATAACGTTAAAAAAAAAGATGATATTAAAGTGTTAACCAGATAACTCAGAGATCTCACTGCTGCCAGTATGTGTGAATTAGTTGTATTATTTGTGACTGATGTACCCTAAGTGACCTAGAACTGAAGATGACTACTTCCTCAGTCTCCTGAAATGTTGGGCTACAAGTATTATGTACCACACCACTCTGGACTTTTTATCCTGTAGTTTTATGCATTTCTATTTGATTTATTACTATTATTAGACTTAATTTTATGTATATGAGTGTTTTGTCTGCATGTATGTACATTATGTGTCTGCTTGGTGCCCCTAGAGGTCAGAAGAGGGAGTCAGGGTCCCTGGAACTAGTACTGCCATGTGGACCCTGGGAACTGAACCCCGGTCTTCTGCAAGAACAAGTGCTCCTAACTGCTGACCCGTCTCTTCAGCCCTCATTTAACTATTTTTCTTTTTATTTGTTTTGAGATAACTTGGATAACCATGAACTCCTAGACATCCTCCCATTACCTCCTCAGTGTTGAAGTAACATATACCACCTTGTTTAGTTTATGCTGCATTTTAATTGCTATTTAGTGTACATGCTATAATTTCGTACTGCCTGTATTGTTGGACTTTTTTTTTGCTTTACCCTAATAAAAATTTTATTTTCCAAAGAAATTACTCCATACACCATGCAACGAAATATTGTAGATTTTAGAAATATAACCCAGTACAGAGGTGTGTGTCCATTCATACTGGAAAGATTGAGAAGAGACATGAGTTTTGGAATTCAAGCCAATCTAGAAAACATAGAAACCTCCTATCTCAAAAAAGGAAAACTAGTAGAGTAATGGATGCCCTTATAACTACTATCCAGCTTTGGCCTAAAATTTTACAAATATTATTTGGTTTTATTTATTATAAATTAATAGAAATTGATTTCTATAGGTCAGTATGTTTACATCTGGAAATTTTTGTAGTAAATTTAATTTCATAAAAATAAAATTGAGCCAGGCAGTGGTGGTCACTCCTTTAATCCCAGCACTTGGGAGGCAGAGGCAGGAGGATCTCTATGAGTTTGAGGCCAGCCTGGTCTACAAGAGTTAGTTCCAGGACAGCTAGGGATGTTACAGAGAAACCCTGTCTTGAAAAACCAATAAAATAAATTTGGAGCAAATTCTGAAGATTATTTAGATTTTTCCCTCTGAGTGGTAGCTAGTGTTTGAATTTGGAAGCATTGAATTCCAGTTTAATATCTTTTTTTGTAGAAACTAAATCAGGAGAACAAGGTAGGTTTCTTTAAGTTAAGCCAAGGATTTCCAATATTTGGTGCTTTCCATAAATTCAAGTATTGGGGGAGATGAGAAAATTTTTGTCATGGAGATCATTCAGTGTGTTTTAGATGGGGTTTAGGGCAGTAGTCTAAGAATATTAAACATATGATCATTTTTGGAAACTTGAATAGTTGAAAAATATGTTAATATAGAGCTGGGTAAGTTGGTTACATGCCTATAATCCAGCTCAGGATCACATAGTGAAGTAATGGAGTCTGCATATTACTTATAAAATACTGTCTGTTGGCCTGGAGAGATAGCTCAGAGGTTAAGAGCACTAGCTGTTCTTCCAGAGGTCCTGAGTTCAATTCCCAGCAACCACACGGTTACTCACAACCTTCTCTGTAATGAACTCTGGTGCCCTCTTCTGGCCGGCAGGTATACATGCAGACAGAACACTACACATAACAAATCTTTTTTTTAAAAAAATACTGCTTAATTCTGTCATTTGCCTGTTTTTCTCTATTTGAATGAGGTTTGAGTTAAAGGTTAGTTGGAACTGCATAGAAAGATCCTATCTCCAAAACACATAGATTTGATCAACTTGTACTTTTTCAGAATCAAAATCTTCCAGGTTAGAACAAGAATCTGGTGAAAATCTCTACCTGGGATTTTAATTCCTATTTAATTTGTTAATGTGGGGCTATAGTGTGTACTGGGGAGAAGACAGCTTTCAGAAGTCAGTTTTCACCTTTCCTGGCCCTGAACTCAGGTCATTGCTAGTGTGGCAAGTGCTTTTTACCTGCTGAGCCACCTTGCCTGCCCAGAAATTGTGGGAGAAATTTTTTTTGTGACAGGGTCTCCTTGTATAGCCCTAGTTGGCCTGGAGCTTGCTTTGAAGGACAGGCTGGAGTACAAGGCTGGTCTTGAATTCTCAGAGAGCTGCCTGTGCCTAGCAATGCTGGGACTAAAGGTGTACGGTGCTACACCCAATTTATTATTTATTGTTTTTTTGAGATGGTGTGGTGAGGATGACCTTGAATTCCTGATTCTGCCTCAGCACCCAGAGTGTTCAGATTATAGACATAGTACCTCGCCCAGTCTCCATGTAATCCTCACAAACCCACATAGTCAGTAGATTTTTTTTTAAGATTTATTTATTTATTATGTATACAACATTCTGCCTTGATGTATGCTCGCACGCCTGAGGAGGGCGCCAGATCTCATTACAGATGGTTGTGAGCCACCATGTGGTCGCTGGGAATTGAACTTAGATTACAGATGGTTGTGAGCCACCATGTGGTCGCTGGGAATTGAACTTAGGACCTCTGGAAGAGCAGCCAGTGCTCTTAACCTCTGAGCCATCTCTCCAGCCCCAGTCAGTAGATTTTTTATGATTAGAATGTCTTTATGTTTTAAAGGTATATACCTGTGAGGGTTTGTTTGTTCATTTGTTTCTGGTTTTTGTTCATTCCTTCATTTATTCATTTAATGTTTTCATTTTTTAAGACAGGGTTTCTCTGTGTAACAGCTCTGTCCTGGAACCAGAGTGACCTGTAGCCCAGGCTGGTCTCAGATGCACAGAAATTCACCTGCCTCTGCCTCCTGAGTAATGGGATTAAAGGTATGTGCTATCACTGCTTTGTTTTCTTTTTTTTAAGTTTTTTTAATTTATTTATTATGTATATAGTGTTTTGGAGACCAGATCTCATTATAGGTGGGTGTGAGCCATCATGTGGATGCTGGGAATTGAACTCAGGACCTCCAGAACAGCAGTCAGTTCTCTTAAGCTCTGAGCCATCTCTCCAGCCCTGCTTTTTTTTTTTTCTTAAAGATAGGATCTCTCTCTTTTTTTTTTTTTTTTTTGAGTTATCTATTTTTTCATACGTGTGTGCTTTTTGCTAGCTCATATACAGCACGTGTGGGCAGCAGCCTTCAGACCAGAGGGAGGCATTGGGGTCCCTGGAACTGGAGTTGGAGGTGGTTGTCAGCTGCCACCTGGATGCTGGGGACTAAACTCTGACTCCTCTGCAAGCACAGGAAGTGCTGAGCTTTGTCTCCAGCCCCCAGCTGTGTCCCTGAATGCCTGGGACTTGCTGTGAGCAGGAAGGTTTGGACCACGTGGTGACTCTCCCCTTCTTGACCCTGAGTGCTGCTATTATTAATGACATGCCCAACTGATAAGTTTATTTTTTAAAATAACTCATTTTATGTGTATTGGTGTGAGGGTATCAGATACCCTGGAAAGGGAGTTACAGACAGGTGTGAACTGCCATGTGGCTGCTGGGAATTGACCCAGGTCCTCTGGATGACCTTAACTGCTGAGCCATCCAGCCCTGATAAGTTCATTTTAAAAATACTTTGTGTGTTGGGCTGGAGAGATGGCTCAGCGGTTAAGAGCATTGCCTGCTCTTCCAAAGGTCCTGAGTTCAATTCCCAGCAACCACATGGTGGCTCACAACCATCTGTAATGAGATCTGGTGCTGTCTTCTGGCCTGCAGGCATACATGTATACAGAATATTGTATACATAATAAATAAATAAATATTTAAAAAATACTTTGTGTGAATATGTGAACCAGATAACTTTATTTAAATTTGGAAAGTTTTGGAAAGGCAGTTTGAGTGTACTGCAAGGGAGTAACAGACTGGGTCGAAGTAGAAGCCTGTTTAGTCTGAGCTTGGGAATTTTTATTTTCAGATAGGTTTTCTCTAAATAGACCATGATGGGCAGTGCGGCCTTTTGTTTGTTTGTTTGTTTTTTTTGTTTTTTTTCGAGACAGGGTTTCTCCGTGGCTTTGGAGCCTGTCCTGGAACTAGCTCTCTAGACCAGGCTGGTCTCGAACTCCCAGAGATACGCCTGCCTCTGCCTCCCGAGTGCTGGGATTAAAGGCGTGCGCCACCACCGCCCGGCCAGTGCGGCCTTTTGTGAGCACAGACAGACATATATGTCCAAAGACATGTAAAAACATAGCGTATTTTTTTTTAAAAGATTTATTTATTATGTATACAGTGTTCTGCCTCCATGTATGTCAGCATGACAGAAGGAAGCACCAGATCTCATTACAGGTGGTTGTGAGCCATCATGTTGTTGCCAAGAATTGAACTCAGGACCTCTGGAAGAGCAGTCTGTGCTCTTAACCATTGAGCCATCTCTCCAGCTCTAAAAAAAATTTTTTAAAGATGGGATTGATTCTCAAGAAAGATCATTCATTTGGTCTGATTTCTCCTTAAATTTAATTGTTTCTTTTTCTTTTTTTTTCCCTTTTTCAAGATAAGATTTCACTGTGTAGCTCTGGTTGTCCTGAAACTTTCTCTGTAGACCAGGCTGGCCTCAAACTCATTGATAGCCTACTACTTCTGCTTACCAAATGCTGGGATTAACGATGTGAACCACTACTGCCCAGCTTCATTTTGGAATTTTTAAGCTAATAGCCTTCATAATTTATTCCAAGGAAAGCTTGTTTTTTCATTCACTCATGTGTCTGCCTGCCTACCTATCATTTATTTATATTCATTCATTCATTCATAGACAAGATCCTAGAACTTATTGAGTAGACCAGGCTAGCCATGAACTCAGAGAGGTCTACTTGCTCTAATCTCCCTGACTATTGAGACAAGGTTTCACTCTCTGAGACTGGCGTGAACAGTGGGAGTAGTAGGATTCCATGTGTGTAGCCCCTGTACCCAGCCAGTATGTTGTTCTTTATGATCTCCCTCGCAGAGTTTATCACATGGGAGCCAGAGTGTATAAGTTGTTCTGCTATAAAGGCTTTATAGTTTTAGGTAATTTTAAAAATATTTATTCTTACATATATGAGTGTTTTTTCTGATTGTTTGTACCTGTGTGTGTCTGTTGCTTTTGGAGATGAGAAGAGAGTGCTGATCTCCAGGAGATGAAGTTGCAAATGATGGTGAACACCATGTGGGTGGTGGGAACCAAACTTGGGTCCTTTGCAAGAACAAGTCTCTTCACAGATGAGGCCTCTCTCCAGCCCAGTGTGTGTTTTTTTTGTTTTTGTTTTTTTTTTTTGGTTTTTCGAGACAGGGTTTCTCTGTGGCTTTTGGAGCCTGTCCTGGAACTAGCTCTGTAGACCAGGCTGGTCTCGAACTCACAGAGATCCACCTGCCCCTGCCTCCCGAGTGCTGGGATTAAAGGCGTGCGCCACCACAGCCCGGCTCAGTGTGTGTTTTTAAAATTGAGCAACTGAGGAGACTCTTGATCAGCAGTAGGAGAAATGGTAGGTAAAGAATAGTCGCAGTGCTACATGCTGATATATAATTCAAGCATCAGGATGCTAAGACAGAAGGATTTCTTTGAGTTTGAGGCCTTTCTGAGCTACATAGTAAGTTTGAGGTCCTGGGTTTTCAGAGCAATAGAGGTGAGGTGAGAAGAAAGAAACTGAATGATTCTCAAATTTAGTTATTTTTCCTTTTTTAAAAATGTTTTATTAGGTGGTGGTGGCACACACTTTTAATCCCAGCACTTGGGAGGCAGAGGCAAACTTTGTGAGTTTGAGGTCAGCCTGGTACAGAGAGTTCCAGGACAGCCAGGGCAGTGGCAGAGAAACCATATCACTGAAAAACAAAACAAAACAAAACAAAAAACCAAACAAACAAAAGAACAATTTATTTTGGACTTGAGAAATGGCTTAGCAGTTAAGAGCACTGGCTGCTCTTCAGAGGACCTGAGTTCAATTTTCAGCACCCAACTGGGAGGCCAGCCTGGTTTACAAAGTGAGTTCCAAGATAGCCAGAACTATACAAACCCTGTCTCAATAATTATCTATCTTTTTGTCTGTCTGTCTATCTATCTATCTATCTATCGATTTATCTATTATCTTAGTCAGTGTTGCTGTGCAGAGACACCATGACCATGGCAACTCTTACAAAGGGAAACATATAATTGGGGCTGGCTTCCAGTTCAGATGTTTAGTCCATTATTGTTATGATGGGAAGCATGTTGACACTCAGGCAGACACGTTGCTGAGAGGTAGCTGGCAGTTCTATATCCAGATCCACAGTAAGCAGGGAGAGACACTGGACTTGAGCTTTGAAACCCAAAGCCCACCCCCAAGGACACCCTTCCTACAAACAGGCTACATACCTCCTAATCCCTGTCAAGCAGTACCTCTTCTTTAATGACCAGGGATTCAAATATATGGGCCTATGGAGGCCATTCTTATTCAAACCACTACATTTATTGTGTTTTAATTGTCTGCATGTGGTTATGCACATGCGAGTGTAGGTGCTATGGAGGCTGCGGGCTGGAGTTGCACATTATTGTGAGCATCCTGAAATAGGTGCTGCGACTTGAACTGAGGTTCCCTGCAAAGAGCAGTAGCACTTCTAGCTGTTAAATCATCTCTTCAGTCCCCTTTCTTTTCCTTTTTGCCTGCTTGCCTTCCTTAAGTCAGAGTCTCAATATTTAGCCTCTGCTGCCTGGAACTAGCTATGTAGATCAGGCTAGCCTCACATTCATTGCAATCTGCCTTCTGTCTCCTGAGTGCAGGACTGAAAAGTATGTGCTGTCATCCTCAGCCGCTTTTCCTTTTTTAAATTAATGTTTTAGGTTATAACAGAGTAGTGGGTTACATCATGGTGTCTTCATTCATATGTCCTCTCTGCGCGCCCTCATGCCTTTCCCACCTCCAGCTGGTTCTCTTTCTTCCCACAGTCCTCCCTCCTGGGTGCCTGTCAAACAGTCCATACTGTCTGTGTCTTCCACAGCCCTCAGACCACAACCTCTCTAACCCCCTAGATTTTTTAAAAGTTAGATTTAGTACATCTAATTTTTTGAGTCTTTATGGGTTGATTTTTAGAGTCTAAGTAACCTTAAGAGGTGAAAAAAGTATAGTGTCATTTGAGACTATTTGTTTATTTTTAGTAGAGTTAGAGATTAAATATTCTATACTTTATTGGTCCTTTGAATTTTACTGTGTTAGAACTTCATTCTTAAGGTTAATTAACAGGATAAGGGGGTTATAGCTTGGTGAAATGCTTTAACATCATATTCCAAGTATATAGCTATGAAAATAAATACTTGTTAAAAAATTTTTAATGTTAGGTCAAGCAGTGGTGGCACACACACGCCTTTAATCCCAGCACTCGGGAGGCAGAGGTAGGTGGATCTCTGTGAGTTCGAGGCCAGTCTGATCTACAAGAGCGAGTTCCAGGAGAGGCATCAAAACTACAGAGATCCCAGCACTTGGGAGGCAGAGGCAGGCGGATCTTTGTGAGTTCGAGACCAGCCTGGTCTACAAGAGCTAGTTCCAGGACAGGCTCCAAAACCACAGAGAAACCCTGTCTCGAAAAACCAAAAACCAAAAAAAAAAAAAAAACTACAGAGAAACACTGTCTTCAAAAACAGAAACAAACGAAAGAAAAACCAAACCAAACATTTATTTGGATGTGTATAGACTTTTGAAGGTTCGAGTACAATTTGCAGAGTTGGCTCCCTCCTTCCATGGTGTGCATGCCAGGGATTGAACTCAGATCGTCAGGCTAGTGCAGAGTTAATGTTTTTATTTTAAAGATTTATTTGCATATGATTATTTTGGCTCATGTGCTTGATATCTGAAGAGGTCAGACCTCCTGACACTGGAGTTACAAATGGTTGTGAGCCACCATATAGGTTCTGAGAAACAAGTTTGGTTCCTCTGTAAGAACAAGTTTTTTGTTTTTAATTTTTTTTTTTTTTTGGTTTTTCAAGACAGGGTTTCTCTGTGGCTTTGGAGCCTGTCCTGGAACTAGCTCTTGTAGACCAGGCTGTGTTTTTAATTATTTATGTGCATTGGTGTCAGATCCCCTGGAACTAGACTTATAGACAGTTGTGAGCTGAACCCAGATCCTCTGTAAGAGCCAGTCTTCTTAACTGCCGAGTTGTGTTGTGTCCCCCTCTCCCCCCAACTGAAATAAAGACTAAAGATAGAGGCTATGAGAAAAGAAGCTTTGCCGGGCAGTCATGACATGTGCCTTTAATGCCAACGCTCGGGAGGCAGAGGGAGGATCTCTGAGTTTGAGGCCAGCCTGATCTACAGAGTGAGTTTTAAGACACCCAGAGCTTCGCAGAGAAACCCTGTCTCAAAAAAATAAAAATATAAATAAATAAAGAACTTTGTTATATTGGTAAGATGGGTCAGTAGGTAAAGGTGTTTGCCATTGAGTCTAAAGACCTGAATTTAAACCCTGAAACCCATGTATTAAGAGGAGAGAATGAAGTTCAGTTTGTCCTTTGACATCTGCATGTGTACCCTCCTTCAATAAGTGCAATAAAAATTTTTTTAAAAAATATTTCCTTGGAGCTGGGGGTAGTGACATATGCATGTAATCTCAGTATGTGGAAAGCTGAGGCAAGACTTCTGTGAGTTTGAGAACAACCTGGTGCTCATAGCAAGACCTGCCTCAAAAAATGAAACAAAACAGAAAACAAGTTTCTTTTTTAAAAAATGTATTATGTATACAGTTTTCTGCCTGAGTGTATGCCTGCAGGCCAGAAGAGGGCACCAGATCTCATTACAGATTTTTGAGTCACCATGTGGTTCCCAGGAATTGAATTCAGGACCTTTGGAAGAGCAGGCAGTCGTCTTAACAGCTGGTTTCTTCCCTTTCCCTCCCCCCCTCCCTTTCCCTCCACCTTCCCCTCCCTTTCCTCTTCTCCCTCCTTCCCTCCTACTCTCCCTTCCTTCCTTTCTTCTTTTTCTTCTAAAGGAACTTTCCCTTCTACCGGAATTCAATTCCCCTCCATGCTGTAGAATGCATGTGTGGGTCTTGTGCAGGGGCAGTCACAGCCGCTGTGAGGCCACTGTGCAGTCATGTCCATAAGATGCTGTTTTAGATCTTTGGCTCTTAGAATCTTTCCTTGGGGCAGGGCTGGTGGTTGTGTGTGTGTGTGTCTGTCTGTCTGTCTCTGTCTGTGTGTAGGGTATTAGGGTGGTAGTGATTCACATCTTTGATCCCAGCACTAAGAAGGCAAAGGCAGACAAATCTCTTGAGTTTGAGGTTAGTCTAGTCTACACTACAAAACCAGTTCAGGATAGCCAGGGCTACACAGAGAAATCCTGTCTTGAAAAACAAGGATTTCACTTGTGGCTGAGCATTCCACTGATACTGGCTTTCTACAGTTTGACCAGTTGTGAGTTTCTGTGTTAACCACTTTTAATTGCACAAAGAAACTTCTCTGATGAGATCTGAGAGTTGTACTAATCTATGGGTAGACAGATAATCAATTTAGAGGACAATAATAGTAAGTTGTTCTCTGGGGCATGTGAGCTCCCTAGTCATGGATTCTTGCTTAGATTGACAGTATGGGGAACATGTTTCCTCCTCTGGGGTGGGCCTTAAGTGCCGCCAATCCTACCCTGTGGACATACCTTGCATGTATTGTAGTTCACAGGATTCACGGCTGGATGAGACTGTTGATGTCCCTCTCCATCCTCTCTTCAGCTGCCTACTAAATTCTTGCAGCTTTGAGAGCTTGCCAACAGAGGTGAAGCTTCCTTTTTTGGTTTTTCGAGACAGGGTTTCTCTGTAGCTTTGGAGCCTGTCCTGGAGCTAGCTCTGTAGACCAGGCTGGTCTCGAACTCACAGAGATCCGCCTGCCTCTGCCTCCCGAGTGCTGGGATTAAAGGCGTGCGCCACCACCATTGGTGAAGCTTCCTTTTCAGTATCCGTTTGTTCTCCTTGTCACCTGACCAGTTTGTGGGATGCCTAGCGGTAAGTAGGGTCTTGTCATTAGCCTTTTTTGTCTTCATACACAGTTGTGTTGTGTAGATTTGCCTGGCCTTGGACTCCTATGCAAACCTGTGTAGACATCCTTTTGAATCAGCCTCCCTAGTGCTGAACGTGTCACTGTTTAACCTTTTCATCCACAGGAAGTTTCCATTCTACTTCTGTGTCTGGATTTACCTATCCTGAACATTTAATATAAATGAAATTACATGTGGTCTTTTATAAATGGCTTCTTTCACTTAGCCTAATGTTCTCAAAGTTTATGTATATTGTAACATGTACCAGTACCTCTTTATTTATTCATGAGGCAGGGTCTTTATTATTGTATTTCCAGCTCCCAGTGCTGGTACTATGGGCATGTACCACCATACCCAGTTCGGAAGCCCACACAGATGAGCTATATGCTCATCCTACTTCATTCCTTTTATTGCTGAATAACTTTCTGTTGCATGGGTGCATTTGTCTTCATTTGTAATTCTGAGGTTTGAATCTGGAGCTTTGTGTATGCTAGGGAAGTGCTTTAACTACTGAATTATAGCCTATATTCCCAGCCCTGAGCACATTTTTTCTCTTCTTTCTCCTCCTCCTTTTCATGCTTTTTGAGACAGCCTTTTTTTTCTTTTCTCCCCGAGACAGGGTTTCTCTGTAGCTTTGATGCCTGTCCTGGAACTAGCTTTTGTAGACCAGGCTGGCCTCGAACTCACAGAGATCCGCCTGCCTCTTTCTCCATAGTGTTGGGATTAAAGGCAAGTGCCACCACCGCCTGGCTTCTAGAGTTCTTTTATGCTGCTTTTCTGTTCATTTCTACCCCACATTATCCCAGACAATCACTTTAAAATTTAATTAGTAATTACTTTATGTGTACAGGTATTTTGCCAGCTTGTATGTATATACCACTTTTGTCCTGATGCCCCCAGGGTTACAGATAGTTATGAACCACTATGCAGATCTAGGAATTGAACCCAGGTCCGCTGGGAAAGTAACCAGTGCTCTTAACTGTGGAGCCGTTTCACCAGCTTGTTTTTAAACTTTTTTGGGTTTTCGAGACAGGGTTTCTCTGTGTAAATAGCTCTGGCTGCCCTGGCACTCACTCTCTAGATCAGGCTGCCCTTGAACTCCCAGAGATCTGCCTGTCTCTGGCTCCCGAGTGCTGGGATTAAAGGTGTGCGCCACTGTCCCCAGCAAAATTTTATAAAATTACATTTATCTGTTTTATGTGTGTTGTTTTGTGCATACCATAGCATATGTGTCAGAGAACAACTTGTAGGATTTGGTTTTCTCTCTCAGCCGTGTGAGTCCTGAGGATTGAACTCAGGTTGTCAGACTTGGCTGCAATGCCTTTACCCACCAAGTCATCTCAGCAGCCACTCACTGTAATTTAGTTTTGCACATCCCAGACATTTATATGACAATATTCAAATGAAATAATGCAGTGTACATTCTTGGGTATGACTTGTTTAGTTTCAGTGGCTTTAAGATTCACATTGTTTCAGTAGGTAGAATGCTTTGATTGGTTAGTGGTGTCCTGTAGACAGACATTTGGATTGTTTTCACTACCTTTGGTTTGTTGTATATGCTTAATTCTGCTATTTTACTTCTCTACCCAGCCCCCAGGCAGGGTTTCTCCGTGTAGCCCTTGCTGTCCTAGAACTCACTGTAGACAAGGCTGGCCTCCAGATACCTACTTAACTCTGCCTCTTTTTTTTTTTTTTTGGTTCTATTGTTTTCTTTCTCTCTCTCTCTTTTTTTTTTCTTTTTTGTTTGTTTTTGTTGTTTTGAGACAGTATTTCTGTGTGTAGCCCTAGCTGTCCTGGAACTGGCTCTGTAATTCAGGCTGGCCTCAAACTCACAAAGATCTGCCTGTCTTTGCCTCCCAAGTGCTGAGCATGCACCACCATCATCTCTTGAGTCCTGGGATTAAAGGTGTGCCCCTGACCACTGCTGAGGTTTCTAATTTTTGGGTAGTGGTCAAGAATTCAGTACGAAGCCGGGCGGTGGTGGCGCACGCCTTTAATCCCAGCACTCGGGAGGCAGAGGCAGGCGGATCTTTGTGAGTTCAAGACCAGCCTGGTCTACAAGAGCTAGTTCCAGGACAAGCTCCAAAACCACAGAGAAACCCTGTCTTGAAAAACCAAAAAAAAAAAACCAAAAAAAAACCAAAAAAAAAAAAAAGAATTCAGTGCGAAACAAAAGTGGAATCTGCTAAGACACATTATAAATGACGTTGGTAAAAGTGCATTTAGAACAGAAAAAGACAAATTAACAAATTGGTGAACCTATGCAAATAAATGTTTCAAGCTTATGATTATTCATTACATTGTTTATTAGCAGATGCTTTTTTTTTTTTTTAAATATTTATTTATTTATTATGTATACAATATTCTGTCTGTATGCCTGAAGGCCAGAAGAGGGTGCCAGATCTCTTTACAGATGGTTGTGAGCCACCATGTGGTTGCTGGGAATTGAACTCAGGACCTTTGGAAGAGCAGGCAATGCTCTTAACCACTGAGCCATCTCTCCAGCCCCTAGCAGATGCTTTTTAAGAGCAGGAAATAGTTGCATCAACCGTGTATAGTGGACCAATAGTGATGAGAGGGGAATTTCATTCACTTTTGAGTATTTCAAAGAATGTCCTGATGTCCTTATATATAGCAATTCAGTGGCATGACAGGGGCTGATACTTTTTAGTTCAGGCTAGTAACTCACTGCATAGCCCACATAGGCCTTGAATTCATGGTAATCCTTCTTTCTTGCCTGCCCAAGTACTCGATTACAAATGTGAACCACCAAAAAAAAAAAAAAAAAAATCCACCCCAAATTAGAATACGGTAGGCAAATAATACTGTAGAATATCGTAGGCAAATAATACTGTAGAATTATAGTAGGCAAACAATACTGTAGAATATAGTAGGCAAATAATACTGTAGGCAAATACTGTAGAATACAGTAGGCAAATAATACTGTAGAATACGGTAGGCAAACAATACTGTAGAATACGGTAGGCAAACAATACTGTAGAATACAGTGGGCAAATACTCTAAAATACGGTAGGCAAATACTGTATTCTAATTTTTGGGTGTTTTTTTGTTTTGTTTTGTTCAAGACAGGGTTTCTCTGTGTAACTGCCCTGGCTGTCCTGGAACTTTCTTTGTAGATCCGGCTGGCCTTGAACTCACAGAGATCTGTGAGCCTCTGCACCCATCTCCCAAGTGCTGGGGATAAAGGAGTGTACCACCACCGCTGGGCGCCTAATTTTGTTTTTAAAGCTGAGGAAGTATCACAGACATTCTTTTCTCTTAAAAAGCATTCTGTGTGAAAGCCTGAGCATGTGCGTGCTTAGCAGGCGTTGTACACATGTGCAATGTGGGTGTGTGGAGGGCAGAGGATAGGTTTCTGTGTGTGTACCTTCTGCTTTGTTGTCAGGGTCTCTCCTGTTTCTGCTGCTGCTCAGTATGTCGTTAGCTGTAGTGCCTATGGCGGCCAGAGGACAATCTTGAGAGTTGCTCCTCAGTTGCTGTCCACCTGTTTTACCTTTTTTTATTAGGCAAAAGAAGAGAAAAAGAAGTTAACACATAATTATCTTTGAGAAAATGAGGTTTGTTGTCAGAAAGGACCTCAAGGCTGCTCCTTGACACTTAAAAGTGGAAAAACATTGGAAAGGAGGTACCAGGGCTGGTGACGCACACCTTTAATCCAAGCAGAAGCAAGTGGATTTCTGTGAGTTTGCAGCTAGCCCGGTCTACAGTACAGAGTGAGCTCCAGGACAGTCAGGGCTGCACAGAGAAACCCTGTCTCCAACTCCCTCCACCACAAAAAAAAAAAAAAAAAAAAAAACACAAAAATAAAATTGTCTTGTTTAACAACTCCTGTTCATTGTATCACTTGTAATCATTTCCTGTGCTAAAATGGAAATGTCTGTTATCCGTGCTGTATTTATATATATATAAAATCTTAAATAATATGCAGACTCTCTTAAATGTGACCCTGTATAAGTTTCTAGAACTTTGTATTCATCTTCTTTATAATAAGGTTCTGATGATAATAATTCAGGGTTAGTTTAGTAATTAAATGAGTTAACAGCCGGGCGGTGGTGGCGCACGCCTTTAATCCCAGCACTCGGGAGGCAGAGGCAGGCGGATCTCTGGGAGTTCGAGGCCAGCCTGGTCTACAAGAGTTAGTTCCAGGACAGGCACCAAAAACTACAGAGAAACCCTGTCTCGGGAAAAAAAAAAAATGAGTTAACAATGTAATATATTTTAGAAGTATGTCCAGCACATAGGAAATGCCCACTGAATGAAGATGCTTGCTTTTATTATATACATGTGTTGTTGTGAGTAGGGTAGATCTGCATGTGTTGTGTCTCTGTGGTTACGCTCTCCTGTGTAGAGGCCAGGAGCAGAAGTTGGATGTCCTCTTCCATTGCTCCCCCCATTTCAGCTAGGCTTGTTAGCTAGGCCGACCCCCCAGAATCATCCTGAGTCTGGGTTATCCCCAAGCTCCTGCAGTCATTGAGGGTGTGTACCTCCACGCTCCAGCCTTTGTGTGTAGTGCTGGACATCGTAATGCAGGTCCTGAGGTTGCACAGCAAGACTCTACCCCGGGCCGTCTGCCCATTTCCTACTGTCATATGGTTTGCACAACAGCTTGGTGAGACTTCACTGACGTAGTTCGAGAAATGGGATGAGTAGAATGAAGGCTTGTAGGGCGTTTGAGACTTGCCCGGGGTTACACAGATTAGTTTGCGTTCCAGGTTCTGCAGCTTACTAAGTTAGTATGCCTTAACTATTTTACCCTACTTCTCAAAGCACATACTTGAATTTTCAGCTGTGGAAGTCTGTTAGATAGTTGTTTGGTAAGAGGTTCATAAAGATCCTTGCAATTGGACTGTAGTTAGGGAGACAGAATATAGCCTTCAGGAAGAGGTTTGATGAAATAAGAGAATAAATATTACAAAATGTAGGGGGCAGGTAGATAGTGCTGGGTTTTAAGTTGAGGGCCTTATGTATGCTAGCCAAGTGCTCTCCACTGAGCTATGTATACTTTGTCCCATATATTTTCAGGAGAACAGTCAGAGTTGGGGCAGGTTATAGCGTCCGTGCTTGAAGAATGAGTGGGATGTGGTCATTAGGCTGCTTTAAGGTTGCACCAAAGCTGAGGATCTGGACTTCTAAAGTCAGGCAGGATTAGGAGTACTCTGATGTAGATGTGTTTAAAGTGGCAGTAGGGCAGGGAGAATTGCTGGAGAGAAAGGTAACAAAAGTATCACTGGTTGCTTCCTTTAGCAGTCCTGTAACCATTCATCCAGTATACAAAACCAGCCTACCTTTACAGTCAGCTGAACTACTGGACTCATGGCTTAGATGCCCTTTGCAGTACCAAGTGTTATTATGTCCTGGGGGCTGATGACTTAACTGACCTGCTTGTCTCTGGTTTTAAATTTAAGATTTGACCTCCCCTCCGAATCTTCCAGTCCAGATTGCTCACTGTCTTCACATAAGAAACACACCCACTGACCAGTAGCAACGTTTTTCAGTTCCTTCAGAACAGACTCTTTACCTCCAACGTCAAACCACCCCTGGAGGGAGTTCTAGCCCTAGATTCAGTCATGTTTCAGTACTTAAAATAATTTTTAAAGTATTGTTTCTAATATTAAGATCATAATCATATTTTTCAGTTCATGGTTCCCTCTCTGAGATTGTGAACTATTAGAGAAGGAGCCAAGGGTCTAAAGCTTGCCATCTCTTGAGCTATACCTCAAGCCCCATTTTACGATTCATTATTACTTTGACTGTTGTAGGCCTTCTTTTATTTGTTGGTCTCTGTGTATTCATTTCTTTTTCTCCTGCTACTCCTTGGGCAACAGTTCTAACAGATTATATTTTTTATTAGGCACTCTAGTTTTTAAAGAATTAAACACTTTGAGATAAGTTCAAAAATTTTTTGGGGAAGAGCCACTTGAAGTATCTGATATCTCATTATTACTCTGAATATTTTAGTGTATACCCTACAAACAAGGGTATAGTCTGTATATTCAGAATTGTTACCAACAAGACACTAAAATGAAGTTGACTGAGATAATTCACTCATGCTTGTAATCTTACTACTTGGGAAGCCGAGGCAAATGGGTTGTTGTGAGTTTGGGGTTAGCCTGGGATACAGGGCAGGACCTCTGTTCCTCATCCTCCCCAAAAGAGAAATTAAAGTTGAGACATAAGTACCATTTATACACAGATCCCATTAAGTTTGCCCAGTCATCTTAAAGTTACAGTAACAGAAGGATGCACTTGAGTCTTTTACTGCTCTGGCTACCTGTCTGCATTCCTTCCCATTCCTGCTCTTTAAGGTGGCACATCATTTCACACGTCTCACCAATGAGAATATCTTCTTTGGTCGCTGTCCGTGTCTTCCAGGTTTCTCCACTACAGTTAATTTTCTGTGTAATTCATGTTACATAAAATTTTATTTCCGCAGTGCAGTGGTGGCACAGATCTTCAGTGCCAGCACTCAGGAGGCCAAGGCAGGCGGATCTCAAGATCAAGGCCAGACCGGGGTACAGAGCAAGTTCCGCTTAATGAGCCATAAAATGAAACCTGTCTCAAAAATTAAAAACTAAGAAAATGCAAAGTTGAATAAGGTGTGTGATGGTTCATAGTTAGAATCCCAGCATTTGTTAGGTGGAGGTAGAAAGAGTAAGAGTTTGAAGTTAGACTGGGCTAAATGAAACCCAGTCTCAGGAGGAGGAGGAGGATGGGCAAGTGAAGAGAGGGAAGGAGGAGAGGAGGAAATGAGAGCAAAGAGGAAAGCTGGAAAGGAATAAAATTAATTTTTTTTTGTTGTTTTTTGAGACAGGGCTTTTTTTTTTTTCTTTTCGAGACAGGGTTTCTCTGTGGTTTTGGAGCCTGTCCTGGAACTAGCTCTTGTAGACCAGGCTGGCCTTGAACTCACAGAGATCCGCCTGCCTCTGCCTCCCGAGTGCTGGAATTAAAGGCATGCGCCACCACCGCCCGGCTAAGACAGGGCTTCTTTATGTACCTCTGGCTCCCCTAGAACTCTCTTTGTAGTCCAGGCTAACCTCGAACTCGCAAGAGATCTGCCTGCCTCTGCCTCCCGAGTACTGGGATTAAAGTTCGTCACTATGCCTGACTCTTATTTCCTTTTTTTTTTAAGAACTATTTTATATAGAGTGTTTGTTGCATGTATGTATCATGTTTGTGCCTGGTGCCAGCAGAAAAGGGTGTTTTGTTCCCTGGAACTAGAGATAAAGGCAGTTCTACATGTGGGTCCTAGGACCCACACCTAGGTCCTTTGGAAGAATAATAAGCAGCATTCCTAACCATGGATCCTCTAGCCTCCACTGCCTGTTTTTCAAACAGGTAAGCTGAGTTTTTAGAGATAGAATTTCATTGTGTTGCCCAGGCTGGCCTTTAACTCACACTCTTGTGTCAGCCTTTTAAGTTATTAGCTGGATTATAGATTTATTATTCTATTAAATGAATGTAATGATAGTGTGCAATTTTGTTTTACAGGGATAGAGATAGTGCCCAGTGTTTTGCAGCAAGTGCTTAGTCTATCTTTGCTTCATCTCTAGACCTTCTCTGCCTGCCCCCAATAAGGTCTCTTCTGAAGTACAGGATAGCTTTGAACTCAGCCTTCCCACCTCAGCTTCTGATTGCTATGATTCTCAGAATGTACCCATTCACTTTTATTGCATGCATATTACACTGGCATAAATGATCATGTTTAATTTTTATTTTGATTGTAATAGTATAAAGGTATTAATATATAACTTAAGTCCAGAATGTCATTCTAGAATGGTGGTTATATAGTTGGTGATATGTAAGTTCCACCTTACTGTGTTAAGTGGTGTTAAATAAGTCACACAATGTGATATGTTATTTCTGTCTTGGAATTTCAGGAAATCCTCATGATCTAAATCTGATTTGGTCTTGGAGGTTCTTTGCCGCCACCTAGTGGCAGTGGTCTATTTCAGCATAAAAATGTTAATGGGAATAAATCAAGCTGGCTAAGACTTCTAGGCATTGGCAGAGATTTTATGTGAGGTTTGTTGATGCCAGGTTCTTTGTCACAATCCTGGAGGATCGGGCCAGGAAAAGGCTGAGGACAAAAATGGCCTTTTCTCTACCTCTTGCTTTCGAAGATAGATTTTGTTTCCAGGCCTTGACTTTGTGAGAATTTGGAGTGAAGGTGGGTAGAAGTGTTAACTATTCAGCCAGCGATTTTTACTTTGTATTTAAAAATTGGGAGGCTGGGGACCTGGGGAGATGGCTCAGGGTTAAAAGTATTTGGTTCTTGCAGAGGTGTTCAGTTCCTAACACCATGTGGAGGCTCACAACGATGTGTAACTCTAGTTCCAGAGGATATGAACAAAACAGCACTTCAGAAGATCTGATGCCCTCCTTTGGCTTTCTTTTTTAAATATAATTTATTATATTATATTATTATTATATATTTTTGCTAATATAATTTATTTTTATTTTATTTGCATTGGTGTTTTGCTACATGTCTGTCCATGTGAGGATGTCAGATCTTGGAGTTACAGACAGTTGTGAGCCGCCATGTGGGTGCTAGGACTTGAACCCCCACGGAAGAGCAGTCAGTGCTCTTAACCATGAGCCATCATTCCAGTCCCTCTCTTTTGGCGTTCACAGGCACCAGGCATCAGGCTTGCATACACAAACATTCAGGAATAATGTTTATGCATATTAAGTAGAAGAAATATATTAAAATCTTTAAAAATGGGATCTGAGAATATAGCTTAGTAGTAGAGCACTTGCCCAGCATGTGTAAGACCCCAGGGTCAATCTCTAGTACTACCCAAATTATTTTCTGTTTATTCAAATTAGCATATGAATGGTGTGTGTGTGTGTGTGTGTGTGTGTGTGTGTGTATTGTACTGGAACTCTACCCCAGGGTTTCACATGTACCAGATGCTCACTATAGACAAATTACAGATTACACCAACTTGGAAGACAGGGACGGGTAGTTGTAATCTGCCTGACAGTGCTGGGAAACAAACTTGAATTTTCTACAAGTGCACTTTCAATTTTTATTCTTCATTCATGAAAAGTACACCTTTAATATTTATTTATGTTTCAAGACAGGCCTATTCTATTAAATCCTGGCTGTCCTTGAACTCAGAGATCTGCCTACCTCTGTCTCCCAAGTGCAAAGGTGCACACTGCCACCACCCAGCTATAGTACACATTCTTAATCCCTGAACCATCTCAATAGCTTCAAAGCCTTGAATTTTCGATTCTTTTGTCTCAGCCTCCCCAGTAGCTGGGATTGCAGATATGTTAACCATGCTAGGTTTGGATATTCAGTTTCTAATTAGAAGCACCCTAAACATTTCTGTTCCATTCTAGTACTATGCCAGATCAAATCTGCCTTTTTTAGTGTATGAAAATGTTTGTGTGTCCCCCCCACCCCTGCTTTGTACAAAGCTCATTACTTTCTGGTTGCTTTCCTGATTACTGGGATTACAGGTGTGTCTACTAAGCGTCTGTCAGTTAACTTTAAGAATACAGATGCTACTTGGGAGGCAGAGGTAGGTAGATCTTTGTGAGTTCGAGGCCAGCCTGGTCTACAAAGTGAGTTCCAGGACTGTTATAGAAACCCTGTCTTAAAAAAATAAAAAACACAGATGCTGCCGAACATGGTGGCATAAGCAAGCCTTCTATTGCAGCATTCTGAGGTAGAGGTAGGTGAATCTCTGAGTTCCTGGTCAGCCTGGGCTATGTTGTTTTGTGGAATATTTGCTTGCAATGACACTCCAGATTGTCAATAAAGTTTACCTTGAAACAAAGTGATGGAGGACCCATCAGCTGACTCTGCCTTTCCATGCTTCCCAGATCAAAAAGCCTAGTGCATCTCTTTAAGCTCCTCCCTGCTACTTCCTATGCTCCTTTCTCAGTCCTCTAAACCTCTGTAGCTAATTCCGGTCAGCGAATCATTGACTCTGCCCTCTGATTCTAGGTCAACTTTATTGGCAGTCTTGGGAGTGTCAGTGTGAACAAATACCCTGCAAAATATAGAGAGACCCTGTCTCAAAAAATATAGAGGCTTTTAAAAAATTGGTTATGTTTTTCATTTTTTTAAAAATGTGTGTATATGTGTGGGTGTGCATGGGCTATGGTATACAAGTATGGGTCAGAGAACAGTTACGGTCAAGGAGAGAGCACCAGGTCCTCATTATAGATGGCTGTGAGCCACCATGTGGTTGCTGGGAATTGAACTCAGGACCTCTGGAAGAGCAGCCAGTGCTCTTAACCTCTAAGCCATCTCTCCAGCCTGAGAACAGTTACGGAATTAGTGATTCAATCTTGCAGGGACTGAGCCAGGTCATCAGGCTTGGTGGCAGGTACCTTTTTCTACCAAGCAGTCCATTGATGGACTGGGGGTTGAGGGTCTGGAGAGTTGGCACAGTGGTTAAGAGCATTTGTCACACTTTTAGAGGACCCACGTGGTGACAACAACAGCTCTAGTTCTAGGCCATCCGATGCCTTCTTCTGCCTCTCTCTGTAGGCATTAGTCAAGCATGTGGTGCACTGACAGCCTAGGCAGAGGCAAGTGGGTTTATCTCAGCTGGTCCACATAGTGAGTTCCAGGCCAGCCAAGGCTATGTAGTGAGACCCTGTCTTAACAGAATGCAGATGGTATTATAATTTAAAAAAACAGCAGGAGATAGTCATGCCACACGACTTAGCTCACATTGGAGGTTTACTGGAAGTGGGGGGGGGGGGCAGAGACTGGTTCTTGAGGACAAGAGTGGAGGAAGAGAGAGACTGGAGGTGGGCAAAACCCGCCTATAAGGAAATGTAGAGTCTGTGCACAGGGGTGCTCTTAGTGGCTGCAGCTGAGGATGTATCCTGTCAGGACCCTGAGGGCAGGCCAGTACAGACGCCTGAAAGCTAACGTTTCTCTCATTGCTTATTAGAAAGGGGTAGCAGGTGAAGTGGGGATGAGTACTCAGTGTTCTTGAGACTGCTTCCTGTTGACCTGGGGGTGTCACAATCTTTGAGGGAGCCTGAGAGAGTTGGGGATAGCTGGCTATTACACTTTGCTGTCCAGACTCTGTGGTACCCTCCGGTGCCCCTTGGACCTGGCAAGATGCTGTTCAAGGTGGATCCAAGTCGACTCCCTGGAGCTCACAAGAATTCTTTGAGCTTGTGAAAAGACGAGCTTTAGACACATTATCATTCCCACTGTTTGTAATCTGCACTAAAACCACATGACAGGAAAGGTGGTATACTCACAGAGTGTAGTACTCTGCCAGTTAATAGCTTATCAGGATTCCATCGATTGATGTTAAGACGATAACAGTAGCATAGTGAGAGAGAAATCTGGAACATGTTTCAATCTTTTAAACGCCTGAAGTCACTTTTCCTTGTCACCAGTTAAGCTTCTTATCTTTATGTAAACAAACCATAAAGCACCTGATCCTTTCCCATCACTAGGACACCGCTTTCTATCCAGTTTACCAGGAAACACAGGTGGTTGATTACTGAGGGCGGTCATTGTAGAGTTAGTACCTTTTAAATAAAGCAGTAGTAAAGAGTTACATTAATAGGTACATCTATTTTCTGTGAGTCTCTTTTCTGAGTTTCGGGGGTACATGGATACCTCTGGGCTGCTGTTGGTTTTTACCACTTGAAAGGGCATCCAGTTCTGTGATTAAACGATTGCCAGTCCTTTTACAACAGCTGATCAGTTGTTCGATTGGAGAATTTTGAATGTTTCCTTGGAGATAAATAGAGAAGAAATAGATGAAGCAGGGAGTGGTTGTTAAAGATAGGAGAACGAGGAGATCAGGGTCAGGAAGTAAAGGCATCCACTTCCATATGGGGTTCCTAATCCAGTAGAGTTGGCGCAGCTGTCAGGTGAAGCCTCATTCTCCTGAATTGGAGACAAGGCAGTTGTTCTCAGTGTCCTCTGAAGCAGGGTTCCAGTCGAGGTGAAGTTCCTGTGACATTTTAACAAGGGTGTTTTATAAGGGGCAGTTAGCTCCTTTCCCAAGGACTGTCTCCATCTCTGACTCCCACTTAGCAGCTAAGGTAGACTGGACATTTAGAGAGGGAGAGCAAACAGACACAAGCAGGTTTGGAGCAATGAAAAAAAAAAAGGAGAATTCTCTCTGTTCCCTGACTGTCTGGTCCAAGGAATACTGAGGCAAGATTTGATTTAAAACGCATAGTCAGTGGGTCTCCAAAGGACATCCCAGTGGGAGCGAGGAGGTGTATGACACAGTTCCCAAGGGTGAGGCAGAAGAGGATTGGGCACAACGAGTGAGGTAGAGAAAGAAGATCCAAAGGCCGGAATACGCGGGCATCCCAGGGATCCAGGGAGGATCAGATTGAGTGGGCACAATCTGTTCAGTATGTCATCATGCAAGAACAGGGCCAAGGGCTCTGAGCTCGAGAGACATGTTCGCCTGGTACCAGAAGGCAAGGAGGGGACTGCTGGAGAAAGGAAGCCTTACATCTAGGGGAATGGTCAGAGGAGAAAACCCTCCAGAGACCCAACTGTTGGTATTGAATGGAAGGCAAAGCCGTCAGTGAACGAGCAGGTGGATAGGGTCCCAGCGTGAAGTGGTTTCCTTTCGTTGAGCTCTGCCGCTAAGCAAACATGCTGCATGAAACAGTGTAAGAGGTTTATTGGAGAGGAGGAGAGCAAAAGCATGAAGGGGTGAAAGGGAAAGGCCGCTTCGGAGTGGGGGACCTCAGAGAGTCAGGAGAGGAAATTAGAGACAGAGGAAGGATTAAGAGGCAAGAGAAAAGAACAGAGCAAGCTTGGAGCAAAGATGAGAAAAGCATGAAAATAGGATACCAACTGGGCGGTGGTGGCGCACGCCTTTAATCCCAGCACTCGGGAGGCAGAGACAGGCGGATCTCTGTGAGTTCGAGACCGGCCTGGTCTACAGAGCTAGTTCCAGGACAGGCTCCAAAGTTACAGAGAAACCCTGTCTCAGAAGAAGAAGAAGAAAAAGAAAATTGGAGTGTTGCGCGGCGCTGTTGGTGCGGTTGCGGCGGTCTGCAGGCTTGCTGTGGCGGTGTGCTCGCGCTGGGATGAGCGCGCGCTGCCGGGCCGCGCAGCGGAGTCATGACCAGCACAGTGGTAGCAGTTGGACTGACTATTGCCGCTGCAGGATTTGCAGGCCGTTATGTTTTACAAGCCATGAAGCATGTGGAGCCTCAAATAAAACAAGTTTTTCAAAGCCTACCAAAATCTGCCTTCATTGGTGGGTACTATAATGATGGGTTTGAACCCAAAATGACAAAACGGGAGGCAGCATTAATACTAGGTGTAAGCCCTACTGCCAATAAAGGAAAGATCAGGGATGCTCACCGAAGGATTATGCTCTTAAACAACCCAGACAAGGGAGGATCTCCTTATATAGCAACAAAAATCAATGAAGCTAAAGACTTACTAGAAGGTCAAGCTAAAAAATGTGATGAATTTTAAGTCCATTAGTCTATGTATATGCTTTTGTAATAAAATACCTCAGAGCTATAATTTGTGGGGGAAAAAAAAGAAAATTGGATACGTCCTTTCATCTATTGGATTGCAGAATGTTCCAAAATACCCCGGTATTTTGCAGGACCTTTGGAACAAGTGGCCATTTGGGTTGATATCTAAGAGGTGTTGGATCAGATCAGATCTTCCTGTAAAGGTGGACACAGTTCCCACAAGTGAGGTAGAGAAATCAGATCCAAGAATCTGCAGTTTTTAGAGTCCCAGGAATTCAGAGAGGATTGGATAAGTAGGCACAGGCTGTTCTGTATGTCGTCATGCAAAGAATGGGGACCAAGGGCTCCGAGCCCGAGAGAGCCATGGTTGCCTGGTATCAGGACTTATTGTGGGGCCAAAAGGCGAGAAACTACACTCGAGAGGGGAGACCTCACTCATGGAAATTGGCCAGAGGTCAGTCGGTGAAGATGGTTAACTGTAGCCTTACAGGCTGTGGTTGGGGGTTCCTCCATTTCCAAGGACACCAGAGGAGTGTAGGATACTCAGCGGTCACTCCCACGGATCCAGGAAGAAGGGAAACTTAACCGATTCTGCCGGTGTAGTGTGGTTGACCCAGTGATTTGTTAGTTGGAAAAATGAGACTGTCACAGGTAGACCGGGTTTCAGGGTTTTGACGTGCCTCAGACTGCCAGTGGGCAGGAGGAAGCGCCAAGAGAGCCTGAAGTTATAATTTAAAAAAATTAAAAACTGGTGAGTGAGAGAGAGGAGAGGTGCCATACAACAGGGCTCATATGGGAAGTTTATTGGGGGGGAGGGGCAGAGTGGTGGAAGAAAAAGAGACGAGGTGGGTAAGGCCTGCCTTTTATGAGGTTCATCTTCTTTCTTTTGTAAATGAATTTTAGTATTCTTAATTTTCCCCTTGTTAGCTTATAGAATTTTGGTTGACTTTTTGGTGTCAGTTTTGTGGCCAGTCTGCGGATTTATTTTTTTCTTTTTTATTGATATTTATTGAGCTCTACAGTTTTCTCTGTTCCCATCTCTGCCTCTCTCCTCCCCCTTCAATCCTCCCCCAAGGTCCCCATGCTCCCAATTTACTCAGGAGATCTTGTCTTTTTCTACTTCCCATGTAGATTAGATCTATGTAAGTCTCTCTTAGTGTCTGCATTGTTATCTAAGTTCTCTGGGATTGTGGTTTGTAGGCTGGCTTTTTTTGCTTTATGTTTAAAAACCACCTATGAGTGAGTACATGTAATAATTGTCTTTCTGTGTCTGGGTTACCTTACTCAAAATAATGTTTTCTAGCTCCATCCATTTTCTTGCAAAATTTAAGCTATCGTTACTTTTTCTGCTGTGTAGTACTCCGTTCTGTAAATGTACCACATTTTCCTTATCCATTCTTCGGTCGAGGGGCGTTTAGGTTGTTTCCAGGTTCTGGCTATGACAAACAAAGCTGCTGTGAACATAGTTGAGCACATGTCCTTGTGGCACGATTGAGCATCCTTTGGATATATACTCAAAAGTGGTATTACTGGGTCTTGAGGAAGGTTGTTTCCTAATTTTGTGAGAAATTGCCACACTGACATCCAAAGAGGTTGGACCAGCTTGCATTCCCACCAGCAATACAGAAGTGTTCCCTTTTCCCCACAACCTCTCCAGCATAAGTTGTCATCAGTGCTTTTGATATTGGCCATTCTTACAGGTGTAAGATGGAATCTCTGAGTTGTTCTGATTTGCATTTCTCTGATGACTAAGGATGTCGAACATTTCCTTGAGTGTCTTTCAGCCATTTTAGATTCCTCTGTTGAGAGTTCTCTGTTTAGGTCTGTACTCCATTTTTTTTAAATTGGATTATGTGATCTTTTGGTGTCCAATTTCTTGAGTTCTTTGTATATTTTGAAGATCAGACCTCTGTCTGATGTGGGGTTAGTGAAGATCTTTTCCCATTCTGTAGGCTGTCATTTTGTCTTGTTGACCATGTCCTTTGCTTTACAGAAGCTTCTCAGTTTCAGGAGGTTCCATCTATTAATTGTTTCTCTCAGTGTCTGTGCTGCTGGGTTTATATTTAGGAAGTGGGTCCCTGTGCCCATGCGTTCAAGTGTACTTCCCACTTTCTCTTCTATAAGGTTCAGTGTGGCTGGCTTTATGTTGAGGTCTTTGATCTATTTGGATTTGAGTTTTGTGCATGATGATAGATATGGGTCTATTTTCATTCTTCTACATGCTTTTTTTTCCAGTTGATATTTTTTGCTTCTTTATCAAAGATCAGGTGTTCAAGGATGTGTGGATTGATATCCGGGTCTTCTATTCAGTTACATTGGTCCTCCTGTTTGTTCTTTTTTTTTTTTTTTTTTTGGTCTTTCAAGACAGGGTTTCTCTGGTTTTGGAGCTGTCCTGGAACTAGCTCTGTAGACCAGGCTGGTCTCGAACTCACAGAGATCCGCCTGCCTCTGCCTCCCGAGTGCTGGGGTTAAAGATGTGCGCCACCATCGCCCGCCCTTTTGTACATTTTTTATAACATTTGTTTGTGTGTTTTTGGTTCATTTAAGATAAGGGTCTCTTTGTAGTCCAGACTGGCCTGGCACTCTAGATACTTCTGTCTCTCATTTCTTGAATGCTGAGATTACAGGTTTGTGCCTGTACGATGTAATTGATACATGGTTAATTACAATCTTTTTGGAATGTGGGAGTATGAAGTATCCCTTCTAGTACCTCTTTTTGTGTGTATGTGTGCAATTTATTTATTTATTTTGAGATCAGGTTTCTCTGTGAAATAGTTCTCACTTTGTACACCAGACTGTCCTTGGTCTGAGTTCCACCTGCTTCTGCTGCCTGAATGCTGGGATTAAAGGCATGTACCACCACCACCTGGTAATTCTAGCACCTTTTAGAAAAGAGCATCATTAGAAGATAATATTGACATTTTTATATCTAAAAATACATATTTTGCAATTGAAGTCTAGTTTTGTTAGGTTGAATAATTTTTCTACAGACTTTTGAAAGCATGCGTTTCTTCCAGTATTGCTTGAGACATCTCTTACAGTATGTTTTTGTCTTTGTCTCAAAAAAAAGAAAAAGAAAAAAGAAAAAACAAACCAAAAAAAAACGTTCGGTTTTCTTGCCTCAGCCTTCTAGTGTCAGGAATACTACTATGCCCACCTTCTTTATGGAAATAATCACACAGAAATTGTATTAATTAAATTACTGCCTGGCCCATTATCTCTAGCCTCACATATTAGTTTAATCCATCTCCATTAATGTGTATTGCCACTTGACTGTGGCTTACCGGCATGAGTCTAACCAGCGTCCATCTCAGACAGGAGAACCATGGCGTCTGCCACACTGCCCCTCTTCCCATCATCCCATTCTGCCTACTTCGCCTATCTAAGTTCTGCCCTATCAAAAGGTCAAGGCAGTTTCTTTATTCAACCAATGAAAGCAACACAAATACAGAAGGACCTCCTACACCAAACTCTTATAAAGAAAATATTTAATTGAGGGTGATGGTTTACAGTTCAGAGGTTCAGTCCATTATCATCATGGCGGGGAGCATGGCAGCATGCACATGCAGGCAGACATGATTCTGGCTATATCTTGATCAAAAGGCAACAGGATGTGGACTCAATGTCACACTGAGGGAAGCTTGAGCAAAATAGACCTCAAAGCCCACCCTCATAATAATGCACTTCCTCCAGCAAGGCCACACCTCCTAATAGTGCCACTCCCTTTAGGAACCATTTTCTTTCAAACCACATTCCTACCTCCATCTCCCCTTACCTTGATGGAATGGTTTGCTACGGTTAATGATTTCCTTTCCTTTAGGATTTTAAACTCTTTCTTTTTTTCTTTTAATCTTATGTGTACAAGACAAGGCACAACTGTATGTTCCAGGCTGGCCAGCACTCAAAAACTGTGTCTATTTTGTTGACTCCATTAATCCTTTAGCCATAGCTTCCTATAGTCCTGTTTTAAAGTAGTTAATTAAAAACTTTCAGTAGGAGCTAGAGAGATGGCTCAGCAGTTAAGAGCACCTGATGCTCTTGCGAAGTTTTTTTGTATTTTTGTTTTTGTATTAAATCACTGCTTGGCCTATTAGCTCTAGCTTCTTTTTGGCTAGCTCTTGCATCTAGAATTAACCCATTTTTACTATTTTATATTTCACCACAAGGTTCTTGGCCTACCGGGAAGGTTTTGACTGGCGGCTCACATCTTTTTCCTTTGGCAGCTCCATGGCTTCTCTCTGACTTCGCCTTTTTTTTTTCTCTGTCTTTTTGGCCTGTCTACACTGTGTTAAACCATTGTCTGAAAGTGCCTTTATTATTCTTTAACCAGTAAAAGCAACACATACACAGAAGGACCTCCTTACACCACCCCTTTGGTTAGAGCATTGGTAGAGGTAAAAAACTAGTTGCTGGCTGCTCTGCTTCTCTGATCCTTCAGCTTTCACAGCCTGATAGCTGACTCTGAGTTTTCATTATTAAGACCAATTAGAATTTATGCTCCAATGATGCCTGTAGGCCCTGGCATGTTGACAACTCGAGCATGGCCTGCCAGTCTTCCTTGTTGATGACAGATGCACATAGCTCATTCTGGCCTGGCGGCACAGCTCAACCATGCTCTCCCCACATGGAGCCCAAGATGCAACAAAAACTCTTCGCAGTTTTGAGCACACAAGTTGGACATTCACAGCCACCTGTAATGCCAGGTTCAAGGGACCTGATGCCCTCTCTGACCTCACATGCACACATCCACACACAGACACACGTGTGTGAGTCTGCACACAGGCACTCATATACACATCCTCCCCTCTTTAACTAAAAATCCCTTAAAATGTTTTAAAATTTTATGTATATGAGTGTTTTTCTCAAATGTATGTCTATGCATCACACATGGTTCTGGTGCCCACAGAAGGCAGACACAGTCAGATCCCTTGAAACTGGAGTAATGGACAGTAGGTGCTGGGAATTTAGCCCAGATCTTCTTCCAAGGATTCTTTTAACCTCTGAGCCATGTTTCTTCCCCTAATAATAAATATTAAAATAATTTTAGTTTTTAAAAAATTAAAAATCTTTAGTAAATCATTATTTCAAATGATTACCTGCTTCTCTCCCCTTCTCTCTGTATTTTTATGTCTTCTAGAATTACATAATTATTTTTAATTATTATTTTACATATTGTATGTTATAATTTTTTTACAGTTACTTATGTATGTGTTTGCATGCATGCCACAATGCATGTGTGAATATCAGAGGATAACTTAATGGGACTACTTAATTCTACCATGTAGAACCTAATTCTACAACTTAGGTTGTTAGGTTTAGTGAGAGTTTGATGGGTAAATAACATAACCCCAACTTCAGGGGATCACACACCATCTTCTGACCTCTGAAGTCACCAGGCACACATATGGTACATATACATACATGCACACAAACATTCAGTACAAATAAAATGAAATAAATAATTTTAAGTAAGTTTTGAAAACTTTATTTAGTGTTGAGGAAATGCATGAGAGATGGCACTATGAAGCCTGGGAATTGAGCTCAAGTCATGAGACTTGACAGCAAGTGCTTTTTTTGGGAGGGAGTAGGAAAAGAGCATTTGTGTATATATCTATATATAAAGAACCACTGAAAGGAAATGTCATCAAAATGTGCACGTTAGCCAGGCGGTGGTGGTACAGCGCACGCCTTTAATGCCAGTACTTGGGAGGCAGAGGCAAGTGGATCTCAGTGAATTTGAGGCCAGCCTGGTCTACAAAGTGAGTTCCAGCATAGCCAGGACTATTACAAGAGAAACCCTGTCTCGAAAAGCCAAGAAAAGGAGGGAGAAAAAAAAAGGTCAGACGTTGTTGGTGAGTGAGGAGATACTGTTTACATAATATCAATAAAAAGGAAAAATTATTTGTTATTTTATTTATTAGAAAACCATATTGGTTTGTTTGGCACAGAAATAGTGGTAGCGGGCTGGAGAGATGGCTCAGAGGTTAAGAGCACTGGCTGTTCTTCCAGAGGTCCTGAGTTCAATTCCCAGCAGCCACATGGTAGCTCACAACCATCTATAATGAGATCTGATGCCTTCTTCTGGCCTGCAGGTATATGTGCAGATAGAATACTACTTATAGTACATAATTAACAAATTAATTAATAAATTAATAAATCTTTAAAAAAAATAGTGGTAGCGGAGAATGGGGACTAACTTAGTGATAGGGCGCACCTCTGGATGCAGGGACAGCAGCCTCAGTGTTTGGAACATCTCTTACCTTTCTTTCCTGTGAGCTGAATTTTTATTCATAAAAGTGATAATATTTGGGTCATTTAGCCAAGACACAAATATTTGATCATCTACTGAAAGAACATTCTGATAACCCTGGTGCTGTGACTTCTTGGGAACCTGATCTGTAGAAAGGAGCTCTCTTTCTTTGGGATATAATAGTGGGAACTATTAGACAAATGAACAACTTGTCTTATTTATTAGCATATTTTTTTTCTTTTGCAGGCACATATTAAATTTCCTATTGACTACCCATATTCACCACCTACCTTCAGATTCTTGACCAAAATGTGGCACCCCAACATTTATGAGGTAAGAGGCATCTGTTATAACTTTCTCTGGATTTTTTCAGATTAGTTCTTTAAAAAGAGATTAGGGATTTACCAATCAAGGTCCTGTGTTTGATTATCACACCACACAAAAATAGTAGTTTGAGCTGGAGAGTGTAACTTGGTAAAGCATTTGCTTAGCACATCGAAGATCTCAGTTTAGTCACAACAGCACACCCTGCCCACCCTGAAATAGACTGTGTATATCAGTAAGTTGTGTTTCACTGTACCCACAGAGAAATGTTTATGTTTTGTATTTTGTATTCTCTGGTTTAATTATTTAAAATCAAAAGTACTTTATAATATATAATGATTATTCCAGTTAAAGATGGAAAATTTAAGCCTTTGCAGCTGGTTGCTAAGATTATAATGTACACACGTTAACATTCATGTTTTACAAATTTAGTAAAGTACCTATCCTCTAACTTTACAGCAAGGGTCACCTGTTGCTATGGGCAGAGACTCAGCTTTTTCAGGGGGATTTATCCTAGTACATTTGGCCTGGTCTCCTTTCAGGAGTTACTGCTGAACATTTGAGAGCCTCTTTTAGAATAACTCCAAGGTGAGGTTCTGTTGTATGGAGAGGCCTGCTTGTTTGTCCTGGCCACCCAGCTAGCTTAGCCCCGAAATAATCACACAGAAATTGTATTTATTAAAATACTGCTTGGCCATTAGCTCTAACTTGTTATTGGCTAACTCTTACATATTAGTTTAACCCATTTCTATTAATCTGTTTATCGCCACGTGGCAGTGGCTAACTGGAGATTCTAACTGGCGTCTGTCTCAGGCAGAGGATCCATGGCTTCTCTCTTGACTCTGCTATCAAAATCTCCCCCCAAATATCAGCAAGATGATTATAAAATTTATAAAGAAATAATAAGAGACCTAGAATTCCAAAAATTGAAAAGAATTTAAAACATAGTATGAAATTATTGTCACCAAGAGAGTTTAGTGCTACCATGGTGAAGAACTGAGAACCTCAGAATAATCCAGAACATCTATAATCACCAGTATATTTATTTTGAGATAAGATCTTGCTATGTAGTCCAGATTAGCCTCTAACACATCATCTTCCTTCTTCAGCTTCCTAAGTATTGGGACTTTAGGCAGGAACTGTGATGCCCATTTATAATTAATAGATTTTGACAAAAAATGACACCAGTCTCATTGAGCATCATCTTTGCTATGATTTCTCTTGTGGTGATGAAGTTTCCTCCAACCTCAGGAGGAAAAGGTTTATTTGGCTTTCATATTGTAGATCACTGTCAAATGAGGGAAGCAAAGGCAGGAACTGACGGCAGAGTCTGTGGAGAAAGTCTGTCTGCCTTCTGGCTTACTCCTCATGACTTGCTCAGCCTGCTCTCTTATACAGCTCAGGACCACTGCACACCCTCATCAATCAGTGGTTAAGAAATGTCCCAAGTATTTTGTCCACAGATAATTCAATAGAGGCATTTTCTCAATTAAGGTTCCCACTTCCCAAATGATCCTAGTCTGTGAAGTTGACATAAAAATTAGCACAAGTGGGAAGTAACGGTCTCATTAATAGTTGGATTTCTTTTTTTTCTTTCTTTTTTTTTTTTTGGTTTTTCGAGACAGGGTTTCGCTGTGGCTTTGGAGCCTGTCCTGGAACTAGCTCTGTAGACCAGGCTGGTCTCGAACTCACAGAGATCCGCCTGCCTCTGCCCCCCGAGTGCTGGGATTAAAGGCGTGCGCCACCACCGCCCGGCTTCTTTTTTTTTTTTTTTTTTAATAGTTGGATTTCCACAAACAAAAAAATGATATTGGCCAGGCAGTGGTGGCGCACACCTTTAATCCCAGCACTTGGGAGGCAGAGGCAGGCGGATCTCAGTGAGTTTGAGGCCAATTTTGTCTACAAAGTGAGTTTCAGGACAGCCAGGACCCTGTCTCAGGAAAAAAAGATACTGTATTTCTACCTCATAAAAAATTGTTGAAAACTTGCTCAGAACTATACTCAAGAGTCAGAGGCAGGAGGATTCCTGCATTTGAAGCCAGCTTAGTCTGTAAAGTTCTTTAAAGAATTAAAAAAAAAAAACCCACAGGATTTTAAAAGGATTAACCTAATTGAAAAGTAGGCAAAATTAGCCACAAGTGTGTGTTAGGAGGCCGAGCAGGAAGATTGCCAAAGCCCAGGGGTTTGAGGCCAGACTAGGCAGCCATGGCTCAGAGAATAGAAAGAGACCCTGACAACGAATGAGCTCAGTTCAAATCAGACACGTAGTGAGACTTGACTAATGCACAGAGTGGTGCATGTGCTGTTAGGAAAAAGGCCTCATGTCTAACAAGGGAGAAGAAGCTCACAGTGTGGAGATCAGCACTGTGGACACACAACTCCAGTGTCCACCAGCAGAAGCCCAGCACACGCTCACTGCATCCATGGAGGGCAGAGGGAACTCTGAAACATTTGACTAAGTCAGAAAACGGCTGTATATTGTATGATTCCATTTATACTAAAGGTTCAGAATATATAAGGCATTAAATCAGAAAGCCAGCTGGTAGTGACTGCAGACTGTGGCAGACGACTAAGCTGCGTGGGTTTTTTCTATCTTTTTTTCTTTTTCCTTTTTTTTTTTCTTTTCTTTCTTTTTTGGAGCCTACCCTGGAACTAGCTCTTGTAGACCAGGCTGGCCAGTTTTATTCTTTATAGCCTTGGTAACAGATCTGTATCTCACTATGCAAACTAGGCTAGCCATGAACCTAATTCTACCTTCCAAGTGTTGGGATTGTAGATGTATACCATCATGCCCAAACCAGTTATTCATATAAAAACTTGATTTAGTCAGCCATGATGACAGGCCTTTAAAGGCAGAGACAGGTGGCTCTCACTTTCAAGGTCATCCTAGTATATATAGAACTCCAGGCTAACCAAGGCTACATGACAAGACCCCCATCTCAGAAAGCAACAGAAAAGTTTAATTTAGTAAGTTAAATTCATCTAAAAAAAATTTAAGGGATAAGGTTTTGCCTGTAGAACAGTAGATCTGGAACTGGGCAGTGGCAGCACACACCTTTAATCCCAGTACTCAGGAGGCAGAGACAGGTGGCTCTCCCTTGAGTTTGAGGCAAGTCTGGTCTACAGAATCAGTTCCAGGACAGCCAAGGCTACACAGAGAAACCATGTCTTGAAAAACTAAAAAGAGAGAGAGACAGAGAGAGAAAGAGAGACAGAAAGACACAGAGAGAAATATTTATTTATTTACAGCTGTGGCACATGACTTTAACCCCAGCACTTTGGAGGCAGAGACAGGTGGGTATTTGAGTTTGAGGCCAGAGCAAGTTCCAGGACAGCCAGGGCTACACAGAAATCCTGTCTCTAAAAACCAAGGAAAAGCGGGGGAGTGTTAGATCTTTTGAGTTTTAGGATCAAGAGACCCTGTCTCAAAAAAAAGTAGTATTTATTAACTATAATGGGTTTTATTTTGATATTTTTATACATGCATATAATTTTGATTTATATTCCTGTTCATTACTCCCTTTTGCCCCACTTCCATTCTCATTAATTCTGTTTCTCTTCCCAACTGGTCCTCTTTCTACTTTATTACCTTTTGTAGTAAATGAGTTCATGTGGTTGCTGACATGAGCCTGGGCATCTTATGGGTGGCTTTACCATTCAAGAAACTGTCTTTTCCTCCTCAAGGAAGGGTAGGACCTCATGGCCGCCCCCTTTCATGGCAGGATGTTGGCAGACAGTCTTGTGCAGAGATTACGAAGGCAATCATAGCTCGTGTGAATTCAAGGGAGCACCTGCCATGTCGTGTCTGGTCTCTAATCTAGAGCCTTGCTGGCCCTCCTGTGGTGTCCTGTTGTGACTGAGCTGTCACTTCTCACTTCCTCTCTGCACTTTGACTCCTTCTGAGCCATTGTCCGCTGTAGAGAGAGCACAGCAGCACTAGTCTTGGGACGGAACCATGGTTTCCTGGGAGGCAGCTTGGCAGGTATCATGTCCACTTAACAAGGCAGGCAGCACAGTAGCTTCCTTATGAGAACTCAGAACTGCCTCAGCCACAGGCTTTTTACCAGCAAGCACTCTGTCTCTGCCTGCCTGCCTGCCTGCCTACCTGCCTGTCTATTTCTGGGTCTGGAGAGATGCTCAGCGATTAAGAGCATGTGCTGTTCTTCCAGAGGACCTGGATTCAATTCCCAGCATCAACCTGGTAGCTCACAACCACCTGTGGGCACTGCACATGCATAGTGCACAGATAAACACATAAAAATAAAATTAAAAAAAAATGTGTGTGTGTGTGTGTGTGTGTGTGTGAGAGAGAGAGAGAGAGAGAGAGAGAGAGAGAGAGAGCACTTGCAGGTGCTTGAAGAAGACGAAAGAGGATGTCAGATCTGTTGGAACTGGAGCTACAAGTGGTTGTGAGCTGCCTGATATGGGTGCCTGGAACTGAACTTGGGTCCTATGAAGAAGCCATATCTCATTATTATTATTATTATTATTATTATTATTATTATTATTATTATTAGATATTTGCTTTCTGGGTGTGGTAGATCATGGCTTTAATCCCAATACTTAGTAGGCAGAGACAGGCAGATATATGCAAGTTTGAGGACAGCCTGTTTTACATAGCAAGCTTTAGTACACCTAGGGCTACATAGTGATACCCTCTTCCCTCCCACCCAAAATTAGTTGTATTATATATTTTTAAAAGTGTGTGTGAGATTATATATAACTTAGTTATATTTCCCCATTGTCTTCTCCCTCCCCACCCCCCATATGCCTCTCCTTGTTCTCTTTCAATTTCATGACATCTTTTTTCATTAGTTGTTGATATGTGCATATAAGTATGTATATATACACATATATCCCTACATATGTAAATCCAACTGACTCAGTCTCTATCATGTTCCTTGTGTGTGTGTTTTCAGGGCAGACCATTTGTTATGGGATGACAATTCCCTGGGAAAGACTTTATGGACTTCTAGTCTGTGTCTGCATAGTAGGGACTCTTAGATTTGGTCTGTTAGTGATTTCCCGAAGTCTTTTTTTTTTGTTGTTTTTATTGTTTGTTTGTTTTTTTTAGTTGATAACTGAACTTACCAATTTCTCAATCTTTTTTTTTTTTTTTTGGTTTTTCGAGACAGGGTTTCTCTGTGGTTTTGGAGCCTGTCCTGGAACTAGCTCTGTAGACCAGGCTGGTCTCGAACTCACAGAGATCCGCCTGCCTCTGCCTCCCAAGTGCCCAATTTCTCAATCTTGTCTTTAGTCCCTGATGTTAACTTTCTGCCTAGGTCACTTCATTTGTGATGTTTTAGTGAAATTTTTTTAAAATATTTATTTATTTATTATGTATACAATATTCTGTCTGTGTGTATGCCTGCTGGCCAGAAGAGGACACCAGACCCCATTATAGATGGTTGTGAGCCACCATGTGGTTGCTGGGAATTGAACTCAGGACCTTTGGAAAAGCAGGAAATGCTCTTAACCTCTGAGCCATCTCTCCAGCCCCAGTGAAATTTTTTTTAACTTTATTTTTTGTGCATTGGTATTTTGCCTGAATGTATGTCTGTGTGAAGGTCAGATCTTGGAGTTACAGAGAGTTTTAGCTACCGTGTGAGTGGTGCTGGGAATTGAACCCTCATCCTTGGGAAGAGCAGCCAGTGCTCTGAACTGCTGAAGCTGACGTGTGCAGCTTCTCTGCTGTGTCGCTGTAGTTACCCAGCTCTGGCTCTGCCACTTCCTACTCTCTTTTCCCTGTCGTGTCTGAGGGTGCTGGTGGGGAGGTATGTGTTTCCTTTAGGGGTGAGCATTCCGTAGTCTCTATTTTTCTGCACCTTAGCCAGCTGTGGTTTTCTGTGGTAATCACCATCTACTGCAAATAGGAGCTTCTCAAATGGGAGTTGAGAGAGGTAAAGGAGCACAGAAGGTGGGCAGGACATCAGTTCTAAGGTCACAATGCTTATCCAAGTTTTGAATAATGTCTTCAGCTATATTTGAGTAGTCATTGGGATCATTGATCTTTTTATTTATTTATTTATTTATTTTTTAAATTATTTATTATGTATACAATATTCTGTCTACATGTATGCTTGCAGGCCAGAAGAGGGCACCAGACCCCATTACAGATGGTTGTGAGCCACCATGTGGTTGCTGGGAATTGAACTCAGGACCTTTGGAAGAGCAGGCAATGCTCTTAACCACTGAGCCATCTCTCCAGCCCCCATTGATCTTTTTAAAAACTAGATCTTCGAATTCTTTTTTCTTTCAACCATTTTGGTGTCTCCATTTCCTTGTTGAAGAGTTTTAAGTTCCCCTGAGCCTTCTTCCTGGCCCAAGAGTAGTTTCTAGTATAGGGAAGGGGGTGCCAACACTCTGATCTTCAACTGTCAGAATTAGCCAGCTGGACTTAGTTTAGTTGATCCCAGTTTTGTTGGCAACATCTGGAGCATCATAATTAGGAGCCAACTGAACGTACGCCTTCTCTCAGGCCTTCTGTGGGTGTTGACTTTGGCCACATCAGTGTCATGGCTTCACAGCCTGTGTGATCTGCAGCTTGCTGGCCATGACACCCACAACGAGCAAAAGTGTGTTGTCTTCTGTTTTCTTCATGGCTGACTCAGTGGTTGGGGGCATTGTATGATGGCAGGGTGGTCAAAGTGTTTCTCCTGGGTGCGCTTTTTCAAGGGTCTTGGGCTGCTGGAAGGTGGGTGATGTGTGGGTCTTCCTTTTGTGGCTGTGGGTGCCTTTCAGCACTGCCTTCTTGGCCTTTGCTTTGGTTGCAGCTTTGGGCGGAGGAGCAAGAGCTTCCTTTTTTGCTTTTGGCACCATGTTGGTGAACAGGTCTTATTTTGTTATGCTGTGGTGATTTTTAGAGTAGTAATAGAAAACAGAAAGAAGTAGCCAGGAATATTTATCAGGTATTGATTTTTTTACATATTTATTTGTTGTGTATGGGTTGAACGTATTTGTGATTGCATGTGTTATTAAACCAAGGCCAGTGATCAATCTTGGGTGTCGTTCCTCAGGGACCATTTCCTTTGTTTCTTTTGATACAAGATCTCACTCTGGAACCTGGAGCCCATAGGTAGCCCAAGGCAGCATCTCTGCTGAGATTATGAGCGCACTCCACTGTTCCCATCTCTTTATGTGGTGCTGGGGGTTCGATTCAGGTCCTTATGCTTGTGGAACAAACACTGCCAACTAAACCATTTCCCCAGCTCCTGTTCTAATGCTTATGATGTGGATTTATTTTTCTAGACAGACACGTCAAAATTTATGAAATTTACTTAGTATTAGAGGTCTATGTAAAAGCTTTCACAACCACAAAGCCTCTTGTCTTTTTTCATATTCTACATATACATTCTTTCTTACTGTGTTCTATCGTCTACCTTTCTTTGATATCCAATTGTAATTTAGCTTTAGAATATACTATTTGATACTTTTACGCCTTTAATCTTAGCACTTTGGAGGTAGAGACAGGCTGCTCTCCGAGGTTTTAGAGGCCAGCCTGGTTTACAGAGTGAGTTCCAGGACAGCTAGGGCTACACAAAGAGACCCTGACTCAAAAAATAAACAAAATAAAAGTATGTATGGTATTTTGCCTACATGGGTATCTCTATGTCTCATGTGCATGCCTGGTACCTGAGGGCCGGGAGAAGGTCTTAGATCCCATGGAACTGGAGTTACATATGGTTGTGAACTGCCATGTGGGTGCTGGGAATTGAATCTCAGTCCTCTGGAGAGCAAATAGCCTCTTTACCTTCCTCCAGCCCCTAATATTCTTTAAAAATGTTTTGGAGAGCCGGGCGGTGGTGGTGCACGCCTTTAATGCCAGCACTCAGGAGGCAGAGGCAGGTGGATCTCTGAGTTCGAGGCCAGCCTGGTCTAGAAGAGCTAGTTTCAGGACAGAAACCAAAAAGCTACGGAGAAACCCTGTCTCGAAAATCAAAAAAAAAAAAAAGAAAAAAGAAAAGAAAATGTTTTGGAGGGGTCTAGAGAGATGGCTTAGGGGTTAAGAGCCCTTATGTCTGCTCTTATAGAGAACCTCGGTTCAATTCCCAACAACCATGTGGCCGCTCATAACTGCCTGTAACTCCAGTTCCGGGAATCCAGCACTCTCACCCAGACATGCATGCAGGCAGAACACCAGTCACATAAAAATAAGCAAATCTTTTTTTTAAAGAGTGCTGGAAATAAAAACAAAAATCATATTAAAATTTTATTTAAGCAGAGCAGGGGTGGTGCACACCTTTAATCTCAGCACTCAGAAGGCAGAGGCAGGTGGATTTTGAGGCTAGCCTGGTCTACAGAACGAGGACAGGCAGGGTTACACAGAGAAACTTTGTCTTGAAAAACAAACAAAAAAAGAAAAGCATTTTTTTTTAATTAAATAATTCTTTAAAGGTGGGTCTGGAGAACTTGGCTTAGTGGCTAAGAGCACATACTGCTTTGGCAGAGGACTCGAGTTCAGTTCCTAAGTCAGGATGCTCATGACCCTGTAACTCTAGACTCTGGTGGGATAGGTTTCCTTAGGCACTTGCACTCGTGTGTACATGCAGACACATACACCATGTGGGCTAGTTGTATGTTAGGATTAATACAAGCTAGGAAGCCTCAATTGAGAAAATGTCACCAGAAGATTGGTTTGTAGGGAACCTTGTAGGGCTTTTCTTAATTGTGTGTGGTGCCTTCCCTGAATTGGTGTTCCATAAGAAAGCAGGCTGAGCAAGCTACGGGAAGCAAACCAGTAAGCAGCACCCTTCCATGGCCTCTGCGTCAGCACCTGCCTCCCTTCCCTGACTCTCTTTGATGACGAACATAGCAATTTTGCACATTATAATACACAGCTAAGTTAATTTTTTTTTTAAAGAGACGGGGTTTCTCTGTGCAACAGCCCTAGCTGTCCTAGCATGCGCTCTGTAGACCAGGATGGCCTCGAACTCACAGAGATCCGCTTGCCTCTGCCTCCCAAGTGCTCGGATTAACAGTGTGCACCACCACCACCCAGCTAAATTCAAAAAGGTTTTTAACTCTTATCTCCCAGGTTTTTTTTTCCGAATTAATTATGCATACAGACGTCATTCACACAGACAGCACAGAGAGAGGCATTCATACACAGAGACACAGACACATTACAACACAACACACAGTACAGACTTACCTTACCTGGGACTCCAATCCTCTCAGCCAGCTCTCAGAACGTTTTACCTCCCAATTTTGATTCTTAAAAAAACAAATGATTTGGCACACACTATTGACCCCAGAGGTAGGTGGATCTCTGAGTTCAAGGTCAGCCCTGCTACACAGCCCTGGATGACCGGGAACTTGACAAGTATGTAGATCAGGCTGCCTCAAACTTGGAGTGATCCTCTTGCTTCTTACCTCATTGAGTGTTGTGATTATTATAGGCATGTGCCACCGAACATGGTCCTGGTGAATGTTTATCCTATTTAGTTCTCTTCAACTTCAACATGGAGAACTGGTTTTCCCATAATAAAAAGAAACAAACTTTTTAGCAAAAAAATTATGTGCCTTATTTATCGCATGTTTTGGTGGTTTTTTTTTTTTTGTTGTTGTTGTTGTTTTTGTTTGTGTTATTAAAGACAGCTTCTTACTGTGTAGTACTAGCTGGTTTGGAATTTGCTATGTAGACCAGGCTAACTTCAAACGCATAGATTTGCCTGCCTCTACCTATCAAGTACTGGGATTAAAGGCACGTACCATCATGCCTGGCCTTTATCACAGGTGTGTGTGTGTGTGTGTGTGTGTGTGTGTGTGTACACGGACTAGGTTTGACTGGCCTTGTAATTGAGATCCTATTTGCCTCAGTCTGAGTACTGGGGTTGCAGGTGTGTGTCACTGCACCTTGCTTACATCAGTTTTTTACGTATTTACTGAATGTCGTATTGTTGTTTTGTAGAATGGAGATGTATGCATTTCAATTCTTCATCCGCCTGTAGATGACCCACAAAGTGGAGAACTGCCCTCTGAAAGGTGGAATCCCACTCAGAATGTGAGGTAAGGTGTTAGAAGAGATGATACTTGCCGAACTTTGTTCACTGCTTTCTATTTTTATTGTTTTTTTGAGATAGGATTACTCTGTGAAAGCCCTGGCTCCTGGAACTCCGTTTGTAAACCAGGCTGGCTTTGAACTCAGAGACCTATGTCTGCCCCGGTGCTGGGATTAAAGGCATGCACCACTACTGCCCAACTATTTTTGAGACATTCTTACTATGTTGCTAAGACTGACCTCAAATTCCTGGGCTCAAGTAAACCCTTTATGTCAGCCTCCCAAACACACCAGACTGCAGACGCTTGCTACTTGAGTCGTATGTTGGTGTCTCACTGTGTGAAGCTGTGAAAGAGCTCCCTCCTGGGTTTGAAAGCTCCTCTCTGGTTAGAGCACCAAAGGTTCAAAGGGGCATTGTGGTGATCGGAGGCCAAGAATGCTGCAGAAATCAGAAATTTATTGGGGGGTGGGCGAGAGGCTAGTTCTGAGCTGGGGTGAGGGTGACACAGGGTAGGGAGGTCTGGAGCATCCTAAAGGGACAGTGGTCACAGTGATCTTTAGTGATGATGGTTGAAGGTGGGGTACGGGTGGCTTCTGGAATGTGGGCAGTTCTTTCTCATTTCCCTCCATCAGATATCTGGTTGGTTTTTTTGTTTTTTTGTTTTTTGAGACAGGGTTTCTCTGTGTGTCTTTGGAGTCTGTCCTGGAACTCACTCTTGTAGACCAGGCTAGCCTCAAACTCACAGAGATTCACCGAGTGCTGGGATTAAAGGTGTGCACCACCACTACCTGGCTGGGATTCAGTTTTATTCGTGATTAATACTGTAGTCACTGGAGGAACCTTTAACTTTTCTGTTCTCTCAACTAAAAGCCCAGGCCAACACCTTGCTTAGTTGGTAGAAGCCATCACCAGATAGACAAGGGAAGCTGCTGGAAGAGCCACAGAGCTTTCGGGGTGGGGTGGGATTTCTCCCTCCCTCCCTCTCTCTTTTTTGTTTTTAAGACAGGGTCCCAGAACTTGTAGACCAGGCTTGCCTCAAACTTGCAAAGATCCACCTGCCTCTTCCTCCTGAGTGTTGGGATCAAAGGCGTGCAACACCACAGCCCGGCACAAATACATTTCTTTTTTTTTTTCCTTTTTTTTTTCTTTATACGCAATACATTTCTTAATTCCTCAAATATCTTTCATTCACTTATGGGGAGAAATAGCTGATAGCTGTCTATATACATCATAGTCACTTATATAATGTCAAATTTAATTTGAATGCTAAATGCATAAAAATAATTATTTTAAACACTTTATTAAAATGTATCCTACTTGTTTTTGAGAAGAACCTATAGCAAATGCTACATATAGGAGCCACCTTTGTTTGTTGTAACCACCATGGTTTGTGTAACCACCCTGGCTGGACTGGAACTCGCTCTGTAGTTCAGACTGGCCTAGAACTCACAGAGATCCACCTGCCTCTGGCTCCTGAGTTCTAGGATTAAAGGTGTGCGCCGCCACCACTCAGCTGTAGGAGCTATCTTTTTTTTTTTTTTTTGTTTTGTTTTTGTTTTTTTTTTTTTTTTTTCGAGAGGGTTTCTCTGTAGCTTTGGTTCCTGTCCTGGAATTTGCTCTGTAGACCAGGCTGGTCTCGAACTCACAGAGATCCGCCTGCCTCTGCCTCCTGGGAGTGCTGGGATTAAAGGCGTGCACCACCATCGCCCCGCCTAGGAGCTATCTTTTTTATTTACTATGTATACAGTGTTCTGTCTGCATGTATGCCTGTATGCCAGAAGAGGGCATGCACGTGCAGGCCTGCTTTCTTCAGAGAAAGGGCGAATGATGCCTGGTTACCTGGAGTGCTGGCGTGGCATGGCTAGCTGCAAATTTCCCCAAATCCTGAGAATTGTTTAGGCCTTAATCCTAGGCTTTGCCTCTCAGTGGATAGACTCATACTTGTGAAAGTTGCTTCATACTTTGCATCAATCCTATACTTAGTGCAAATTCTACCTCTCTAGGACCTCGCCCTGAGCATTGTCTCAGCCAGTTGAGCTCATAATGAGTTAGATTAGAGGACTGCACAGCAAGATCCTGTCTCAGGAGAGAGCCGTCTCTGAGTTGTGTAGGCAAGCTCAGTGTATGTCATCTGCTTTGGAACTGGCTACCTAGTATCTCTGCTCCATATAGCTGTCGTGTGTTCCTTCAGCAGAAGTTCTTCTCCGAGGGGGAAATCTCTCGGGGTCATTCAAGAAGACTTTCGTTGGTTGTCTTTGGGAATATTTTACTTGTCTTTTTTGTTTCTGTTACTTATAGAGATAAAGTTTTTTGTTTTTTTAAACAAGGTTTTACTGTGTAGCCTAGCTGACCTCAATCTTGTAATCTTCCTGCTACCATCTCCCGAGTCCTGCTATTACAGGCATGCACCACATCTAGCTTGTTTAAGGAGGTTCTAAAGGTAGATAGTAAATTACCAGTCTGTTTGAGGGTTACTTACGATACTATCATGTCTCACTGTGTAGTTCTGGTTGTCTTGGAACTTATCCTGTAGACCAGGTTTGCCTTCATTTGCACCATCTGTCTCTGCCTCCCAAAGGCTCAGCACACTGATACACTGAAATACTGACTCAAGAGACACAGGGCAGGTAGGGCAATCTTTTCTTTCACACTACTTTGCTGCTAATTCGTCAGTGTTGAGTAGCTTGTCTGGCTCAGAGGATTGATGTCTGAGTTCAGCTTTAGGGTCACTGTAGCAGGACTGCAGTGGAACTAGCATGAGGTGTCTGGCTTATCTGTCATCAGTCACAGCTGCTTCTTGGCACTGGCAACGTATTCTCATGGGTTGGGGTTTTCTGTGCTCTTCAGCTTGTAAGTGGGCATATTCATAAGGTAGAGTTGTTTGGAAGGGTCTTTGTGACCTACAGAATATAAAACCTTCTTTAAGAGCTCAGCCTGTACAGTTGTAAGTGTTGGCTAGAGCAATAAAAGAAAGAGACCAGTTATCCACTAAAGCCTGATGGGTTCTGGAGGAAGTCCAGACACCAGGGAGCACAGTGATGTTGAGTGGTCCTTAGTCTCTATTTAATAGAAACAACCTCCCCTAGTTCTTGTTTTGGCCATAACCAAGCTGAGACCAGGAAGTTTGTCACAGCCTCCTTACAGTTCACAGCTCCTTTCTCTGAGATACATCTCTAGAACTACTTGTTATCTCCTCTGTTTCCTGTAGGGCGAGAAAGTGGTCTTCAGTGGAGCCAAATGGATGGGCCTAATCCAGCAGTCACAGATGCATATAGAGTTTCTTGTCTAGTCTTTTATACAACCCACTGGAAGGGCAAAGAGCCAAGTTCTGCTACAAGCATGTGTGGGCAGAATAGGCACAGCTAAGGGGGAAGTTGTAGTCTCACTTGTCCTGGAATTCTTTTAAACCTTACTCGTGGCCAGAGAGATTTTATTTGTCCCCTTGATTTTTGTGTATTGAGTCCCAGTGAACATTGCCATTAATTTTTGCTTTTTTTTTTGCAAGTAAAGATATCTTTTATATTTAAAATTGCTTCTATTTGAAAGACAGGGTCTTACATAGTTCAGTCTGGCTAGGAACTTGCTATGTAGCTCTGGTTGACTTTGAACTCCTGATCCCGTTGCCTTTTCCTTTCAGCTGCTTGATGTGCTTAGTGCTTACCTTGGTGAGTAAAGGTACTTCCTTGTAAGCCTGGCAATCCAAGTTTCACCCCCAGAGCCCACAAAAGGTGGAAGGAGAGAACTGAGTCCACAAAATTGTCTTCGTTTTTATTTGTTTTTTTTTTTTTTGTTTTTTTTTTTGGTTTTTTTATTTTTGTTTTTTGAGACAAGGTTTCTCTGTAGCTTTGGTGCCTGTCCTGGAACTAGCTTTTGTAGACCAGGCTGGCCTCGAACTCACAGAGATCTGCCTGCCTCTGCCTCTGCCTCCCGAGTGCTGGGATTAAAGGTGTGTGCCACCACAGCCCCGCAAAAGAACCAAGTTTTGCTAGGCCTATAAATCTTATCTACAAATCTCTGTGTTAAGGTAGAGTTTTTGTTTTTGCTTTGAAAAAAAAAAAAAGATTTATTTATTATGTACAAATTGTTCTGCCTTCATGTCTGCCTGCAGGCCAGAAGAGGGCACCAGATCTCATTATAGGTGGTAGTGAGCCATCATGTCGGTGCTGGGAATTAAACTCAGGACATCTGGAAGATTAGCCAGTGCTCTTAACCTCTGAGCCATCTCTCCAGACTTAGGTTTTTAAAAATTGAACTTTGTGCTTCTCAAATGCTGCTCTGGGGAGTATATATAGACTTGGGAGGGAAAAAAAGCAGGCTGATTTATTTATTTGTTCATTGTTGGGTTTTATTGGAGGCAGTGTCTCACTGTGTAGTCTTGACTTGCTTGGAACTTGCTATGTTCTTTGAGCTCACAGATCTGCCTACCTCTGCTTAAAAGTCTGCAACACAGGCCAGAAGATGGTGTGCACACCTTTGATCCCAGCACTCAGGAGGCAGAGGCAGGAGGATCTTTGTGGGTTTGAGGCCAGCCTGGTCTACAGAGTGAGTTCCAGGACAACCAAGACTGTCTCACAGAGAAGACCTGTCTCAAAAAACAAAGTCTGCAACACCATGGCCAGGTGTTCTGAGATCTGCAAACTGTCACAAGAAGCTAGTTTGCATGCATTGAGAGAGAGAGAGAGAGAGAGAGAGAGAGAGAGAGAGAGAGAGAGAGAGAGAGAGAGAGGGAGAGAGAGAGAGAATGTGTGTGAACATACATGCATTTTCCCTACCCATTTTGTAACAGGCTTTGTCCTTTTCCTGTTTTACCTACAGGTGAAATAGGCTTTCCTTAACACACGATTTTCCTATTTTTATCTTTCTGTGATTTTCTGCTCACCCACACAGGGTGTTATGTTGGTGCATTTTCCGTTGTCAAGCGTGCTGGTATTAAAGGCAGGCACCACCACTGCATGGCCTAGTAGTTCTTTTCTTGGTCACGGTTGTTTTGGCTATCCTGGGATTTCAGTTTTTCCATAGAGTTTGTTCTTTCAAGGTCTGTAAAGAATTGTGTTGGAATGCTTTTGGTATGAAGGCCATTTTTATTATACATATTTTATTATATTGACCCTACTGATCCATGAGCATGGGATCTCTTTCCATCTTCTGATATCTTTTCCAGTTTCTTTCTTCAATGACTTGACGTTGTTATCATACAAATCTTTCACTTCTTTGGTTAGTGTTACCTCAAGATATTTTATATTATTTGATGTGAAGGGTATTGTGCCCCGATGTATTTCTCAGTCTATCATTTCTATATAGGAGGGCTGTTGAGTTTTGTGAGTTATTCTGTATCCAGCCACTTCACTGAAAGTAATCAGGTATAGAATTTTTGGGGTCACTTATGTAGATTGTCATATCACCTGCAAATGATGATCCTTTGATTTCTTCCTTTCCAATTTGTATTCCCTTGATCTCCTTCAGTTGTCTTATTGCTCTAGCTAAGAATTGAAGTACTATTTTTTTTCCCTTTCAGTTTGTTTATATGGTGGATTACATTGACTGATGTTCTTTTATTATTATTATTTTTTTTTTTTTTTTGGTTTTTCGAGACAGGGTTTCCCTGTGGCTTTGGAGCCTGTCCTGGAACTAGCTCTGTAGACCAGGCTGGTCTCGAACTCACAGAGATCCGCCTGCCTCTGCCTCCCGAGTGCTGGGATTAAAGGCGTGCGCCACCACCGCCCGGCGACTGATGTTCTTTTAAAATGTTGAATTGTTTCTGCATCTCTAGGATGAAGCCAACCTGGTCATGATAGATGATCTTTTTGATGTGTTCTTGGATTTGGTTTGTGATGCTTTTTATTGTTTTGTTTTTTGAGAAAAGGATTTCTTTGGTTGTTCTTGGAACTCGCTCTATAGACCAGGTTGGTCTCCAACTCATGAGATTGCTTGCTTCTACCTTCTAAGTGCTGGGATTAAAGGTGTGTGCCACCACTGCCCAACCTTTGGGGGGTGGATTGTGATTATTTTATTGAGCATTTTTGCATCTATGTTCATAAGGGAGATTGATTTGCAATTCTTTTTTTTTTTTTTTTTTTTTTTTGGTTTTTCGAGACAGGGTTTCTCTGTGGTTTTGGAGACTGTCCTAGAACTAGCTCTTGTAGACCAGGCTGGTCTCGAACTCACAGAGATCCGCCTGCCTCTGCCTCCCGAGTGCTGGGATTAAAGGCGTGCGCCACCACCGCCCGGCCTGATTTGCAATTCTTCTTTGTTAAATGTTTGTGTAGGCCGGGCGGTCGTGGCGCACGCCTTTAATCCCAGCACTGGGGAGGCAGAGGCAGGCGGATCTCTGTGAGTTCGAGACCAGCCTGGTCTACAAAGCTAGCTCCAGGACAGGCTCCAAAGCCACAGAGAAACCCTGTCTCGAAAAACAAAAACAAAAAAAAAAAAAAAAATGTTTGTGTAGTTTGGGAGTCAGGGTAACTGTTGCCTCATAAATTAATTTGGCAATGTTCCTTTTATTTCTATTTTGTGAAATAATTTGAGGAGTATTGGTATTAGTTCCTCTTTGACAGTCTTGTAGAATTCTGCACTTTTAGTTGGGAGACATTTAATGACTGCATTTATTCCTTAGGGTTATAGATCTGTTTATCTGATTGTGATGCTTAGGTAAGTGGGATCTATTGAGAAAATTATCCATTAATTTTAAAATTTCCAGTTTTGTGGAGTACAGGTTTTTAAAGTATGACCTAATTATTATTTATTTATTTATTTATTTTGGATTTCCTCAGTGTCTGTTGTTAGTCCCCCACCCCATGTTTCTGATTTTGTTAATTTGAATATTCCCTCAGTTTTTTAGTTAATTTGGATAAGGGTTTGTCTATCTTAATGATTTTCGCGAAGAACCAACTCTTTGTTTCTTTGAGTCTTTGTATTGTTCTTTGTTTCTGTATTATTGATTTCAGCTCTGTTTGATTATTTCCTGCTAGCTCCTCCTCCTGGATGAGCTCACTTCTTTACTTCTTTTTGCTCTAGAGCTTTCAGGTGTGCTGTTAAATTGCTAGTGAGAGAGTTCTCCATATTCTTTATATCGGCACTTAGTACTATGAACTTTGAACCTCTTAGCACTGCTTTCATTGTGTCCCGTAAGTTTGGTTATGTTGTGCATTCATTTTCATTGAATTCTAGTAAGTCTTTAATTTCTTTGCCTTAACTTAGTTTTCATTCAGTAGAGTTGTTCAGTTTCCGTGAGTTTGTAGGCTTTCTGCTGTTGTTGAAATCCAGCTTTAATGCATGGTAGTCAGATAGGTAAGGGAGTTATTTCAGTTTCTTGTCTCTGTTGAGACTTGCTTTGTGAGCAGGTATGTGGTCAGTTTTGGAGGAGGTTCATGAGATGCTAGGAAGAAGGTGTGTTCTTTTGTTTTTGTTTTTAAAGATGCCCAGGTTTAATAAATGGCAATACTCCCTCCTGGGGGATCCCGGGAAAACACAGAGAGGGGAAGAGGGAAAGGGGGAGACCACGGGGAACTGGGAGACCACGTGCTCATTCTCTGTGGGCAGTTTAAATAGCCTGTGGGAGTGGTCTTGACCTTCCCTGGGGATGGGTCGCCATTTGGCAGGCTTTTTTTTTTTTTAAACATTTTATTTATTTATTATGTATACAATATTCTGTCTGTGTGTATGTCTGCAGGCCAGAAGAGGGCACCAGACCTCATTACGGATGGTTGTGAGCCACCATGTGGTTGCTGGGAATTGAACTCAGGACCTTTGGAAGAGCAGGCAGTGCTCTTAACCGCTGAGCCATCTCTCCAGCCCTTGGCAGGCTTTCTTAAAGGTGGAGTTTGGACTGAGGCAACTCTCAGGGGAGGGAGCTTATGCCAGAAGCTGGGGTGAAGCTGCCAGCTAACTATTCCAGACTCTTTGTATAAAGGGGGGCCAGGGAGCTGAGGTGACACTTCCAACCAAACATTCCTGACTTTCTTTGGATAAAGGGGTGCCAACTTAAGTCTGACTACTTCCTGTGTGCATGGGGCCATGTGGGAGAGGGGAGAGCTGGGAGTTGGTGGGCTCATGCTCAGGGAGAGTTGTGGCTGGAGAGGCATCTTGGAGACATTAGGCACGTGTTTCTTTTTTTTTTTTTTTGACTTCCCTTTATTTATTTATTAAAGATTTCTGTCCCTTCCCTCCCCCAACCAAATCCCCCTTCCTCGTCCGCCCAAAGAGCAATCAGGGTTCCCTGCCCTGTGGGAAGTCCAAGGACCACCCACCTCCATCCAGGTCTAGTAAGGTGAGCATCCAAACTGCCTAGGCTCCCAGGTGTGTTCTTTTGTGTTTGGGTGAAATGTTCTGTAGATGTCTGTTAGGTTCATTTCATGTACAGCCAGTTAGCTCCAGTGTTTCTCTGTTAGTTTCTGGCTGGATGACCTGTCTATTGGCAAGAGTGGGTTTTGAAGTCTCCCACATTAGTGTGTGACGATCAGCTTGTGATGTAAGCTGTAGCACTGTTTCTTTTATAAATGTGGGTTATACCAGGCGTTTTCTTTTGTGCCACCAACCAGCTCCCAAATCATGACATGGAGATTATGGAGTTATGAATGCTTGGCCTAATTTAGGCTCATTCCCGGCTAGCACTTTGGACTTAAATTAACCTTCTTTTCTTTTCTTTTTTTTTTTTATATTTGTTTATTATGTATACAGTATTCTTCCTGCAGGCCTCATTACAGATGGTGTGAGCCACCATGTGGTTGCTGGGAATTGAACTCAGGACCTTTGGAAGAGCAGGCAATGCTCTTAACCTCTGAGCCATCTCTCCAGCCCCAAATTAACCTTCTTTTCATTATCTACTGTTTGCCTCAGGGCTTTTTACCTTTTCCCCCCTATCTGTTTTATCTTCTTTTTCTGTTGTCTCTGACTGGGTGGCTGGCTGGTCGGTCCTGGGCATCTCCCTCTTTCTCTCCTCCTTCCTCTCTTTCCTAGGTTTCTTTTATTTTTCTCTCTCTGCCAGCCTCGCCTCTAACCCTAGCTATTGGCCATTCAGCTCTTTATTAGACCAATCAGATGCTTTAGGCAGGCAAGGTGACATAGACACACATCTTTTCATAATTAAACAAATGCAACAAAAACAAATGTAACACATCTTTACATAGTTAGATATTCCACAGCAGTGGGTGCTCTTGCATTTGGGGTAGACATTAAGAATTGAAAGATCAGCCGGGCGATAGTGGCGCACGCCTTTAATCCCAGCACTCGGGAGGCAGAGGCAGGCGGATCTCTGTGAGTTCGAGACCAGCCTGGTCTATGGAGCTAGTTCCAGGACAGGCTCCAAAGCCACAGAGAAACCCTGTCTCGAAAAACCAAAAAAAAAAAAAAAAAGAATTGAAAGATGATTCTGAGGGATTTTTCCTTTGGTGAGTATAAGATTTCCCTCCCTCCCTTCCTTCCTTCCCCCTCCCCTCCTCCCCCTTTCTCTCTTTTGAAACAAAATTTCTCTGTAGCTTTGGAGACTATCAAATGTTTTCAATCCATTCTGTTAGTCTCTTTCTCTTTACTGGGGAATTGAGTGTATTGATAGCAATGACCAGTGATTGTTAATTACTGTTATTTTGTTGTTGGTGGTGATGGTGTGTATAAGTGTGTGTGTGTGTTTCTTTTGGTTTTGCTGGTGGGAGGTTATTTCCTATGATTTCGTAGGTATAGTTAACCTCCTTAGGTTAGAGTTTTCCTTCTAGGGCCTTCTGAAGGGTTGGATTTGTGAATATTGTTTAAATTTGACTTTATCATGGGATATCTTGTTTTCTCCATCTTTGGTGATTGAAAGTTTGCTGTGTGGTCTGCAGCACATCTGTCCAGGCCCTTCTGACTTTTAGAGTTTCCTTTGAGAAGGCAGATGTAATTCAGGTATGCCTTTCTATGTTACTTGGTCTTTTTCCCTTATAACTTTTGATATTTTTTGTTTTTATGTTTATTTAGTGGATGGTTATGTGGCGAGGGGACTTTCTTCTCTTGTCCAGTCTATTTGGTGTTCTGTAAACTTCTTGTGCCTTTATAGGCATCTCCTTCTTTAGTTAGGAACATTTTCTTATATGATCTTGGTGAAATATTTTCTGGGCCATTGAGCTGGGTTTCTTAGGTTTGTTCTTTTCACAGTGTCCCATATTTCCTAAATGTTTTATGTCAAGAATTTTTTTAGATTTAATATTTCCTTTTACTAATGTATCTATTTCTTCTATGCTGTCTTCAATGCCTGAGAGTCTCATCTCTTGTATTCTGCTGGTGAAGCTGGCCTCTGTAGTTCCTTTTTACTTACCTAAAGTTTTCCTTCCAGAATTCCTCCAGTTTGTATTTTCTCTATTGCTTCTTATTTCCATTTTCAGGTCTTGGACAGTTTTGTCTCCTACAATTTTTTTTTTAAATATTTATTTATTATTATACAATGTTCTGTCTGTGTGTATGCCTGAAGGCCAGAAGAGGGCACAGATCTCTTTACAGATGGTTGTGAGCCACCATGTGGTTGCTGGGAATTGAACTCAGGACCTTTGGAAGAACAGGCAATGCTCTTAACCGCTGAGCCATCTTGCCAGCCCTGTCTCCTACAACTTTTTTTGTTCATTTTGGCCTTCTTTTATTTCCTTCAACCTTTTGTTAGTCTCTTCCTTGATTTCTTTAGTTTATTCATTTCCTCCCTGAAGCCCTCGGTCACCTATGTAAAGTTGGCTTTAAGGATGTTTTCATGAGCTCCAGCTGTGTTGGAATAGTTGGGCTTGCTGTGGTAGGATAGCTGGACTCTGGTGACATATTACCTGGCTGTTACTGTGCTGTTACACTGGCCTCCAGGCTGTTGTGTTTGTGGTGATACAGGTCTAAGTGCCTCCTCAAGAGTTTCCTCTCTGGTCTTCTGGCCTGTGGTTGAGCAAGGGGTCTTCACCTGAGTTGGGGGCTGTACTTCTGGTGACCAGTGTAGTCTCTTATGGAGCAGGGCACCTCTTGAGTTTGGGGCTGGAGTTCTGGTTGTCGTCTGCAAGGCCTGTGATCCAGGAGGGATTCTCTGCTTGTATTGGGGGCTGGGTCAAGGTGATGAGAAGTGGGGGTGTTGAGGATAGATTGGGGGCACTGAGAGTTGGGTTAAGTACACTGGCAGGCGGCCCACCTGGAGTTCTGGCAGCCGGGGTAAATGACTTCTGGTCGTAATCCTAATAAGATATTTATATATATTAATGCTAATAGCATTCTCCCTGCATGTTCACCTGCAGGGCAGAAGAGAGCATCAGATCTCATTACAGATGGCAGTGAGCCACCATGTGTTGTTGGGAATTGAACTCAGGACCTCTGGAAGAGCAGCTAGTGCTGCTAACCTGAGCTATCACTCCAACACCTAGGAAAAGTATTTTTAAAACCATATTTACTGTGTATGCATGCATGTATGGCATCTAAGCAGAAGTGTGAGAACAACTTGAGATAGTTATTCTCTTCCTTTCGTGTTCATCCTGGCTTGGTGGCAGCACCTTTACCTGCTGGGCCATCTCACCAGCTCCCAAAACAAAACCGTATCATCACTTTTCATAAGTCTTCAAATATAACCTCACATTTGTATTAGATATTTTAAGGGTGAAAAACTTTAAACTTGACTGTAATTTCTTTGAAAACTACTTTGTGAACAGGGTTTTCACAGTGGCTTCTTTGCTTTCCAGGACTATCCTGTTAAGTGTAATCTCACTGCTTAATGAGCCCAACACCTTTTCTCCAGCCAACGTGGATGCTTCAGTGATGTTCAGGAAATGGAGGGACAGTAAAGGAAAAGACAAGGAGTACGCTGAGATCATCAGGTGAGTCAGAGCGTAGCATTCTGGACCTCACTGCTCATGTGCAAACTTCAATATCCTGTTATTTTAAAACAATTCTCAGCTTATGGAATAGGAATCTTAAGAGTACCCAGAACAGAAACAAAAAACAAAACCTCATTAGAAAGCAGGGCTGGGAGACACACAGAACGGGACGGATGTATTTTAAAGCAGGCTAGCCTTGAACGCAGAGAGCCTTAGTACTGGGTTACAGTGTACATCACTGTGCCCTGCTTGTCTTTCATGGTCAGCCACTGAGGTGAATTATTTATGTCAAGAATCAAGGGGCTGGAGAGATGGCTCAGAGGTTAAGAGCACTGACTGTTCTTCCAGATGATCTGAGTTCAATTCCCAGCAACCACACGGTGGCTCACAACCATTTCTATTGAAATCTGGTTCCCTTTTCTGGTGTGCAGACAGAACACAAGTAGTGTAAGTGGTAAAGACCTATAGCAGCTACAGGAATATGTGAAAGCCTGGGACAAACTAAAGCTTCAGGGAAGCAGTGTTCTTATGTTTTCAGTTTTTGGTTTTTGTACTTTGGGAATGAAACTGTTTTACACTTAAACAACCAGCATTTGCTGCACACCTGTTACCTGACATGCCACCACTGGGTGATGGGAGACTGCGAAGAGCACTCCAGACCAATGAGACTCAGTGACATGGGGACCTAGCAAGCCAAGGGGAGGAAACTGAGGAATCAGCTTCGTGTATTAAAGGCACCGCAGATATGCTGGGCTAAGAGCTGGCTGGATTGCTTGATACATGCCCTGGGTTTGATTCCCAACACCCTTCCCCCCCATACACACACACACAAACAAGGCAGACTCTAAATTCAGAACGCACATAAAAAGCCAGTAGTAGCATCTGTAATCCCTGAGCCCTCAGCAGGAGATGGGAGGCAAAGACAGGATTACAGTGAAGAGATTTTTGTCTCAAACAAGGCTAAAATGTTAAGCAAGGAGCCTCTATGATGGCACCTGCCTTAGTGTGCTGCAGGATATCTGTCCTATTGAGTATTCAAAGTGAGTGATGAGAATATTTATTGATTATGGTCAATTACAAGTTTCTTAAAAACAGAAGCTTAAACCAAGCAAGATGGGTTTTGCGTATAATCCCCACTTAAGGAGACTTAAGGGCAAGAGGATTAGAGTTGAAGGCCAGTGTGTGTTAGTGACATCCTCTCAAACAAAAGCAGACTCGCACAAACCATTGTGTCATTCTGTGTTCAGGAAACAGGTCTCGGCCACTAAGGCTGAAGCAGAAAAGGATGGAGTGAAGGTCCCCACAACCCTGGCAGAATACTGCATCAAAACTAAAGTGCCTTCCAATGACAACAGCTCAGATCTGCTGTATGACGACTTGTATGACGACGACATTGATGATGAAGACGAGGAGGAAGAGGACGCCGACTGTTACGATGATGATGATTCTGGGAACGAGGAGTCGTGACGTGGTCCTTCAGTGCCCTGTCCTGCCCTGACGTCTCAGGCCAAAGGGAGGGGAGCAAGTGGGGATCTATGGTGGCCCCTCAGCAAAAACTTACTCATGGGGTGGGGAAACACACAGCTCCTGCTGACTCCCCGCGGATCTCAGTTTGCTCCTTTTTATGGACCTTTACTGGAGAGAAAGTACCCTCCACAGAATGTCTGAATTCTTGCATTCTCTACCCTTCCATCACTGTATTGATTCTTTTTAAAGAAAAAAAAAAAAAGCCACCACCCTTCAAACTCCCACCTCACTTCATCTCTGCAGAATGTTCACAGCAAAACACGTTTGTCAGTTTTTAGATTCTTGAAGAATAGTCTGTTTAAGACATTATGTGTTTAAAGCTGGGAACTCACTGGGAGTCCACAAGTGCTGCATATATTGGGTAGCAAAAGAAAATGGGGGAAAAAAAACACAAAACCAAAAAAAAAAAAAACCACAAAACCCACAAAACAAACTTTAAAAAAAAAAAAAAGCCAATTTGCCAAGCAAGGTTTAGCTGCTCCTTTCCATTAGTGCGTGTGCATTTGTTCAGCCCGTGGTGGTGAATTTTGTTTCTTTCCCTTCCTAAGGCTGGGATGCAGTGGGCATCAGGGACTTACTCTTGCTAATCCTGATGAAGTGTGCTGCTTCTGCCTCTATGACATCACCCCAACATGGAGGCTACAGCTACTCTGAGAGAAATCAGATTTTGTTTTTTTGGAATTGATTGGGATCTAAAGCCTGAAATAAATATTCATACTTTACATAGAACTGAGCACTTGGTTGCTATTTATTTTAAAGATAGGGTATCTTTTTTTCTGCCAGAGTGGGGTGAGTGGGGGAACGTGAAAGGCAGTGTGTGTGAAGTTTTAGTTATGAAAACAGAATTGAAAATTGGTACATTTTGATTGATGCTGCTGAGGGGGGAGTTCAAAAGCCACTGTTGGGTGAGGAAACATCTCATACTCAAATGAGGGTTATTTTTTAAGTAACCATTTTTAATTATTCAGTATTAATCCTAGGTGCATGTGTTAAGATTTTGGTTTTCATCGAGCTGCTCCTCCAAGTGACACTTGTGGGCGTGTGTGACCTTGATCTGTACTTGGGGCCAGAGTGCCAGCAGGAATTGTTCCTGGCTGCCCCTAAGCTTATCTCAGTTTTGGCAGGGCTGCAGTTGCTGCAGCTGTTTCTCAGATCTCACACGTCTTGCTTCAATCAAGAATGAACTCCTTTAGCCTTCACCATCCAGGGACTTCAGATTTGAAGTAAAATTTTTGTTCCTGTTTCAGTAAACTGCTATGACATAAAGCTAGTTTTCAGAAGGATAGGATGCTACGATCCTTGTGTACCAGCTCAGATAGGAACTGGGGAGGACAGATCCTCCACTGTTGAGTAGGCGCCCCTTCCTTCTTTCCTTTGATCTCAGGGTTTTCATTCACTCTTTGAACACTCCTGACTGAATGCTATTTCCCAGTTCTTTGACCTCTAAAGTTGGGTCTGTTCTTCAATGAGAATGTTTAGTCCAGAAATGTTTCAATAGTAAAGACTTAAAATTCCTCTCAATACTCCTGGATAGCCTGCAGCCCTGGATCCATACGTAGTGCTGTTTTCTTTCCCTTCACTCCCAGGCATGGTGGGAGGCTACCTGCTGGCCTCTGTGGAGCCAGAGGCAAGTGGAGGTGGGCCTCTCAGCTTCTGTTGACATTAACTGTTAAGGCTAGGTTGCATTTGACGTGAAAATGAACAGCTTATTAGTCTAATCAAGGCCGCACTGGGGCTGAGTGGAGAAAGTATATAGTGACATGATTCTGTTGTTGCTTCTCTCATACTATTCCAGAATCCTATCAGCCACGCTCTACTTTTGTAGGCCCTTCTTCCCCCTCTCCTGGCCATTATTTGCTGGGTTCCATCTTGTCCACTGGAAGGGAAATGTGTACCTCTCGAAAAATCACCCTGATGCACAAGGTTTACATTTGCAACTTAAAAGATTCAGATGCCGGCTGGAGAGATGGCTCAGTGGTTAAGAGCATTGCCTGCTCTTCCGAAGGTCCTGAGTTCAATTCCCAGCAACCACATGGTGGCTCACAACCATCTGTAATGAGGTCTGGTGCCCTCTTCTGGCCTGCAGGCAGACACACAGACAGAATACTGTATAAATAATAAATAAAATTAAAAAAAAAGATTCAGATGCAATTTTCAATTAAACCAGCGGACACAACCAATTTTAGTAGTTTCCTTAGCTAAAATTGATGGTTTTTTTCAGTTTAACTTATGAGAAAAGTTTACCCGATGCATTTTGTGTTGACCTCTCCTTAGTGGTTTGTCTTTTTCTGCCCATCTGTCTCCTTATAAAAAATGTGAAATAAAATATACCTGTATTGCTACTGCCCCATGGGTCATTCCTCCCCACCCCCACCTGGACAATAGCCAGGTCTCACTTGGGCTCCAGGGACCTTTTTTTAGAGACCATCTTTAGTCAATAACCTCCTTTAGTCCCTTCATGGGGCAGAGGAACAAAGATTGCTGCAGGAGACTACACGGGGTGTTCCTGCTCAGTTGGCCAGAATCATGAGTCAACAGCTACAGGGGTCTGATGGCTGACTACTGCTCCTGACTAAAGCAGATGTCTGCCATTGTGAACCCCAAATCCTCCAAACTTTAAATAGTCTCATCTAAGTAGATATGGCTCACTCCAAACTCGCTAATCCCCAACTCTGCCTGGCTCTGGGATTATACCCTTTGCTCCCTTTCCCCCAAAACCTGTCCTCAGAGCATTTTGAATGAAGTGTGTTCCTCTTACGTAGCCTAGTCTGAAACAGTGCTGTGGAGTTGGAGCTGACACTTGAGATCCCAACCTGACTCCGTAGGTAGACCTATCCCACTGTCAGCAGAAGGGGCAGGCACAGGTAGCTATGGGCCTGGAGTAATAATAGTAATAACTGGCTTCCTTTCCGGTTACCAGTCACTACCCTGGCACTCCTGCTCTCCGGACCAGTATAAAGATGGCCAGGAAAGGCCATCTTAGCTTTCCTGAGCCTACAGAGAAAGGTCAAAAGACAATTCAAGTGGCTGTCCTTGTGAGGTCCAGTGACTCCCAAACCATCCTTAGTCACAGTACACAGAGAACGAGCTTGCTCTCAAAACTTTATTAGGTGGAGTTTGGATGAGAGAAAACCCTGAAACAGTTGCCCGCCTGGTTTAGGACAACTGGTATGGAGCAGCCTTTGTTTGGTACGGGCTTTCACTGAGATGGGAGCTGACTGGCTGAACATCTTGAGACCCAGTTCAGATTCTGTTTTAAATGGTTGGTCAAAGGCAGGCCCCTAGGGTAGGACCAAACCAGAAGGCCTTGCTGTGCAGGCAGATGAGTTTTTGCTGGACAGGGGTCATCTCTGCTATTCCCAGATTATGATCTGTTGGAATGGGGACCATGACAAAAATCAGTTTCTCAAAAACAGTATGAATTACAGGGAAGAAACAATGGTTCACAGCAAGCGAGATAAAGAAAAGTCGTGATTCTTCATTGGTACCTGACCCCAGCCCCCAAACCAGCAGTCCTTCAAATAGCCCACTGAGCTGGGGGCCACGTGGGAGGCCAGAAGGCAGAAGAGGTGGGGCCTGCTTGGCTACAGTGAGGGTGTCCACATGGGGAGAGCACACACCCCAGCTCCTCCAAGCTTATATCACATTTACAAACACATACATAAATATATCACATACAACAGTGGGTCTGGGAGGCAGGCTTCCCATAGAGGCTCAGCTGACAGAGTTAGGTCTCAGAATTCTAGGAAAGGGCACCGTGCTCCCAGAAATGTGCTCCATGTGTTCTCTCCTGCCCAAGAGCCCACCCTCGTTTTTTTCAGGGTCTAGTTTGTCCAGTATGGAGAGCTGCCATAGGTGGGTTTGGAGGCTTGAGACTTGGGCTGCAGGGAGCTGGGCTGGCTGCGCTGACCAGAGCCACTCTGAGGAGGAAGAGGAGAAAAGGCTATAAAGGCGGGCACAGAACCCAAGGCCCATGGTAGGGAGGCTGCCTCCATTACTGCGCTCACCGGGGTATCCTGCGGTAGGTGGTGGTGCAGCAGCTGGGAGTGGGGCTGCTGGTGGGCCGGCATGATATGCAGGAACGGTGCAGGTGCATAACCAGCTGCTGCTCCAGGGGCCAGTGGCCCAGTGGAGCCCAAGGCAGAGGGCAGGCTGAAAGGTGGGGGTGTCCCTGCGTGAAATCCCTGCTTGTCAAAGTTCTGTAGGACAGAGATGACAATGAGAGGCTCAGGTTGAACTGTTCGCTCGTCTACCTGCTCGCCTTTGTAGGCCCTCACCTGTGTCTTGTTGTAGACAGAACCAGTCATATCCGGTAGACCAGTGGTGCCTGAAGATACTGATACTCCTGGGAGGAAAGACAGTTAAGTGCTCCTGCCAGCCTCAGAGAGGAGACAAGTATTGCAGGCCCTAGCCCTGGAGAGGAAGTGACACTACCTTTGCCAGGCCCAGATCCAGCTGACTTGTTTGGTGCCTGTGATGATCCACCATAGCCACTCTTGGTGTAGTCTCCTGCCGCTGTCCCCTGGGTCAAATCATCATAACCTAGCATGGCAGGGTACAAAAGGCATGTGTGGGCTAAGCAAGTCTGTCCAACCCTGTGCCCCTCACTATGGAGTTACGCCCTTACCTGTGCTGTAAGTGTGCTGCCCATAGCCACTGGCCTGCTGAAAAGGGGTAGGGGGAGTGCTGAGGGTCACACCGTGCTGCTTTGCTGAGGTCGGTGGGACCTATTGGGACAGGACAGGTAGGTGAGGGTGGAGTGTAAGAATAAGGCAAAGAGCAGATCTCTGAGCCTCCGGCAAAACTAAATCACAGCCAAGAGAACCAGCCTTTTCCTAAGAGCAATCCATGATGGATAAAGGCAGCCAGGAAACAGAATCTGACCTGAGCAGTAATCCTCAAGGCCAAACTGTAAGGCAATGGGGCTCGTGGCCACACTCACTCACTGCTGACAGATGCCCCGAGGACCCACAGCCCCAGGACGATCTGAAAATACTCACAAACATAGTGGGTCCATACTGGAAGGCACTGGGCACGCCTGTGTAGTAGGGGAGGCCAGTATAGCTGTACCCAGGTGGCAGAGCAGGATTCAAAAAGGGCTGCTGTGCCGTGTGGTGGGTCTGAGATTGACTCTGCTGTGCCTGAGCTGGTGTTGGAGGTGCAGGGGATGCAGAGTCTCCTCGGCCAAACTTTGTGACGTCACCTAGAAGAACAGCAGGCTAAGCTGTTAGGTCTAACTGACAGCTCAAGCACCTCAGCCCTTCTGGTCTCCTATGGCTACGAGCCAGTCCATCCCCTCCCTCTCTTGCCCACGGAGCCAACTAACCTGAGTATGGATTATTAGCTAAACTTCCATCTCGGCTGGCGAGGGGTGTGGGTGCTGCAAAAGGAATTCCATAGTAATCCTAGAAAAAAAACCAAGGAGACTCACTGAGCAGATGGCCTCACCCCACCCTCAGAGCAGATCCGGCTGACAGAACACAGGCACTCTGGTGATGCCTCTCCAAGTGCCTATGACAGGAACCTTGGTGCAAACAGCTCCAAGTCCCTGCTTCAACCCCTGTTTTTTCACCACGTGGAGATTTGGTAAATGCTACAGAGCAAACCAACTTTACTGGCCTTAGCTGTGTGAGTGACTCTAAATGAAGAGCCACCAACAAGGCAGAAGAGGCAAAGCCTGGGAGGCTTACAGGGGACGGAGCAGTGCTAGGTGGGTACAGGACCCTGTGTCTAGACCCTGCCTAGCCCAGTTTCTCCCAATTCATTTGCACCAGCAACAATGACACTGTAGAGCAAGCTTGAGAGCTGCAGCTGCAAAGGCTAAGAAGGTTGTGCTCTTGGGTGAAGAAGTCCTGCTGTGGCCCTTACCAGCCAGGGTTCTGGGCTGTGTATTCCTCACTCAGCTGGGAATGGCACTCAAATCCTCTGGGCTCTAGTAAACTCCAGGGAAATCATGGACTTCTCAGACAGAATCCCAAAGAGGCCCAGGAAACAGCAAACAGCTTGCAGAAGCCCAAATGGAGACTTGGGGGGGGGGGGGGGGGTGCCCAGAAGAGAAATCCAAAGGAAGTGAAAATATGATCCAAGGGAAAACTTAAAGCTGTTTGCCCTGTGGGTGCACTGGAGATGTCCTCTAAGATACAACCTTTTAAAAGAAAAAGGAAGGGCTGGAGAGATGGCTCCAAGGTTAAGAGAATTGGCTGCTCTTCCAGCAACCCACTTAGCTGTTTACAACTGTAACCAGTTCCAGGGATCTGAAACCCTCTTTTACCCTGTGGGCACCAAGTACACATCTGGTACACTACACAACATGGGAAGTTGGGGGTAGTGGAGAAGGCAGCCCCATGCTTGGGTAGAAGTCTCTTCCTCTGAGGAACACGGAAGACCACATTCTGTGTCCGCCACTGACTGCCTTGGCTTACCACTGTGCTTTCCCACAAGGCCCATTATTTTATCTCTAGACCCAGAGTCAGAACAGACAGCCCTGGTTAGAAGTGAGGCACCAGCACCAGGGCCAGCAGGATAAAGCCAGGTGACACCGATAAAGTGAGCCAATCCTGCCCCCATGAGTGTGGCCATTGGCCGCTCTCTGAGGAAGACAACACTAAAACCCAAGGGCAACTCTCCAGATCACGATTTATATGATATTTGCTTGCTTGTTCTGAGACAGGATCTCAACACACAGCCTATGTTGGTCTTGAACTCAAACTTAGTCAGTCTCTCTGGGATTACAGGAACAAACTTCCATGTTCAGATGTTCTTTGTTTTCTTAAAGAAAACGAAAAAGAAATAAGAGTAGGAAAACAGAGGACTAGATTTGGTACAGGGCACGGCTTACATGTGTTCTTGGTCTAAAGTCTCTCAGATTCCCCAGGATGACCACTGCTCAAAAGAAATGGTCAAACCAAACATAGGACCACCCACAGCTTCTCAAAGGTGGTGTGGAGGAATCCCATAGCTGAGCAGTCAAGCGAGGAAAGGAGGAGAGCCCTGAGACTCTGAGCTGTCCAGGTCCACTACATCATTTCGTACTCACCATTGGCAGCCGGGACTGCAGCATTTGGAGCTCATCATATCCATAGATCTGCAGGAGAATCAGCAGATCAGGGACCACACCAAAGCCACCCCAGGTACCAAAACAGATACACTCAGGAATGGGATCAGGGTCAGGTGCTATAGGAAAAATCTCATCTACATAAAGTCTAGGAGGAAGACACATCAGGTATTGGGTGGACGGAGACAGGGAGAGATGAGCTGCCTCAGGTAATCCATTTATCGTGTCCTGCAAGGAACCAGCCCCTAAGTCAACCAGAGTTCCACTATGTGCTCACCGGGTAAGCAGGGAGCAGTCCTCCAGGGCCCACGAGGTACTGATTGTGTAGCAGAGGAGGCACCCCTTGAGGCAGGTTTGGGGGTGCTTTGCCTAAAAAGAGGAAAAGTCAAACAACAGATTTCCTACCCCCTTCAACATGAGGCCTGGAAGTTCACTGGTGGAGGTGGGGGGAGAGGTAGGTAAGGGACATACCTGAGGTCACCAAGGCTGTGGCCCTGGTACTGTTGCTGGGCACGCTCACAGTGGTCCCACCCAGGCACAGGCTGTTCCCAGGCAGGACAACTCCCGAGGATGGGGCACTTGGGGCAGAGGTTGCAGCTGTGGAGAAGGTGGCTGAGGATGGGGTGCTCTCCACACTGGCATGCTGTCGAGACAAAAGTCAAGATGTGTGGATTTGATAGCAAGAAAGGAGGAGTTGGGACAGGCCGGAGTCCAGACAGACCTATGGCACAACAGGCAGTGGGCAATGACAGTACTTGGCGACTATAAATTGAGGAAGAATCACTCTGCCTCAGGGTCAGTGTAGCCAGATTCAGTCAGCAGGACTGAACACAAAGACTATTAAACTGGTCTGGAGGCTGGTCCAGCGTGGTCCACATAGTGAGTTCCAGACCAGTTTAACCCCAGTGGCTAAGAGCACATGCAGCTCTTCTAGAAGACGGGAGTCTCTGCTCCTACCCCAGTGTTACAAAACAGCAAATGGGAGTTACGTATAGTCTCATGGAAAGGGCAGCTCTCCAAGGATGAGGAGCACCCAAAAGACAATCAATGCACAATGATTTTGGAGACAGAGAAGAGATGTCACTTTATTTTAAGGTGCTGGAGAGATGGCTCAAGGTCGGCATGTACAGTTCTGTTCCAAGCACCCATATCCTATGAGAAGGCTCACAGCCTACTGTCACACCAACTTTAGGAGGAGTTCAATACCTTTTTCCAGCTCTATGTTTACCCACCTGCAGCCACACACAGACAACACCAACAGATGCACACATAAATAAAAAGAAGGGAGCTATAGAGATCGTTCAGTGATTAAAAGCACTGGCTACTCTTGCAGAGGACCTAGATTTGGTCCCTAGCACACACCTGGTGCCTCACAATTATCTCTAATCTCTGTGGTAGCAGGCACACGAAAGGTGCACATACATAAATGTCAGAAACACTCACAGGTATCCCTTCGCAGAAACCTCCACTCTGAAATGCTCCTGGCCTGGATTTCGTGACCTTCTAAAACATCTTTCCTCAAACTGTCTGTCTCTAAGCAAGCAAAGATAGTATGAAGGTCGGTCAAACCAGACATCTAATCACTACCACTAGCAAAGTCCCAAATGGCACCAACAATGCATAGCAATTTAGTTTACATCCTTTAGGCAGACAGTAAGAGACCTGCAGACAGGAATAAGAAACTGAGGTGGTGAACCATGAGACTCTGGGTTATCTCAGACCAAAATGAACCAATTTCCCCACTACACACGGGAGGTCTTGGTATACTGTGCAGGAGGGGTACACACTTACAGTGTGTGGCGTGCTTGTGGGACGAGCTGCGTGTGCAGAAGACAAGCTGTTCTGGTGGCTGGAGAGGGAACTAGAAAATAAAATAAAGCACAGGTCCAAACAACACACGTTTTTTTCACAGAAGCAAGACCTACCTGGTTTAGCTATAATCAAGGGCAATCCTATACCTGAGATTGCCTGGCTGGGAATCAGACTTCATGCCCTTAGACTTCTGTGGCAAGTACTCCTACTGGTCAAAAGTGACTTACACGGCTTCAATAAATTATAACCTATTTTGGCTATAAAAAGAGTAAAACCAGGATTGTTTACCTGGAGAGTTCATAAGACTGAGTCAAGAGAGGTTCTATGTGTTGCCCACACCTAAAAGTCCAGCTTAAATTCCAGTCAGATACAGAGTTGAAACAATTCACGTTTGCTCTCAACTAAATGGATCAAATAACTCTACCCAGAAGATATGGTAACAAGCTAATTTGTTTTCTTGTATCCTATTCCAATAATCTCTGGAATCAGGACAAATTTAAATCAGATACATGTCATTCTTATTCCGTATTAAAGTGGCATGGGTCAAGAACTCGGGACAAGCAAGTCATTAAGTATCTGCATGTGGTTCTACTGCTTCTCAGGAGACCTCGGACAGAGACATCAGAAGCAGTTAGGGTTTTCATATCAGGTGATGCTGGGCCACGACAGGTCAAAGTCTAAACCAGTATTTTACAACACTACACCAGAGGTGACAAATAAGCTTTGTTAATGGCATCAGCTTGATAGGAACCCCACAAGTCTCCATCCCCTTTCTTTTCTGTCACCCACGTACCTGGTAAGTTGAGAAAGCGGGCTGCTGGACAGGTCCCCAGACTGGGACAAGGCGGGCAAAGTGGCAGTGTGCTGGGATGAGGGCAGAAGTACAGTGCAGGAGGTGGTGCTAGGTAAGGAGCCCACAGATGGGAGGGCTGCAGGGTCTGTTGTTTTTGGCTCTAAAATGGATGAAGTACCTGCAAGAAACGTATCTTTAGCCGCAGAAGCAACCCTTAGTACTGGAGACACAGTTGATATCTGGTCACATTCAGATATGATATACAACATGCTACATTTCCTAGCATATCACCTAGGCATGTCACCAGACAGCTCTACTGCTTCACACAGGTGTGACAGGTGTGGACAGAGAACAGAAAAGGACACCCAATCCTAAGCTGTCTTGATGGGGACATATTTCTCCCATTTTCAGAAACCTGACATGCACCCAGAGAAGAAAAGATGGGCCAACATGGATGTGTGTGCAGTGGACAAACATCCCACAGGAAGCATGGCCCAAGAAGAGCAAGAACTCCCCAGAGCACCTCCACCCACATGAAACCAGTGAAGGTACAGGCTGCAAGGGGAAATGTGCAGGAAGAACTCACACCAACGTCTACTTGCAAATCCACAGTGGGAACTTCCTCTGTGTGTCTCACAGACACAAGGTTTTATGTTTCAGGGATGAGATGGACAGAACTGATGACCTTTGGAAAAGACTCAGCTTGATTGTCATCCATACATATAATAAGTCAGATATGTGCTCGGAAACACATCATCGTCTTTTCTCTCTTGCAGAACGCCTTGGGAAGAAGCACTCCACTCTAACAAGAAGGGAGAGTTCATAGCGGGCAGGTGGAAGGTTGGCCTGCAGCTTGGGCAACCTGGCTTCTTTCTGAGATAGCCAACTATGAACTTCTAAGCACCCAAGGATGACTTTGAACTCCTGATCCTTCTGCCACTTCTTGCATGCTGGATTTACACTGTATACCACCACACCCATGTAGTTTTGATTCTCATGTCTTCCTAGGGCTACCATTACAGGCTCCTGCCAGCACAGCCGGTAGGATATGCCCTGGAGATTAGACTAAGTAGGCACTCTTCTGACCAACAGTGAGTGTGGCGACATAAATTAGACGTATGTAAGAAAACCGAGTAGGGCCATCACAGCTATTGATGTTGCTATGTTACAATGATTCATTTGGGTAAACATTCTATTAGTGAAGGACTGTACAGAATACAAATAGTATAATATTTTAATTCCTATTTGTGAGAGGGACGTAATTAATGTCAATGAATACTGAAACCGTTAGGATTTAATCATTAGGTTAAGGAGTATGAGAGTGGGTTGGACAGCCACAATTCAACCCTGTCCTGGTAAAGGAGTAGGCTTTCATTTCCACAGTTTGGTCTGGTTGAAGCCATTTTAGTCTCTGAATAGATCTGATAAAAATGCAGGAAAAATTATAAGGTTAATGCTGATTAATTCATAAATTTAGAATAGAATCGATAACGGGGTGTGGTTTTGTTGTTTGTTTTGCAGTAGTGGTGCACACCTTAATTCCAGCACTCGGGTGGCAGAGACAGGAGGATCAACAGAGGAGGTTCAAGGACAGCCTGGAACAAAGAGAAAGCCTGTCTTGAAAATCCAAAAAGGATTAGCAGTTTGGAGTGAAATACCTTGTGTTTTGGGCAATTGAGAGGTATGTGCCAATTCTAGTTTAATGACTGGGAAAATAAAAGGTTGAGGGGTGAGTTTGAGGTGACCCCTGGATCTCTTAGCATCTGTTTCAGAAGATTAAGACAGCCATGAAGCATCTGACCCCAGGCTAAGAGGACAAAGGTCACCTCCACAACCAAGGATGACTTTGTAGAAGGCTCAGAGAAATGTTTTCTTGAAAAAGGGGCAGGAAGAGAGAGCGAGAACAGGCTGAGAATGGAGCATCTTCCAGGCTCACTGGGATTCCTAGACCCTTTTCATTCATTAACTGTGAAGCCTGAGGTCATTCTGGCAGACACGGTGAATAAAATACCCTCTCCATAAAAGTAGTTTTGGGATGTGGTGTGGTAGTATACATCTTTAATCCTGCACACAGGGGTCAGAGGTAAGCAGAGCTCTTACAAGTTCAAGGGCAGAATGTAGAAATAGCAAACTCCAGGTTAGCCAGAGTGAGACTATCTCAAAAACAAACCAACACTGGTTTCTAGAAAAAAGGTCAAGTACTGATTTTAGTGAATTAACCACTGATCAATTGGTATTTTCCAAATTATGTTACCCAAAATTCCACTGCTTGGTTTCCACAAGTGATAATGAGAACATAACACTTACTGTCCACTGCGTGCTGACTTCGGCTACCACCATGTCCGTTCTACAAACAACAGAGAGAGAGAGTTAACACATGCACATGTCCACGATGAGACCATGACAACCATATGTACAGGTTAACAAAAGAGCAGTTTTTTTTTAAAGATTTATTTATTTATTATGTATACAACATTCTGCCTCTGCCCGCATGCCAGAGGAGGGAGCCAGATGTCAGTACAGATGGTTGTGAGCCACCATGTGGTTGCTGGGAATTGAACTCAGGACCTCTGGAAGAGCAGCCAGTGCTCTTAACTTCTGAGCCATCTCTCCAGCCCGAGCAGTTGTTTTTTTCAAAGATTTTACTTTATTTACATGTATGTGTGTATCTCTGTGACTGCATGTCACTCGGGTAACAGAAGCAGCTGGAAGACGGTCTCAGAGTAACAGGTGGGTATGAGACACCTGAAGTGGGTGCAAAAGTAGGAAGGGCTCAACAGTACGCCGCGTCTCCAGCCCATCTCTCACTTTTTTAATATAAAAGGAAAATAAAATAAAAAAGGAGATACAACATCAAAAGAAGTGGGCATTTTGAAAACCAGATTCAAACTTTTGGAAAAAAATGAGGGCACAGGAGGCTAAAAGCACCACTGAAACAACTACAGCTGTTGACCTGAACCAGAGGCCGAATCCCATCGTAACTAATTCCCGATGCTTCCCATTTCTCAGGAAAATTTTGTAATGCAAAAGAGTCTCTAAAATTTTGTTAAAAAAAAAAAAAAAAGCCAAACCCTTTTTTAAAAGAATAATAAAAAGCATCACACCTTGAGAAATATTTCTTCTCTTCCTTTTTCTTTTTTCTTGTCTTTTGAGACAGGGTTTTTCTGTATAGCTTTGGAGCCTGTCCTGGAACCAGCTCTGTAGATAGGCACCTCAAACTCACCGAGACCTACCTGCCTCTGCCTCCCAAATGCGGGGATTAGACATGTGTACCACCACCCGGCAAGAAATATTTCTAAGCCACAGCTTTTCTGAAGATGGTTAGTACAGAGTGGGTTATGGTTATATTATCCACAAATTGTAGAACCTAAGTCAACTTGTTTAAACACACCTAAGTAAGGCATTGTGACGGAACTGACACCTGCCTCCACAGGCTGCGGAGGAAGCCACAGGACGTGCACTCTGCAGCAAAGGCCACGAGGTTCAGATACCATCTCCAGAAAGGAGCAACTACAGGAAAAAGAAGCTGATGTGCTCTTTCTGCTGAAAAAATGTCCAACTAGGCCTGGAGAGAGAGCACTGCAGAAAGGGGGCTGGGCTGGCTGATCTTCCAGAGGGTCTGTATTGGATGTCCAGCCGCACCCACATGGTGGCTCACAGTCTAGGAAATGCACCACACCCAGCTCAACACACTAGGCTTCATACCACTTCACTAGAAATTCTTGTCTACAGCTGCTTCCCAACCTCACCCCTCGTTCTTCTCTGTCTACCAGCCACTGCCACGGTTTAGACTTTATCTGCCCTGTTGCTCTTCTCTCGAACTCTTTTATTTATTTATTTATCTATTTATTTATTTATTTATTTATTTTGTTTTTTCGGGACAGGGTTTCTCTGTGGCTTTGGAGCCTGTCCTGGAACTAGCTCTGTAGACTAGGCTGGTCTCGAACTCACAGAGATCTGCCTGCCTGGGATTAAAGGCGTGAGTCACCACCGCCTGGCTTAACAAAATAGTTAAGAGATTTTGTTATTCTGAATGACAAAATAGTTAAGAGATTTTGAGATTATCTGAATGGATATGTTCGGTATTCGTGGATCAAGCTATTCTTAAGAAACAATAGATCAGGAAACAAAAATGCCAGTGATGGAGGCTAGATACACTATCCTGTAGTTCTTGGCCAGGAAGGTCCACAAAACAATACAAGCAATTTTCTTAACTGTTGATGGATCTCATTAGTGCTGGATTCTAAAAACCCTATTGCATGGCTCCACATGTTATCAACTTGTCTTACTTGGCAGTGAACCTTGTATGCAATAATTCATACCAACCAGGCAAGAAGAACTCAACTGGTTAATAATGGTATGTCTGTTATGGGGAGTAATCGATGCTTTTCTGGTTGGATTTGATGACTGTTCCACAGTAAACAGTTCACATGCCAGTCTGGAAAACACTATTATTATTTTGATACAAGGAAAGTTCTTTTACCTAAACAACTACAACAGGCAAGCAAGATGGCTCTGTGAGCAAAGGCACTAGCTGCCAAGCCTGATGCCCTTGGGTTAGCTCTTCGGGACACAAGATAAAGAGAGAACAACTCCTGCAAGTTGTTCTCTTGACTTTCACCTCTCTCTCTCTGTCTTCCCACACACCCACACAAACAATTTTTTTCCTCCCGTTTTTTTGAGACGCGGTGTCTCTGTTTAGTGCTGGCTATCCCCTACTCACTCTGTAGACCAGGCTGACCTTGAATTCAAAGATATATCTGCCTCTGCCTCCTGAATGCAGAGATAAAAGGCATGTACCACCACTGCCTGGCTAATAAATAATTTTTAGAGCATGATTTGCTAAACTGCACACTAACTTGCATGGAGGATATCCTAAGAAAAGAAACCCAGATGAATCACTTACAGCCATAGAGCCTGGAGCTGGGTCTGGTGGGCTCGCAGAGCTTTGGTATGCAATCCGTGTATGCACAGAATTCTGGTCGTAAGAGGAAGACGTAGTTACTGGGCTAGCGGAGCTCAGGGACGAGCTGCTCAGACTGGAGGAGGTAATGACTGAAGTTGTATAGGTGGAGTTTTGTACAGCACTGGTCATTGGTAAAGAGGCATTCAAAGGGTCACTGAAAAGAGTACACGGTGTTAGACACACTGGCTCCATATCACACTGTATCACTACAGAACTGCACTAGTCTTTAATTTATCAGGCTTTCCCTCTAGATATGGAAAACCCAACTAAGAAAAACATCAAACCTATTTGCAAAATATTTCACTTAAGCAAAATGACGTGTTGGAAAGCTAGAAAAGTCAGGTCCCTGCTGGATTGCAGGGAGTGCTAAGTGCTGCAGCCGTCATGCAAGCCCGAGGGCTCCAGGTGCATTCAATGACCCAGCATTCTGATTCTAAGACACTGGTAACACAGCAGTTACACCACAAGCAAAAGGAGAAAACCTAAATGTCTACCAAACACCAGCTCAGTGAAACGCTAGGCAATATAAGTTCACGCACATGCAGTATGGACGACCTTTGAAAACTGTTAAGTAAAAGCTAGGAGACACAAAAGCCACATTTTACATGATTCTAATTACGACACCTCTAGATCAAACGAGTTCTGACACGGCTTTGTCAAAGGGAGGGAAGGAGTGGGAGAAATGAGTACCCGCTAAAGCAGAGTCTGAGAAGCTAAACATGCTGAGCGCTGCACAACAGCATTACTAAGTTGTCTCCACCAATTTCTTAGACTCTGTTTTGTTCGACTTTGCAAAGAAAGGACTATGTTCAGTCACGACTAAAATGGGAGGTCTGTACCTTAAAGACGTTGGGTACAAGCTGATAGGACTCGGACAACTATTTTCACTGCCTGAAGCTGCTGGTCCAAACTCAGAGAGAGATGGTTCTGACCCAAATTCCAGGGCCCCAAATTGTACATTCAATCCCGTGACATCCGTAGAACCAGGCATTTCCACTGCTGAAGCAGGAACCTAAAAAAGCAAAGCTCTGTCAGGATGGGAGGACGGGAGCTCCAGAACTCAAGGCTTACAACAGATTAAAGAAAATGGCTTCAGTGAGCTGCACTGGCAAAAATGGTGAGAAAAAGAAAGAAGGGAAACAGAATCTTTTAAACAGTGAGGGAAACCAAGCAAACTTATTGGGTTGCAGGGGATGGCTTCAGAGTTGTCGGGAGTCATGGTAGTTGGTAGCTGGTAGCTGAGGACGTAGGCAGTGGTGAAAACATTATCTGGTCAGGTACCCACACCTCCCATAAACAAAAAGTGCTTTCAATTACACCCTCGGGTCTTTAATGAACTAAGAGGCTCTGTTTTCCAGAATGAATAATTAGCCCAGTGCCTGAAAAATGGCCAAATCCTCCCAAGCAATGATGAGTTATGCTTGAAGACACTGTATCCCAATGTCTAATACTCAGTTTTCCAACACCTAAGCTGTTGTGAAATAGAACCTTTGGGATGGAATGCCTACCTTAGCTGGAGGTATCCGACGCTTAGGGAGTTTGATGTGTTTGGGCTGTGGTTGGTGGGCAGATACAATGTTTTCAACAGCCATGTTGGGAAGCTGCAAGAGTCTGTTGACAGTAGTAGAAGGACCATCTGCAGGTGTTGACTCTCGGTGTTTGGCCTGGGAAGGAAAGGACTCCAAACCAGGAGGAGGAACACTGACTGCCGGAGTCTGGTGTTGCTGTCGCTGGCTCAACTGGCTAAGAACTGGGGATGGCTCAGGCTGAGATTTGAAATCTAAGAGACGTGGAAAGAGAAAATAAGCAGCAATGGGTAACTCTGCAACATGTCTCGGACGCTATGCCACTACGGCTACCAGGTGATCCGAGTCGTCCAGCTGAAAAGTGGAGGGTAGGGCACAGGAGGGGAAGGACAAGCAGACTGCTGGTGACTGGACAGGGTTTGTTCTCATTCCTCATGCAGAAGACACAAAGCAGAGACGCCTGTGCGTTAGCTAACGGATTTACATGCTTGGTATTTCATCAGTTTTGTTATATTCTGTGTGTAGCCAGAGGTCACCACGGAATGTTTTCCAGAGTGGCTCTGTACTTTATTTTGAACTCACCAGAAGCTAGACAGAGAGCTCCAGGGATTAACCTGTTTGCTTCCTCAATGCTAGGATTACGAATGTGCGCCACTACACCCAGCTTTGATGTGGGTGTCAACAAGTCAAACACAGACGTTCTCCTTAACACAGGGGGTACTTTGCAAACTGAGCCATCGCCCTAGCCAATTTGGTACATACCTTTAAGAAACTATTTTGATTACTATATATTGTGTGATATCACAAAACTGTAAAGTACATGTGTGAAAACACAACCTTTTCTACTTGCTGTTCTCACGCTTGCTTTAGAGAACAAGCTTTGTACCTGGGTTCTTGACTATCAAAATCAAACAAGCGTAATTATGTATCTTCATTTCATTTTCAGAGGCTGCTCCATTTTAATATGCAGAGAGCATCTTCCCTCATCTTTAGGGCACTGAACTCAGCATATAGTCACTTTTCTCATACTGCTATTATATGGATGAGCTATATCTTTATCATGTGTGTGTCCACGAGGGCTAGAAAAGGGCACTGGATTACCTAAAACTGGAGCCAAGATGAGTGTGAGCAAGGCCACGTGGATGGTGGGATTCCAACCTAGGTCCTCTGAAAGATCAACCAGGACTCGCTAATTACCTCTCTAGTCCCAACTGCTTGGTTTTCCCTGTTGTTATTTTGTTGTATTTTTGACAGGCTCTCATTATTTAGTCCTGGAACTCAGACCAGCTGGACTCAAACTGATGGAGACCAGTTTGCCTCCCAAGTTGGCGATCAAACTGGCCCAAAGTGGCTTTTGTGACAGGTTCCTACTCTATACTAAACTGTGCTGGCTTGGTCTCAAGTTTTTGGTGATCCTCCTCCCTCCACCTCATAAATGATGGAATTCCAGGCATAAAGCACCAAAGAACATTTGTGTTCTCTTCTAGCTAAGAATCTATTCCTGTAAATTGTACAATAAATAAATGTAGGCACTGTACACTGAGACAACTAACTTAATTTTCCAAGCAGTATGTATTCTAAGAGACTCTGAACAAGTCCCCCCATACTGTTCATACAAAACACGCTCTGCTGATTAACTCGGTATAGAACATGCACTTACCAAAATGACTAAGGACCAACTGTGATGCTGAGGGCTTGAGGTCCCATGAAGCAGTGGAGGCGGGGGGACTTGTGCTGGTCTGCTGTGCACCGGAAGTGGCAGTGAACGGACTCATACTTGGTGCTTTCAGCTTCTCCAGAATCTGGGAGTTGGTGATGTTCACCATCTTTGATGGGGCTAGCTCTCCAAACCCCGAGCCCAGGACAGACGACTGCAAAGACATGGAAAGAGGGCAAGCCCTGAGCAAACACAGTGGTCTGCAGAAATAAGAACATCGCACCTTGGATCATCTGAACAAGCAAACCTTGCTTTAGAAAAGAGGACATGAAAATGTGACCACAGTTTAACTATAGCTAAATAAAGGAGCACTCCTCCCGATGTGAGAGGAAGAAAACAAAACATTTACTATAAGCTTGAAATAAATTTAAAATTATTTTATTTATTAGTACTGATTTATTATTTTTAATTCATGGGGCTGGGAATCAAACTTGGGTCTTCTTCAAGAGCAGTAACTGCTTTTATCTGCTGGGCCTTCTCTCTAACCCCAAAATAAAACTTTTAAGAAACAACTAAATGTCAAAAATATGCCTGAGAGATAAAAACACTTTTATAACCTTCAGAGAGTAAATTCTCTCTGCTGACAGTAACAGGGGTCAGTTCTGAGTGTTCCCTGCAGTGTGAAGAAGTGAATGCCAAAAGCTCACATACTAATACCAGACACTGAAACATGCAGAAAGCTGAGTAAATGCCCTGACAGTACTGCGCTCAGGTGGGTCACAACTAAGAACACCAATCATTCTCCAGAAGAAAAACAAAACAAAACAATGCCCTACTCCTTTAGAGAGAGTGTGTGTCTTACAGAAGCAGAGTAAACAGTAATTTTTATTAGCAATATTCTTGGGGGGTGGAGGACACGACAGGATTTCTCTGTGTAGCCCTGGCTACTACTGTGGAACTCACTCTGTAGATCTGAACTCCAACTCATGAGATCTGCCTGGCTTGGCCTCCAAAGTGCTGGGGTTAAAGGAGTACACCATCATGACTGGCTATTATCAATATTCTAAGGTTAGGAATAGCACAGTTAGAAAGTCAGGGCTCTCCACTGTGAGGCCCACAATCACAGCTCCCGCCTCTTAGTGCATTTGTGCAAATGTTATTTTGCCATCAAGGTTACACTCAAGCCCCTCTGGCTCAAGTTTTCCCAAGCTCTACCGTTTTCATGGACACAGAATCCACCATCCACCCACTAGCTACTAGTACCAAATAATCTTTTTCTCTGCAGCCACTGCTTTGGTCTCTGTGACATTCAGTACGGTCTCTATTCCATCTACTTCACTAAACCAATAAGATACAAAAAGACATATATGAACATGCACAGGTATATAATACATGCACACAGAGTCAGTATCGTAACACCACAGATTCTGACTCACTCTGTCTTATGGTAATCTATTTTACTATTATTATTAAACTGTTATTTACTTAATTTTGGCAATTTGGTTATAAATAGGAGCAATGTTTAGAGCCATGGCTCTAATATAATGCTAAATAGCTCTCACTACAGTGTCTTGAGGTATTGATCATAGGAATAAAACAAACTTGATGGTAAAGCTTCATCTTTGACCTCAGTGACCAAATAGACTCTAGCAGTCAAAATGCCCTCCCTATCAACAGCAAAGGCAGGAAAGCACACGATGACTCCTCTGCATTACAACAAACTTCAGCTGTCCTTCTGTAGCGACATTCCTATGCAGGCTGTACTACCAATTCCAGAATTCTTTCTGATGGGAAGTCATAGTCACTGTGTCTCTAATGGTGGCTAGAAAATGTATTTTCTGTTATATTACCTGGAAATTTAAGAAAGGGGAGTGTATTTTAGGGAGTAGAAGAAAATTGCACAGTAGGAACACCTAGACAGAACTAAGACATCTGCATTTTAAGCATATCAAAAACACAGAAACAGCCTTTGAAACAAAATCTAGGGGAAAATAGATCACTTGGGCTGCCAAATGGCCACACAATGAGAGTGAAAACCTCCCCCTACACGTGTCTCTCTTCAAGTGTGTCACTTGTGCACATGGGCGTACCTGCAAGCACCTCCGCAATAAATAGAAAGGGGTGAAAGAAAAGTAAAACAAAACAAAACATCAATAAGTATGTCTTCATCCCAGTTACCGCTCACTGGCCCAGGAAACTCAGTAGCTGAGCTCCACACAGAATCATCAGATATGTGCTTGGAAATCATCACATCATCGTTTCCTGGAGGAGGACGATTGCCAGCATTTTACTACTTAGAAAAGAACAAGGTGTGAGCCATAATTCTCGATGACTGTTGCTATCAGGTGCATTCCTGAAGACCCCAATTTGAAATAAAAGTGAGTTACCAAGCTGTGAGGAGAATAGGTGTTGGCAGAAGTGGAGCTGCCAGTCCCTGGCGCCGTCTGATTACTGTGTTGAGAATTTGTGAAGACGAGTGCTTGGCCAAAGCCCTGCTGCTGGGATGTTTCAAAGGAGTTGGCTTCTGCGGCTTGAGTGGGAGGGACAGACTTCTGGAGCAAGGCCGCTAGATCAATGCTAAGCAGATGAGAGACAAACGAGCAATCAGCTGTCATGAGCAAATCACACCAGCCAGCAAATTGGAGAGCAAATCAATATAAAGAAAATTTAAGCCAGAGATTAAATAAGCAAAACCACTGGGAAATGGAGTTTCAGAGAAGCTGAGCAGTCACCCAAACAGTTATAAAGCCAGAGAGAGAACGCACCTTACAAATGGGCACTGACAGACTCCGTGAGAACATGAGGGAGCTGTGAGGTCAGATACTATTTATTATCTGAGCTCATGCTCCCCTTTCAACTCTTTGATTTTCTGTTACTATGTACATTAGGCTAGCCTCTAACTCAAGCGACTCCCCTGCCTCAGTGCTAGGATTGAAGGCATGTACCACCACTTCCGGCTTCAATTTTCTTGAAACAGAGTGAATCAATATTCTTAAAGCATCAAGACCTTAACCATGGCAGAAGTTTTTAAGTCTTAAATTTATTTTAAGTATCTATATAAAGTCTGTATTCTATCTCATAACATATTTAACCATGTATAATTCTCTAGAATATTTAAGAATAAAGAAATAACAAGCTAACAAAGACTTTCAAGACAGGGTTTCTTTATGTATGTAGTCTATGCTTCCTAAACTAGCTCTATTGACCAGGTCGGCCATGAACTCAGAGACCCACCTGCAAAAGCATTGCAACACCACTTCAGCCCAACAAAAGTATCTTATAATGCCCCATCACCCTGACCGAAAACCCACCACATATTCCAACTCAGAAGAATGGCCTCAAGAATAATAAAGTTTGGGATAGACACTGACTGCCATATGAATGACTTACCCAGTAGAGTGGGACCTGTCAGAGATTTTCCCAGGATGGTGCTCCATGAGTCCTTGCAAAGGTATGCCCCAGCAGCTCTCTAACTAAACTCACCATACCAGTGAGGTGAGACAGGTTCTGGGTAGTTAAACTATTCAGGCTTTCTTCCTCATACAGACTCAGCTCCTAGCCCAAGTTCTTTTTCTTATACACAACAGTTTTCACTCTCCAGACACCAATTTCAATTTTGAGGCTAAAAACCTAAAGTTAGTGTTTACTCTAAAAACCTAAGTTAGTGTTCTAATAAATGATACTCTAATTCCAATGATACAAATCAGTTGTGTGCATTGCATATTGTGATAATAAATCTTGCAACACTACCAGATCAAAGCAAGTTCTATTTCAAATGTTTAGTAAGATTCAAGTGAGAAATGGTATTGTAGGGGAAAACCAAGAGCCGGGTGTGCTGGTGCACACCTTTTATCTCAGCACTCAGGAGGCAGCGGCAGGCAGTTCTGCATAGTACTTTCATGACAGCCACAGCTATGAAGAGACTCAAAACTCAATAAAGAACTTTGTAAAAGTCCAGGGTTTTGACCAGTGAGATGGTTTGGAGGGTAAAGACACCCGCCACCAAAACCTGACAACCTGAGTTCCACCACAGGGACCCACAGTTGGTTAAAGGAGAAAACCAATGATCATAAACTGTACTCTGACCTCCACTCGTGTGGTAGCATAAAATGCACATACACACAATAAACAAGGATGCCTTCATCCCAGTTACCGCTCACTGGCCCAGGAAACTCAGTAGCTGAGCTCCACACAGAATCATCAGATATGTGCTTGGAAATCATCACATCATCGTTTCCTGGAGGAGGACGACTGCCAGCATTTTACTACTTAGGAAAGAACTTCAAGGTATGAGCCAGAAATTCTTGATGACTGTCGCTATCGGGTGCATTCCTGAAGACCCCATGCTTAATGAAGTTACCAATGCCTTCTTTAATCCTAGCAATTGGGAGGCTGATAGAGGCAAGTCTCTGAGTTCAAGACCAGTCTAGTTTACATAGGTTCCAAGACAGCCAGGGTTTCACGGTGAGACATACACAAAAGCACATCATACTGAAACGAAAGTGGCCAAACTCTAAGGATAACAGTCCCTGGTAGCAGTGAAGTTTGCAGTCCCTGGTGCCATCTCATTAGTTGTGCTGAATTTGTGCAGACAAGGGCTTGTCCAAAACAGCAAGTTTGTTTGTTTGCTTGTTTGTTTGTTTTTTTAAATATTTATTTATTTATTATGGATACAATATTCTGTTTGCATATATGCCTTCTAGAAGAGGACACCAGACCTCATTACAGATGGTTGTGAGCCACCATGTGGTTGCTGGGAATCGAACTCGGGTCCTTTGGAAGAGCATGCAATGCTCTTAACCGCTGAGCCATCTCTCCAGCCCGCTTGTTTGTTTTTTAAAGCATTTTGGTTGGGTTTTTGTTTCTTTGGTTGGTTTTATGAGACAGGGTTTCTGTTTCTCTGGCTTTGCCTCCTGAGTTCTGGGTGTGTGCCACCACTGCCTGAGTAATGTTCTGTGTTTTTAAAAATAGGACTCAGGTAGTCAAGATTAGGCTCAAATTTGCTTTGTATGTGAGCCTTGCTTTAAATTCCTGATCCTCCTGTCTCTCCCTCCTGAATGCTAAGATTAAAGGCATTCGACATCATGCCTTTTCTTCATACTTATTTATTTTACAGCTGAGTGTTTCACTTGTATATATATCGTGTATGGCTGGTGCCAGTGGAGATCAAAAGAGACCCTTGGAACTGGAGTGAGGGACAGCTGTGAGCAGTCATGGTAGTACTGGAATCTAACTTGGGTTTTACAAAAGAACAAGTGCTCTTAACCACTGATTCACCTCTCCAGCTCTCTTAATTATCTTTTTAAGAAATTGAAGTACCATTAGTAAATTAGTCATTTTTCATTTATTCATAAATGCAATGGAGGTCTATGTACCTTTCTCTCCTAACTGTCCTAATGTGTCTTAACTGTCTCATTGGTTTTGAGAAGCTAGACAGACTTGCCTAGTTTTTAAAGATATATACACATATCTAGGCTTTGATCCTTCTAGCGTTTAAATTTTTTTAATTTTAAAATTAACTACTTTTGGAGCATGTGTATGCACATATGTTTGAATGCTTGTATTAAGGTCAGAGAACAGCTGTAGGAGTCAGTCACATAGACCCTTAAGCACATCTTCAAATGTGTTTAAAATTACTGTGAAGAGTATGATTCTCTAAGATTTCTGGTGAAACCTGGAATGATGCCTCACATCTGTAAGCCTATGGGAGTTTGAGGCAGTAGGACTGCTAAGAGATCAGCCTAGACTACATAGCAAAATTATAAAAGGGAAATAAAAGTAATTCAGCTATGTACACACTCATTTGAGCAGTCTCACTACATAGCACAAATTATCTTTAAACCCATGACACTTGTGCCTCAGCCTTTGGGATGTTGGAGTCATAAAGCAGCACTAACTACCAAGCCTGACTTTCCAGTACAGGCTTAAGATTATTATCCTCAGGGCTGCACAATAGTTCAGTCAAGACATTCCTAGCAAACACACTGGAGAGGACAAAACAGGTGGACTAACCTCCTTAACAGTTCCCAAACACTAAGAAACTTATTTCCCCAGCCAATTCCCCAAAACAAGTGAACCAGGGACTAGAAAGATGGTTCAATGGGTGAAGGTGAGTGCTGCCAAGCCAGAAAACCTGAGTTTGATCTCTGCAATACACGATAGACAAAATTAAATAAACACATTTTCCTCTGACCTCCAAATTCTTCCACAAAAGTACTATGGTGCCGGGTCGTGGTGGTGGCGCACGCCTTTAAATCCCAGCACTCAGGAGGCAGAAGCAGGTGAGTTCAAGGCCAGCCTGGTCTACAAGAACTAGTTCCAGGACAGGCTCCAAAGCACAGAGAAACCTTGTCTCGAAAAACAACATCAACCAATGCACATGCAGGCACACACAAAAACAAACATCAAAGGATTTTTTTTTTTCAGGGTGGACAGCCTTCTAAAGGACTAAGTGTCTGTCCTCTAGCCTCCACACACCTGCATCATCACACAAACAAAAAAAATGCCCTTCTTTTTCTAGAATTTAGACCACTGCAACTAATGTACCCATTTAAATGACAAGTTTAAATTAGGATTGAGACCAACTAAACAAAAGCATGAAGAAAACAAAGGATATATAGTAAATTAATTTTTAAATAAATAGTTTTAGCCAGGAATAGTGATATACACCCAGGACTCCAGAGGTAAGATCTCTAACTTCTAGTCTAGCGTGGACTATAACTAGGTTTAGTATAATCTCTAGACATCTGCTAACAAATCCCGAGAAAAACACCCATTCAATCACCCTTGGACACAACCAATAAGACGCGAATGAAGCTATGGACGCTGCAAGAAGGGGAAACAAAAGCTAAATAGAGGAAGAAAAGAGAAAAAAAAAGATAAGAGTAAAAATTAGAAACAGTTGACCTAAAATAAATTTCCATTTATGTTTTTGAGGAAAAAAAAAAAAAGATAAAAAAAACCCAGCAAACCCTTTACCTTTGCCCAGGAGTGATGTGGTTCTCTGCTGGAGCAGACGAAGCAGTGAAGACTTTGGTTTCAGAAAGCTGTGTAGGAAGTTCAGGAGAAAAATGCTTTTATTCTTTGTGCAACACAAAAGCCTCTTCAGGCAGCAGTGTTCTCACCCTCACCAAGAGGGTGTCGAAAGGAAATGAAACGTACAAAAACCATCAAATAAGCCTCCCAGGCAAGGTGACTACGACTTTAGTGCACCTGCAGGCACAACACAGAAAGGAAGCCAGTCTCCTGTGACAGCACAGAGCAACGAAAAGTGGGGAAAAACAGGACTTGGAAAAGGCTGATCATTTATTTCTCTAAAGACAGGTATCTTTTCGACTTCATCGGTAATCTTTATTTCAAGATTTATTTCATTTATTATCTTTAGATTCATTTTTTATTTTATGTGAAGGTTTGCCTGCACATGTGTGCCTGGTGCATCAATTCCTAAGTTTGCCCTTGACCTAACACACTTGAATGTTCAGTTCTTCCACCACTAAACAATTCGAAGAAACCTTTGGAGGCGAGGCAGAGGCAGGAGGATCTCCATTAGTTCAACCTGGTCTAGAGTTCCAGCACATTCAGGGCCACATATAGTTGTCTAAACAAACAAAAAAGCCTTAAAATACCAGTTTCTTTATAAGACCCACAGCTGAGGAACAGAAGCCAGGGAGAGGAAGAGAAGCAGGAAGAAGAGGATGGAGGAGGGGTAAAGAGAGAATGGCGAGGAGCAGCAGTATCATCTGAGTGACACCGTGAGAGGAAAAAAAGGTCTGAATGGCACCAGACACTTACATCTTCAGTCCAGTCTTCTGGTGGCCAGTCTTCCATAGAATTTTTCCGGGCACCTGACAGGGAACAAAAAAGGATCCAGCACAGTCAACCAATGATTCTGTGTACCATGCAAGAAAAACAATTCATCTCATTAGTAATCTACTTAGCAATCCAAGAAACATGATTCTTTAAATCTACTCTTAATAAAAATAAAAAAATTATTCTATGTAAAATATCCAAAACTCTATGTTTAAATCAAATTAATGTCTCACCCTGGTGTGTGTATATATATATTTACAGCATAGCTAGAACTACAGAGTAAGACTGTCTCAAACAAACAACATAAAATAAACAAATAAAATGGAACACCAGAGCAGACTACAGCTTAATAATAGAGTGTTTGCCTATCATGCCTAAGGTTCAATATCTGGTTCTGAAAAAAAATAAATAATAAAAAAAAAAAAAAGGCACTGGAGAGTTCACCCAGTCAGGGAACTGCTCACTGTGGAAGTATGAGGGCTTGAAGTCAATTCTCAGAGCCCGAGCCCATGATTTAACAAAGAACTCAGCGGCTAGAGGGACAGGTAAGAGTACTTGGCTGTGTAAGCATGGAGGATGGAGCTTGAATTTCCAGTAACTCGTGTAAACGCTGAGCAGGGCCAACCCCAGTGTTGGGGAATGGAGCTCAGCCAGCATGCCTACACCGGTGTGCTTCTAGTTCAGTAAGAACACCGTCTCAAGGCAATACGGTGTAAGGCAACAGAGGAAGACACCTGATGTCCACCAAACTCCGGGTGCTTACTTTGTATATTTCCCTGTACATATTACATAAACAAACAAGCTGGGCATGACTGGACGTGTTTGATCCTTGGGAGGGATGACGAGAAGATACCAGATGCACGATGGGAGGCCAGATCAGCCTACTGAAGGCTCCAAACACTAAGTGAGAGACTCAGTCTCAAAATACAAATGGTGTGGTTCCTAAGATGACACCTGAATTTGACCTCAGCCTCCTTGTGCGTGTGCACACACATATGTATCCACCTGAGCATATAACTACGTTTTTAAAACAAAGTAAGAAATTTAAAGGAACACTGTTTTAATGCAAATCTGTACCAGGCCTATATCAAGTAGATTACTGATTATCAGATTTAGAGAGCAAGGTTAAAATACATTAGCTATATTACACCATTTATATGTCATCACTGTAATTGTCATCCTGTTCTAAGTACAGAGGAACAAAAAATAATTTAAAAATTAATTAACCCAGAGGAGGCATGTATAAACAGGTTAGAAACTGAGTCTGTTTCTAAGCAGGAAGACATCAATGTGCAAGAACTGTAGATGGGATCAGTGTAGTACCATGGACTGCTGTGTTAGCAAATATATGAGAACCCCGGGGCAGCGAACCCCGGGGCGGTGATGGTGCACACCTTTAATCCCAGCACTCTGAAGGCAGAGGCAGGCGGATCTCTGTGAGTTCGAGGTCAGCCTGCTCAAAACTGTGAGTTCCAGGACAGCCAGGGCTGTTATACAGAGATATCCTGTCTTGAAAAACACAAAGAAATGCATGGGAAAGCCAGCGGCAAATGTTGACAGACTGCCATACACACTGCAATATAAAAATGACACTCACTGGCTATGGAACTCCCCATGTAGACCAGGTTGGCTTTGAACTCAGAGATCTCCCTCTTCCTCTAGAGTGCTACGGTTAAAGGTTTGCAACACTGCATCCAGCCTGAAATCCATTACTTTGTATAGGAACCAAATACCTTTACATTTCCAAAAATTTATTAGTTTTATTTATTTTGTGGTGGGAGTATCACAGTATATGTCATATGATATGATATGTCAGTGGACAACATGTAAGGGTCTGTAAGTTCCCAGGACTAGACACATCAGGACTGGGGACACGTGCCTTCACCACGACTTGAGTGGCTAGAATGCTGTACAAGCTGCACATCCACTTCTATGCAGTGCTGGGGACAAACCCAGACGTTCAAACCAATGAATGACATACTTGACTCTTTATGATTCTTAAACATTCACCATACCTTTGAGTCCATAAGGACTTTTATTTGGCAGCTCCTGAGATACATTGTGAGGCTTTGTTATCCCTTCTGTGGGTCAAGTAAAAAGAAAGCTTTAAGTATATGAAAACAAGAGAAATGAGTTTTATGATTTTTGTTCACAGCGGGTCCCGAGCAGCACGGTGGGTTCCCGTGCCCAGTCCTGAGCAGCGGGTCCCGAGAGCCACCAGCACTAGACAGGGCCCAGCCTGCTTACACCCCCGGGGCTTGCTGGGACATGGGCAGACACATCATATAGAATATAATTGGATATTTATTACTTAGGAGAGAGACAGTGTGGGGGAAGGAGAAGAAAGGAGAGAGACAGAGAAGGGGGGGCACAGTGAGAATCAAGATGGTGAGAGGGGGGCAGGGGCCACCAGGAGTGGGTGTGGCTTGCCTCTTAAAGAGACGAAAACCATAACAGTGAGCACATGGGAAAAGTTAATGTGGTATAGCAGCCCCTCCTTGTGGAGAGACCAAGGCCCAAAAACATTAGATGGAAAATTCTAGAAACAAAACATCAACCACATTCATGTAGTACTTAAAGGGGCCAGAAAGATGGTAAACGGGTTTGCTGTTAAGCCTGATATCAGAGCCCATTTCTGGAACTCACTGGTGGAAAGTCTCCTGACCTCCTCACACAGTAAGAAAAAAACCTAAAAGGCAGAGAGCAATAAACAAAGACACGTGGTGTCAAGTTCTGGTTTCTTTAAGTATACACATGAACACAAGGACTGACGGCCATGCACGCATACACAAATTCTTAATGATTCACACTCATGGAGATCTTTGTGAATGTGTGTAGGCCTCAATTGGGCCCCTTTTCCTACGCAGGGTTGCTCCATTGTGTTCACTCTAGTGATCAGCCCTGAAACGTAAAATCTACGCCCTGAAGGTTTCCCACTAGGCTGCATCATCAAGCTGTCCACATATGCTTCTGCTAGCTCCATGTTGCCCATTACTATGGTTTGAGATTAAGTTTTTAGCCGTTTCATCATAATTTGGATTACTGTAAATACTTTTCCATCATGTTTTCCGAATGAAGGCAAAAGCCTCCTAAGATGTGGGATGGAATATACACTGAAGCTACCTTCCCATCAATACCTATCACCCTGAGGGAACTAGGCTGCAGCAACAATGAGAATGCCAACCCCACAACACTGAGCATATTCCCCTTTTGGTAGAAAGGGTGCTTTATATTCTCCACAATCAAATCTTTCAAATATATTATGTATGTTTTACTTCTTCAATGTTAGAAATACGGCCAGGGCCCTGCACATGGAAAGAATATGCTCAACCACTGAGCTACATCCCTAGCCAAAAAGATGCTACAGTTTTTAAAGTATAATCTATTTTCACTCTCTTTATAATTGTTTACTGCTACTAGAAAAATACCATCTCAATTTTAACTATGACTACAATTATGCATGCATTTGTTAAAATTCACTTGCGCTGCCCCTTAAAATGTATCAAATTTTGCTCTATGTAAATTAGATCTCAATGAGTCAGCAAGATAGTTCAGCAGGTACAGATTCTTTCTATCAAGCTGTATAAACCTGAGTTCAGTCACCAGGTTCCACTGGCAGAAGCAAACAGACTCCATAATACCCATGTGCTCATACAAATACATGCCAAAAAAAAAAAAAAAAAAAGGTGTAATGGATAATACCTTAAAAGCTGGGAATGATAAACACAAACCTAAAGGAGCTGAGGCAGGAGAATCTCCATGAACTCCAGGCCAGCCTGCACTACATTCATACGTAAGACCCTCCAAATAAAAAATACTTACCAGAGCTCTCATTTTTACTATTCTGAGCAGCTTCCCAAACTCCCGACTTTGTCCCACAGCCATTTGTGGATGCAGAATCTGAATAGTCTGCAGGGTTGAATGTCCTAGGGTTATGAGAGCAAGCGTCAAAAATCACAAAATAGAACTTTGTGCACAAAAAAAAAAAACAAAAAAAAAACCAAATTTGGCCAGGTGTATTGACATACACACAAGTATTGGCAACAAGCCTTTAACCAATAGACCCAATGACGCAAATATTTTAGTGTTTAGAAACAGGGTCTCACTATGTACTGCTGGCAAGCCTCAAACTCACACAAATGTCTGCCTTTACTTCCCAAATGCTAAAATTAAAGACATGAGCCTTCAACCAATTTTTATCATTTTTGAAGATAGAATCTGGCTTATGTTTCTCAACCTGCCTATAAACTCGCTGTATGGTTGAAGACAACCTTGAACTTCTGATACTGCAACACAATTGATACCATGAAGAAAGTATCATTTAGGGGCACACACGCAACAACACCTTCCAAAATGAGAATCTGACTTGACTGTCCTGGAACTCACTCTGTAGATGATGGTCTCGAACCCGCAGGCCTAACTCAGCCTCCCGAGTGCTGGGATTAAAGGCATGTGCCACCAATGCCCATCATGGCTAACTATTCTTGCTAACTGATGTATGTCAACCCAGAATGTGATTTTTGTATTTAAAAGCTCCTCCTGAGAAAGGCTCAGGGCTACAATGTGTCTCAAACACGTAGAGTAGCTGCTGGCTAGCAAATTAATAAAGACTTGCTAGGCACCTCCTCCTCACAATATCCTGGAATTACAAGTTTTTTTTTTTTTTTTTTTTTTTTTTTTTTGGTTTTTCGAGACAGGGTTTCTCTGTGGCTTTGGAGCCTGTCCTGGAACTAGCTCTGTAGACCAGGCTGGTCTCGAACTCACAGAGATCCGCCTGCCTCTGCCTCCCAAGTGCTGGGATTAAAGGCGTGCGCCACCACCGCCCGGCCTGGAATTACAAGTTTGTACCAGCATATCCAATATTATGGTGTGCCGGCAACTGAACCCAGAGCCCTCTTTGCCTATACAGGGGAGGCACTCTATCAACTACATCTCCAGTCAAGCTTGCCATCTTTTACAAAAGAAAGGCTACTCAGGGTCATGTATCTACTCTTATACAAATGGCCCTCAAGCTTCTACAACTTGGTTTTGGCATCCTTAGTAGTTATGAAACCTGGACGTTTTTGCAGTCAAGAAAGACAACGAGTAAAAATTACCAGTGAAGGAGCTTGCGTGATGGCTCAGTGGTTAAGAGCACTAGCTGCTCTTGCAGGAAGTGACAGCAGATTCAATGCCCAAGCACCCACATGACAGCTCAAAATGGCATGAAACTCCAGTACCTAGGAAACTTATTCAGGTCTCAGATACCTTCATGCACACAGTACACTCAAGGCTCACAAATAAAATATCTTTTTACAAAAAAACTTTCAATGAGCTACTGAAGAGATGGCCCAGGGGTTAAGAGCATTGGCTGATATTCTCAGAGGTCGAGTTCAGTTCCCAACAACCACCTATAATGAGGTCTGGTGCCCTCTTCTGGTGAGCAGACATACAGGTAAGCAGAATACAGTATTCATTAATCTTCAAAAACAATCTTTAAACAAAAAACTTCCAATGAGAAGTGGCATATCCAGAGTCGTACTCTAAGCTTGGTAGGTAGGTCTATTTGGTGGAAATCAGTTTTTGGAATAAGGTCTTTCACTGTCACTCTGGTTGTCCCAGAACTTGCTATGTGGACTAAACTGACTTCTTACAGAAATAGATCTGCCTGCCTCTGCCTTGGTGTGCTGGGGATTAAGACAGAGTCATTTTTATTTTATGTGTATGAATGTTTGACCTGTATGTACATATGTATCATATGCATGTCCCTGCCGATAAGGCCAGGAGAGAGCATGAGATCCCCTGAAATGGAATTGCAAATGGTTATGAGCCACAATGTGGTGCCTGCATGCTAGAATCAAACCCAGGTCCTCTCCAAGAGCAGCAAATACTCTCACCAAAGAACCATTTCTCCGGGGCTGGAAAGATGGCTCAGTGGTTAAGAGCACTGTCTGCTCTTCCAAAGGTCCTGAGTTCAATTCCCGGCAACCGTTACATGGTGACTCACAACCATCTGTAATGAGGTCTGGTGGCCTCTTCTGGCCTGCAGACATACACACAGACAGAATATTGTATACATAATAAATAAATAAATAAATAAATAAATAAACATTTAAAAAAAAAAAAAAAAGAACCATTTCTCTGATGGCCTAACCTAACCTTTGAATGGTCAGCACTTCCCTGTATTTTCTTTAAAATCTAAGAATGACAGGTGAGATCCAACATGGACACAGATGACTCTTCAAAGCTATCCTCTGACCCCATATAGATGTTATGCATATGTTCACAAATACATAATAAATATAAATAAAAATCTAAAAATAATTAAAGCCTAACTAAACATCCATAAGGCATCATGATTCAGATGATTACTGAAGAAAAAATATGAATGTTACAATACACACAGAATATGAAGTAAACAGAAAAGCTATCAGTTTAAAGGTTAGGGTTCCATATTTGAGTTGTCTTCCCACACAAAAAGAAACAATGAGAAAAAGAAAACCTAGAAATAATAGTAGCTAATTGTAACACCTACTTAAAATGGTCAGTTTTTACTATCACTCAGGATAAAATATTTCTACATAAACATATTTTGTATGCAATGGCTGTATTTAGCTGGCTTTTCAACTGGCAACAGAGATGATTATGTACATAAGCCTGCTGCCTTGGGAACATTTGGCAGTGGCTGAGGGGCACACACTAGGAGAGGATGACGCTAAGCATCCATGTGCAGGAACAACATCTATCATCCCAACAAAGCATATCCATCAAGAATGCCAGCAGTGCCAAGCTTAGAACCTCAAATTCAGATCTACGACAGAAGTGCTCTAACTAGGATAAATAAATTATAGACAGGAAATAATTACAACAAAAGGATAGCTGAGACTTACCCCATGCTTTGTGAAGAGAGCCTTCCTGCCCCTCTGCCTCTGCCACGTCCAAATCCTTTAAAAAACACAATTGTAGAATATAGTGTTGTTTTTATATTGTATATTTTTGGAATGATTTAATAAAGCAGAGAGTTTCAGGCCTATCTGGGCCACACAGTGACTTTCTAACCAACCTAGACTGTAATATGAAATGCTTTAAAGCACACACATACAGAACAAACAAACAAACAAAAAACACCCCACAAGTTGCTAGGCAATGGTGGCACACCCCTTTAATCCTAGCACTAGAGGCAAATCTGTGATATCAAGGCCAGCCTGGTCTACAAAGGGAGTTCAAGGACAACCAAGACACACAGAAAAATCCTGTCTAGAAAAAAGCAAAAAAAAAAAAAAAAAAAAAAAAAACCCCACACAACCCCAAAATAAAGAATAGACAGTCTATGCATACTAGAACTTTCCACACCCCTGCTTAGAATCCAATCCTAAGCGCTGGGAATACATCTGTAGCCACCATGGACAATAATGGTGGTTTTCAAACTCCTGACAATAACCAGTCAGAGTCTAGGGTCTAAAGCACTGCTCAGAGGTGGATTACATTCTTATCAAGGACAGGCACTGAGCAACAGCAGAAAAACAGAACCAAAGTAAAATGTAACAACACAACAAAAACTCCTGGCATAAACTACACCTCCATCACAGGCAGCTACCTGGCAACATCTCAAGGACAGCATTCTTTCCTAACACATTTCCAGTCTCAGAAGCACCAAGCCGCCTTCTCCTCTGGTGCTCAGCATTCCATCTCGCTCATTCTCCCTTACCTCTGCCTCGGGCCCGCTTTCCTCGTTCTGAAGGCTTGTCTCCTTGGATGTAATCAAATCCGTTTTCTTCACCTTTGGCTACAGAGGGGAAAAAAAAAAACAGAAATGCCAACTCTTCATTTCCAAACCTATGTATCAAACTTATCAGGCACTTACAAAAAAAAAACAGGTGCAAAATGAACGAAGAGTAAAAAGTGCCAAGCCATGGTTGCATTCTCCTCTCTCTGATCCCACAAGTTGAAGGCCAGCCTGGTCTACAAGTGAGACTCTCTCTCAAACAGCAGGTTACAATGTAAACAACATTCAAGAAACAGGAAAAACTAAAAGTAGCACAAAACTGAAGCACATGACTGAACACTTCTCAAATCACTAGGATGGTGGAACCAGAGTATCGTGAGTTCAAGGCCACCTGGATAACACAGTGAGACACAGTGTCAGAGGCAGGCAGATCTTTGTGAGTTCGAGACCAGCCTGGTCTATAAGAGCTACAACAGCTCCAGAACTCCAGAGAAACCCTGTCTCGAACCCCCCCCAATAAATAAATAAAATAAAATAAAATGGTAAAGGCTCCTGTCAAGTCTGACAACCTGAGTTCAATGCCATGACCCAAATGGTAGAAGGAAAGAAAGAGACAACCCGAAGTTGTTCTCTCAGCATCACGTGAGTGCCATGGCAAGTTCACCCACAAACAACAAACAGATGCCAAGGCCTTGTGCTTGCTGAGCTAAATGCCCAACCTCAAGTAATTTTTTTAATTAAATTTAAAGCCAGGCTGATGGGCAGAGGTTAGTCCTAACACACAGGAGACAGAAAGAAGATCTCTGTGAGTTTGAGGTCAGTCTGATCTAGAGAGTGAGTTCCAGGACAGCAAGGACTACACAGAAAAATACTGTCTTGAAAAACCTAAAAAGAAACAAAAACTTAGAGCAAGGCAAGGCATAGTGGGGGGGGAGAGGGGGGGCGGGGGGTGCCTGTAATTTCACTGCTGGAGGAAGGAGAATTTGGTTAAAGTTAGCTCAAGACCTGACAGTCTAATTAACTTCTAACTAATTTTATGAGGACTAGGGGAAAGCGGAAGTGAGGCTTTTTGAGACAGGACTATGTAACTCAGGCTGGCCCTAAACTCAATTTTCCTACTAAAAGATCTTAAATTCCAGAATTACAGGCATTACCACACTCCACAGCAAGTAGTTGATAAATATCAACAGAGTACACTAAGTATAAAATGTCTCCTAGGCTGTTCCAAGTAAAATGGAGTCAAAATATGGATGCACAGGAAACACACCATGGCACACACAGAGCTCAGACAACAATCTGGGTTGTCCCTTTCTCTCCTTCTACCATGTGTCCTGAAACTGAACACAGGTCATCAGGCACGCAGATGCCTTTACCTACTGAGCCATTTCTCAGCCCTGCTTTTCTATGGAGGTTTAAATAAACAAAAAACCCTGGCTATTAAACTTATCTCCTTTCAAGTTTTTTGTTGTTGCTGTTGTTATTTAGGATGGGGGGAGAGGGGGGCAGGGTCTCACTATATAACCCTGGCTGGGCTGAACTGGTGATGAATACCAGGATATAACAGTGAAGTAACCTATACCCACCCCAAGCCCAGCTCACTGACCTCTAACAGACACTAGTCTTCAAGAATGTAAAAATAACTACACATTAGAAAAAAAAAAATGACAGACTGAAATTTGCAGGCAAATGAATGGATCTAGAAAACATCGTATCGAATGAGGTAACCCAGACCCAGAAAGACAAAAAACATATGTACTCAATCATAAGTGGCTTTTGGACATAAAGCAAAGAAAACCAGCCTACAATTCATAATCCCAGAAAACCTAGACAACAATGAGGATCCTAAGAGAGACACACATGGATCTAATCTAATGGGAAGTAGAAAAAGACAAGATTTCCTGAGTAAACTGGGAGCATGGGGATCATGGGAGAGGGTAGAAGGGGAGGGGAGAGGAGAGGCAGGGAGGGGAGCAGAGAAAAAATACTGTTCAAAAAAAATTGATCAAAAATTTTTAAAATAGTTATTAAAAATGCAAAAATGAACTCCATGCAGCCCAGTTCAGCACTGATAGGCTAGTGATCGCAACATGAAATTTACATTGACAGGTGGGTTTATGGGCATTCTCTGGGCTGTTCTTTCAGCTTGCAGAATGTACAAAAATGCAAAATAGAGAAGCTATACTCACACTCTCGACCTCGGCCGCCACCTCTTCCTTTCCGGTTGTTGTTTCCCCGTCCACGACTTGTTTCTCTCTCCGTTCTCTTCTCTCTGTTTTCTTTATTTTCGGAGTTTTCTTTCCCAAAATTCTTCTTCTTTCCCCCTACAGTCTCCCATGAGGCCTATCAGAAAGTAGAGTTCTACAATCACTGAGCTGTCACACGGCTGTCAAACCTTACATTCTAATTCTTTCCCATTTTCTTCTCTCTACTTTCCTTAAAAAGACAAAACTTGGAGGGATGGGTCAATCCCCACACCCAATCAGGTGATTCATAACTGCCTGTAACTCCAGCTCCAAAGGAATATGACAATTTGGACCTCTGAAGCCATGCACAGTTGTATGCACACACACACACACACACAAAAATCTCAAAAGCGGGGGCTGGAGAGATGGCTCAGTGGTTAAGAGCATTGCCTGCTCTTCCAAAGGTCCTGAGTTCAATTCCCGGCAACCACATGGTGGCTCACAACCATCTGTAATGAGGTCTGGCGCCCTCTTCTGGCCTGCAGGCATACACACAGAACATTGTATACATAATAAATAAATATTTTAAAAAAAAAAAAATCTCAAAAGCGACAACAAACCTTGATAAGCTCTTATTAATACAGTGTACGAATAATTACAGACAACATACTCCTTTCCTACCACCAGGCTTTTCCTATGCAAATACAGAAATAAAGTTAATGACATTCCCTAAAACAGCTCCTCTATATTTTAAATTAAAAAAATGTAAAAATTGTTGCTCTTCAAGTAAAAGTCTACAAATTCAATTTATTATGCTTGCAAATCTTATTAAACTAGAGACACAATCCCACCCTTAATGCAGGAAGTCTTTCTGCACATATGTTGCTTTCATTGGGTAATGAATAAAGAATCTACATTGGCCTGTGATAGGGCAGAGTATTGCTTGGGGTGGGGACTAAACAGAATGCTGGGAGAAAGAAGGCAGAGTTAGGAGAAACCATGTAGCCCAGCTAGAGACAGAACTTTATCCGGTAAGCCACAGCCATGTGGCAATACACAGATGAATGGAAATGGGTTAATTCTAGATGTAAGAGCTAGCAATAAGGACTGGGGAGATGGCTCAGCGGTTAAGAGCATTGCTTGCTCTTCCAAAGGACTGGAGTTCAATTCCCAGCAACCACATGGTGGCTCACAACCATCTGTAATGAGATCTGGTGCCCTCTTCTGGCCTGCAGACATACACACAGACAGAATATTGTATACATAATAAATATTTAAAAAAAAAGAGCTAGCAATAATAAGCTAGCGCTAACACACCAAGCAGTGTTGTAATTAATACAGTTTTTGTATGATTATTTTGGTTCTGAGCAGACAAACAAGCAGCTCCCTTACTACACACCCTCACATGTTACAGGACAGCAAGCAAATTCCAAAGCCATGTACCTATAACCCCAGAACTCAGGAGGCTGAGGCAGGAGGATCAAAAGTTAAAAAATAGCCAGGGCTTCGTTGTCAGATACTTCCTCAAAAAATAGAAACCATCAGTTGTGGTTCAGCAAATGCTAGCAGGAAATGATGGAGGGTCAGAGGCAGAAGACATGAGTTCAAGACCATTCTGAGCTGTGTATTTTGGGCTAAACAGATGGTTCCCTGCTTAAGAGTAGGTAGGTGCTGCTCTTTAGGACTTCAGTTCTCAGCACCCATGTTAAGCATGTTGTAACTACAGTACTCTTCTAACCTCCTGGGGCATTGTCTCAGAGACGCACACATGCTTGCACACAACAGTAAATTTCCAGGAATGTACGGGAAAATAATAAAGCTAGGACAAGGCACAAGAGAGGTATTTACAGAGTTTACAAAGGGAGTTCCACAGGCCAGGGTATCAGAAGCTATTTTTCGGAAGGAATACCCAAGTTACTGCTCTTGCTGGAACTTTTTTATAGTGCTTATCTCAAATATGAATGGCCCTGGGTTTGTTTCCCAAAACACCCCTTCTAAAACATAGCATGCCCCAACCCATCTACCACAACTTTCATCCAAGGTGAAACTGAAAATACGACCTGAAGTTGAAGGAAAAAAATGCTTACCGTATCTGAATCTCCTTCCAGCAATATATTGATAGCTTTGTTCACATCTCCATTACAGTCATGTAGAGCCACTATGCATTCGTCCTGATTTTTCCCCGTCACTTCCATAAGCTAGTCAAAGTATCAGAAAATGGTTAAAGGGAACCAAAAAAGGGGCATTCCATATTAACTTTGCTGATTCTTTTATCCTTCCACGTGAGGGCTCCAGTAAGTTTAGGCTCTAAGTGCAGGCGTGCTGACTTTCCCATGCCCCATTAATACTAGTATACTCATTCACAAACTTCCTCAAAGACAAGTCACTTTTTTTGTTGTTGTAACAGAATCTTATTATGCAGCTGTGGCTGACTTGGAACAACTTGCTAGATAGACAAGACTGGCTTCACAGTGCACCAACACCCCCAGCCAACTGGCACAATATACGCACAGAACAAATCCTAGAAATTGCTCAAACTTAGGTCAATAGCATAGACCATGCAAAGTTTTGTTTTAAAACATTAACTGGGACTTGATTTGTAAATGGCCACCATTCACCATTCCACATACAAACTTAGTTACACCCTATAGTCTCCAAAGCTATAGAGATACCCTGTCTGGGGTGGGAGAAATAAGCATGCTATATTTCATCATCTGGCTACCAATATTAAATATCTGATCATAGGCACAAAATTCAATATCAAATACAAGTTCAGACTAAGCAATAAGTATATTTCAAAACTAAAAATCTCTAATAAAATAATCTCTTTAAGACTATAAGGAATCAAGTGTAAGAGCTGGCAGTTAAGAGCATTTGCTACTGCAGCAGAAAACAGGTTCAGTTCTCTGAAATCATATGGTGGTGGTTTATAATCATCCATAATTCCAATTCTGTATCTGATGCCCCTTATGGCCTCCCTGGTCAAAACTGTATGCAATACGTGTATGTGCGTGTGTGTGTAGGCATGATCCACACATAAAGAGAAAAATTTTTGAAATAATTTATTTTTTGACCAGGTAGTGGTGAAATACACCTGTAGTCCCAGCACTTGGAGAGGCAGAGTCCAACTTGGTTTACAAAGTGAGTTCCAGGAGAGCCAGAGCTGTTACACAGAGAAATCCTGTCTCTAAAAACCAAATGTAAATAAATAAAATTGTTTTGTTGTGTTGCTCTTTTGCCTGCATGAATGGAAATGGAGCTACAGATATTACAAGCTGTCGTGTGGGTGCTGGGAATTCAAAGTGGGTCCTCTGGAAGAGTAATCAATGATGGGCGACCGCTACAGCCCACCAGATTTTTAACTTACTTAGTTTTAATTTTACACACTGGTGTTTCTGCCTTCATATATGTCTGTGTGAGGGTATCTACAGACAGGTGTGAGATGCCATGTGGGTGTGGAGAATGAAAAGTAGGTCCTCTGGAAGAGCAGCCAGTGCTCTTAACCACTGGGGCATCTCTCCAGGCTCAGAAATTTTTTAACTGAGGATAAAGAACAAAGTCATATCATTCTTTTCTAGAAACATACCTGTTTAACATTTATTTCAAATTCTGAATCATTCTTATCAAAGATCACTTGTGCGAGCCGCATCTGTTCAGCCGTTGCCTAGGAAGCAAAAACAGTAGTGGGCTTCAGAAACCAAAATACTAAGACACACTAGAATCCAAGTCAAACAGAACTCCAAACCACTAAGTATCAACTCCGAACCACTAAGCATCACACTTTTGAGAAACCACTAAGCATCACACTGACTAACCAAGTATGGTAGCACACATTCATAATCCCAGCACCTGAAGAGGCAGAAGCAGGAGGATCAAGGTCATCCTGAGGGGAGGGAGGAAAGGAAGGAGGGAAGGAGGGAGGTAAGCTGGCCAGCTGAATTTAGGACTATATATAAACTATTCCCATAAGAAAACTGCCATAAAATTAAACATAAAGGACTTGTTCCCTTGGCCAAATGACCTTATGGTCATGATGCTTATCTAAATTTCCTTACCACTGAGGAAGTGAGGACATAGCAGAGGAAGACACCAGTAGTGGCAGAGGTTATGTGCCTGTGCTCCCTGTACTCAGAAGCATCCTTCTGCTCACTACAAGTCCCTGGCAAGCCAGGGCTATACACAATAATACAAATGACACCCAACTGGTTATGGCTGGTTCTGAAGAAAAAAGGCTGCATTTAGCTAAAAAGAATAATTCTGAAGTTAATTCCCTTTTACATTACACTCTAAATGGGGGGGAGGGGCCTTTCAGTCAGCTCCACAGAAAATGATTCCTTATTCAAAACCCTGTTCTTAGAAAACAGACTTCTGGAGGCAGAGACAGGCTGGCCTCTCAAAGTTCGAGGGCAGCCTGGTCTACAGAATGAGTTTCAGGACAGCTTGAGCTGTTACACAGAGAGAAAAATCCTGCCTCAAAGAAAGAAAAAACAGGGGGCTGGAGAGATGGCTCAGTGGTTAAGAGCATTGCCTGCTCTTTCAAAGGTCCTGAGTTCAATTCCCAGCAACCACATGGTGGCTCACAACTATCTGTAATGAGGTCGGGCGCCCTCTTCTGGCCTGCAGGCATACAGACAGAACATTGTATACATAATAAAATAAATAAATATTTAAAAAAATAAGAAAGAAAAACAAAAACAGAAAACGGACCTCTGAATTTTTTAGGTCTCCTGCTGTGTTATTTATAGCAATTAAATATTAGTATCATAGTGTGGTGATTATAAAATGCTCATTTGAGGTTTGTGGTGGTGGTTTTTCTTTTTTGGTTCTTTGCACAGAGATTCTCCACCTAACAGCCCTGGTTGTCCTGGAACTCACTTTGTAGACCAGACAGCTGGTCTTGAACTCACCGAGGTTCACCTGCCTCTGTCTTCCAAGTGCTGCCCACGTCCTGTCTTGTTTTTATAGTAACAGAAACTGAATCTAGGACCTCCCACGTGCTAGGCAAGCACTATATATTTTCCTTCTCCCCAATGTTTTACACTTTTGTTGTTTTGAGACCTGCCGAGTTTGAAGCCAGACCTAATGGCACATTCTCACTCCAGCACTTGGGGGCAGAGGCAGCCCCCAAGTGAATTAGATGTCAGAGGCCCATAAGAAGAGTTCCCCAACACTGACTCAAAAATAGACAGACAGCCTAAATTGGCTGTGAACTCACTCTGTAACCCATAAGTTCTGTTACACCCCTTGAATAGTTGCTATTATAGGATTGTGTCACCAAGTAACTGCGTTTTCCTTCATTTTCTTTCTTGAGATAGTCTTGGTTTATAGTTTATAGTCTCCCGCCTCAATCTACAGAATCCTGAGATTATAGGCCTATGTACCAGTATGCTTGGCATCTAAAACTTAGAAAAATACCAGGATTAGGCCAGTAAGTAAATTCAGTAAAAGACATAAACTTTCTACCCTATCTCTGTACAAGTTTTTAGTAAACCTAACATCACTTCAATGTACGTCTATTTGACTGTTCTTGCGCATACAAGGTGTGGACAATATCAGTCTCTGCATGTCCTTGGGTTCCAAGATTCCTTGGCTAGGTGGAAGCCAGAAAACACCACAGAAGCTCCTGTCTCTAAGCCCTCGATGCTGGTGTTACCCTGAATTCCCAGCCTGCCACCTGGTGCTATGCTGGAATCCACCAGTTCTCAAGATTGTACTCTTAGTTGCTGAGCTATCTTTTCAGGCCCAGGTTACTGTTCAGAAAAAGAATTTTTGCTGCCATTGTTTGGACTGCAGCTGCCACAGCTGATTTTGGAGTGGTCTAATAAGCAAGCCAGCCTGGACTGAAAGTCACTATATAACCTCACTGACCTCAAATTCAGCGCAATTCTCATGAGTCAGCGTTTAGAATGTCAGGACTATAGGTGTGAACCACCATGCCCATCTAAATTATTTTGTTTATTTAGGGAGGACAGCCTATAGCACCCATGTGGATAGCATCTTTCCTACAGTCACTTGAGAGTCTTTGTCAGAAGCACTTTTATACGATGAGCCATCCCACTAGCCCTAAATTACCATTCTTTGTTTTTTTTTTTTTTGGTGGGGGGGGGGGGGGGGGGGGGGCATGGTCTCACTGTGTATCCCTGAATGGCCTGAAACTCAAACAGACCATGCTGGCCTCTGCTTCCCAAGCACCAACATGCCTGGCTAAATTAGCATTTTCCCCCTAAGACAGCGTTTCTCTATGTCACTTTGGAACCTGTCCTGAACAAGCTCTGTAGACCAGGTTGGCCTTGAACTCAAGAAATCCTCCTGCCCATGCCCCCCAAGTGCTGAGATTAAAGGCGTGCGCCGCCACTACCACACAGCTAAATTCTTCTTAAGACTTCTTAAAGTCTGCATTGTCTCCTGATTACATGTTTAAAAACCTAAATATGTGTTCAAGAATGGCACATAGAACCACAACTACGGAGAAAAAAGCAGGAGGATCACAATTTCAGGAGTCAGCCTACGGGACAGAAAGGCAGAGCCTCAGTCAATACAGCAATCTGTTAAGAATCTCATAAAGGAGTCAGGCAGTTTATGTGTACTCGGGACTGAACCAGGGTCTTGTGCATGCTAGGCAGACACTGTACCAACTCAACTCTAGCCCAGCTCCATACAGCTTTTATTATATATATTTCACTCATTACAAGGACCCTTAATCAAGATGCAGTTTCTGTATCATAAAGCAGCTGTGGCCTATTATATACAATCTAAAGCCAATCCTATTATCCTAAATCTATTCATGCTGTTACCTCAGTTTAACTGCCAAATACTATTGTATTACACCCAGAAAGATGTCTGCACAGAAACTCAATGCCCATACTTGCTGACAATGTTAATGCAATGTCCCCCAGGATACACAAAGACCAAATACACTTTCATTATTCCTACTGCACACCAGTATTCCTATTCCCCGACCATCAACTGAGAAGTCCCAGTGTTGCAGACCAAGGCCCAACAGCATGATAGGTGGTCAAGGAGAGAGGAAAAGCCAAATGACCTCTGAAATGGAACTTTCATGCTACACTGAATCTAAGTGAGAGTTACTTTTGAGTGTGATGAAGTCACGAGTGCTCCTGGTGCTAACATCCCACAGGAGCAGTCTGTCTCATTTCATGAATTAAAACAGCCCCTTCCCTGCTTTCCACAGCAGATGAAAACATTGTATATATTCACTTTCAATTTAGAATATCTGGGGGTGTGGGGGAGAAGGGAACTGGAGAGATGACTCAGAGATTAAGATCAATGGCTGCTCTTGTAGAACACCCAGATTCAGTTCCCAACACACACATGGCAGCTCAAAACCACCTGTAATTCCAATGTCCAGAGATCCAATACCCTCTTTTCCGGTCTCTGTAATACCAGGCATAAATGGTGCACATACATAAATGCAGGAAAAACATTCATACATGAAATTCCATTCATAAATGAAAATAAATTTGAAAAAAAAATGTTGTGGGGCTTAAAAGACAGCTCCTTTCATAAAAGTACTTGTGCAAGCATGAGAACCTCAGTACCAACAGAAAAAGATGAACATGAGAACAAAGACTTATAACCCTACCACTGTGGAGACAGAGGCAGACAGATCTTTGTGAGAACACCTTTAGTCTACATAGTTCCACAGCAGTAAGGGCTACAAAGTGAAATGCTGTCTCAAACAAAACAAGTGGGAAACCACCAAAGAAAATGGGAAAGCAACATGGCACAGTGGGTAAAGGCACGGACAGTTACATGAGCCTGGTGACCTAAATCCAATACCCAGAACTCTAGTCTAAGGTGAAAGGAAAGTTGACAAAGTTGGCCTCTCTATATTCACACCATGACATGCTTGCCTTCGTGTGTGTGTGTTTTTTTTTATTATTAATATTTATTTATTTATTTATTTATTATGTATACAATATTCTGTCTGTGTGTATGCCTGAAGGCCAGAAGAGGGCGCCAGACCTCTTTACAGATGGTTGTAAGCCACCATGTGGTTGCTGGGAATTGAACTCAGGACCTTTGGAAGAGCAGGCAATGCTCTTAACCACTGAGCCATCTCTCCAGCTCCCTCGTGTGTGTGTTTTCATGCACTCATAGACTGTCTCTCTCTCTCTCTCTCTCTCTCTCTCTCTCTCTCTCTCTCTCTCTCTCTCTCACACACACACACACACACACACACACTTTTACTTTTAAAAATAAAGTAAAATAAAATACACATTGGTAATGAGCCATGATGTCAGTGCTGATATGTAATCTCAACACTTAGGAATCAAAGCAGGAGGACCATGAGTCACAGGCCAACTAAAACTATGAAGACCCCTATCTCTAAACAAACAAAAGCAGCAAGAAGAAAAACTTTTACTCTGTAAGAAACTAAAAAAGAACTGCGAACCAATAAACCACTGTCAGGCAGAAAATAAAGAGAAGTCAGAGAAAGTAAAATAAATGAAGATTAGAAGAAGGGAAGTCAATCAATCAGGATAGACTTAATTCACAGTTGGGTAGTCACTCACACTTTTAATTCCAGCAACTGGTGGGACTGAGTAGAGATTCTGGTCAAGATCAAACCCACCTCGGGCTATGGACTGCCTTCCAGATCAACTGAGTTACAGACTAAGACTCTGTATTTAAAAGGGGGCGGGGTCTTCTGGGGTCTTTTGGTGATGGGAGGTGGGAATGCTTTGCTTTGTTTTTTGGTGGTCCTGGACACAGAACCTGGGACCTCTAACAAGATAGGTAGTCACTCTTCTACTGAACTAGCTCAGAAGCTGACTCAGAGTGGGGGGGGGGGGGGCAGGAGATGTATGCCAATAAAATAGATAATATACACAGCTACAAACAAAAAGATGAGATTCAAGAGTAGTATAAGGAGTAAAAGAAGAAGAAACAGTTCTACTAGAGAGAGTGCAAGGCATGGCAGCATACATCTAAAATCTCAATACTGAAAGAGGAAACTGAGGCAAGGACAGACTAGCAAGACAGTGAGACCTCACCTCAAACTTGCAAGTGACAACAAAAATGAAACTTTAGGCTCACAAAATTAAACAGCTTAGACAAAACAGAAAATCCCAAAAATACCAGAGTTCCACCCCTGGAATATACATAAATGGTCAGGATGCAATAGAGCGAATCTTACAATCCCAGCATGTCTACCAAAAGATGTGACAGGAGAACCAGCTCGGAAGTTCAAGGGCCATCTATCCAGCCTGAAAACACCTGCCTCAACAAGAGAATTTACACTCAAAGGCTTTCCTCTGACCTGCACATCCACACCATGGCTTGTGCCTACCCACACTCGCATCATACATATACACAAAGGAATGCGGCGGGTGGGGGGCATCACCTATCGAAAAAGAAGACTCCTAATAGGTTAAGTAACTAAACTAGTCGTCATCAAAACTTCCCAGACAAGTGGAGCATAGTAGCTCACACCTATAATCCCTAGCACTCATGGGCTGAGGCAGAAAAACTGCAATGTGTTTGAGGGATAACTGGGCTACAGTGAGTTCTATGTCTGCCTGGTTTACAGAGTTAAGACCATGCTCTCAATAAGTAAATGAATGACTAGATCGTAAAAGCCACGTCAGGCATAGTCAGTTTCTCTAGTTAATTCTAATTCATAAACTCTGAAAACTGATAAAGGACACTTTGCAACTCTCTGCAAACCAGGACTGTAGCTACACCAAAAACAAAAAACATAAATAAGCATACTTTATCAATAGAAAAATAATTATCAGATCAGGTACTGGTGGTGCACAACTTAAATCCCAGCATTCGGGTGGCAGAGGCAGGTAGATCTCTAAATTTTAGGCAAACCTAATCTACAGAGTAAATTCCAGGACGGCCAGGGATTACACAGAGAAACCCTGCCTCAAAAAAGTTAAAAAAAAAAAAAAAAAAAAATCAGGCATGGTGACACAAGCCTTTGACCTCAGTGAGTTTGAGATCAGATGTAGTGAGTTCCAGGACAGCCAAGGCTTCAGAGAAAAACCCTGTCTCAAAGACAAAATCAAAAACAAAAAGAAACCAAGGATATCTGTCCTCAGCAGTTTCCTAAACACTAAAAAAAAGGGCTAAAATCAACAGACAAGGAAATTAGGCAAGAAAACTAAACAAATTACATGATAGAATTCTATGTCTAAAAATTACAAATCATGTTTATGTGTAAACAGAAAAATGAAATCCAAAAATACACCCTTCAAATGTGCATAACATCTTGAGAACAATAATACAATTAAACAGGGCAGGGATAACAACGATCTGGTAAACAATTATCATTTTTTTTTCTAAAAACAAAAGGTTCCTCTTTAGAAATTACAAAATCACAAAGAGAACTTCCATTTTACTGACAGACAGGATCCTGTAAGTTAAGTAATTCAAGCCTGCTATCATGCTAGACCCAACTGACACAATCTGACACTATTTGCTTAATGTATACAGTAGGGAACACATTATGTCCCCTCCCTCTAAACAATGTAGCAACAGGAACAGTAGTATTAATAAGGAAGCAAGATATGGGCATTGGGTTTTTCTTTCATTTACTAGTTTATTTTGTGTGTATGTGTCTGTCTGTCTGGGTGTCAGAAGCCTACAGCACACATGTGGAAGTGAGGGGACTTCAGGATTCAATTCTCTCCCACTACTCAGATTATGACAATAAAATGCAGGTCCTCAGCCTTGACCTCATGTGCCTCTACCCGATGATCCATCTCACTGACTGAAATACTTCTGGTATTTATCTACTTATCTATTCATTCATCCATTTATTTGGGCAGGGGGCGGGGTAGACAGGGTTTCTCTGTAGCTTTGGAACCTCTCCTGAAACTCACTATATCAGCTGGCCTCAAACTCACAGAGAACTGCCTGCCTCTGCCTGCCAAATTCTGGGATTAAAGGCCTGCGCCACACCGCCTGGCTACTTCTGGTACTTCTATCCAAGTATAGCTCCTTCTCTACTTGAAAACTGAATAAAGGGACTCTACAAGCACAAAGCCTGGAGTCCAAGAAAGCACACACCACATTAGTGATTTGTGCAAAACCCATGAGATTCTGAAGTGAAAAAGGAAAGCAGAGACAGAAGTGATAATTGGAGTTAAGAGACTGACGGGGAAGGGGTTGAACAGAGGGATGAATCAGTAAAGTGCTTGTTCCACAAGCATGAAGAACTGAGTTCAAATCCCAGCATTTACCCTTTGTGAGTAAGTTCTGAGGCAACGTATGTAGCTTTGGCTGTCCTGGAACTCGCTCTGTAGACCAGGTTGGCCTCGAACTCAGAGGTACACCTGCCTCTGCCACCTAAATGCTGGAATTAAAGGTGTGTGCCACCAATGCCCAGCTAATTTACCAATTTTTATAAAGGGGGGAGGGGAGCTAGAGGTGGAGATTTAGTATATGGAAATAGCTCTGAAGGAGGCCAAAATCAAAAAGACAAACAGGTATTAAGAGAACTAAGAGAGATGAGCCCTACCTGAGCTATATTCACTGCTTAACGGGAAGAAGGGAAATGAAAGAAAAAACAATTTTAAGTGAGTAAAATAGTGGATCACTTGTAGCTCCTCCTTGGCTACATGATGAGTATTATTATAAAAAATATAACTGATGGGGGCTTGAGAAAAGGCTCAGAGGTTAAGAGCACTGACTGTTCTTCCAGAGGTCCTGAGTTCAATTCCCAACAACCACATGTTGGCTCACAACCATCTATAATCAGATCTAGTGCCCTCTTCAGGCCGAACACTATATATATATATATTTTTTTTTTTTTTTTTTTTTTTTTTTTGGTTTTTCAAGACAGGGTTTCTCTGTGGTTTTGGAGCCTGTCCTGGAACTAGCTCTTGTAGACCAGGCTGGTCTCGAACTCACAGAGATCCGCCTGCCTCTGCCTCCCGACCGAACACTATATATTGACATAATCTAAAAATATACACACACACACACACACACACACACACACACACACACACACACACACACCTAGTTCCAGAAAGAAGAACAGAGTTAGAATTGGGTTATATATTAAGACATCATTTCAACTAGACTACTTTATCAGGCATGCATGAAACCCTGGGTATGATCCCTAGCACCACATAAAATAAGCATGGTAGTACATGCCTGCGATCCCAGAACTCAGGAGGAAAACAAAGTGGGATCAGGCGCTCACAGTCAGTCTTTGCTACAAAGAGAACAAGAATTCAATAAGGGGGCTGGAGAGATGGCTCAGAGGTTAAGAGCATTGCCTGCTCTTCCAAAGGTCCTGAGTTCAATTCCCAGCAACCACATGGTGGCTCACATAATAAATAAATAAATTTAAAAAAAAAAAAAAAAAAAAAAAGAATTCAATAAAACTCTGTCATAAAGTGGGTGTGGTGGCGCTGTCTTTAATCCCATCACTTGAGGCAAAGCTGATCTACAAAGCAAGCTCCAGGACAACCAGGGATACACAGAGAAACACTGTCTCATACCAAACAAAAAAGAAATAAATAATGAAAAAAGATGCTGTCCCAAAATAAATAAATACATTTGTTGGGGCTGGAGAGATGGATGACTGGTTAAAAACACTTGTTGCTCTTTCAGCCCAGGGGACTGTACTCCCTTCTTCTGACCTCCACAGGCTGCATAAAGATAGTACACTGACACACATGCAGGCAAACATTAGCATGGCATTGTAGAACTTGCCTTTAATTAAAGCATTTGAAAAGCAAAGGCAGGGCTGGAGAGATGGCTCAGAGGTTAAGAGCACTGGCTGCTCTTCCAGAGGTCCTGAGTTCAATTCCCAGCAACCACATGGTGGCTCACAACCATCTGTACTGAGATCTAGCGCCCTGCTCTGGCGTGTGGGCATACATCGAGGCAGAATGTTGTATACATAATAAATACATAAATCTTTAAAAAAAAAAAAAAAAAAAAAAAAAAGCAAAGGCAGCTGGATCTCCTGTGAGCTCAGGCCAGCCAGAGCCCTATGAAGACAGAAACTGTGCCTCAAAAAAACACATTTAAAACAAACAAACAAAAAAAACAAAAAAAAAAAACTGAGAATTCTGTGGTTTTAGAATTTTCAAAGAAAAGTTACTTCATGGGGTAATGTCAAAATGCAGGGCTGGAGAAATGGCCCAGAAGAGCACTGGCTGCACTTTCCAGAGGTCCTGAGTTCAATTCTCATCAACCACATAGTGGCTCACAGCCCTCTATAGTGAGATCTGGTGCCCTCTTCTGGTGTGCAGCATACATGCAGGAAGAACACTGTATACACATACTAATTAAATAAAAATTTATTTAAAAAAATGTCATCATGTAAAGGGGCTGTTCTTCCAGAGGACCAGAATTCAGTTCCCAGCACCCACAACAAACAGCTCACAACCACCTGTCATTGTAGCACCAAAGGACTGGACACCTCTGGCCATCCCCCAAGATGGCCTGCCCACACAGAGAAATATGGACACACAAGCCATATAAGTGATAAAAATAAAATTTTTTAATCTCATAAAGCCCAACAAAAAGGCAGGAACTGGGGCGTGTTATCTTCCTGAAAAGGGTTATGAATAATGGAGTCTGGGAGAACAAGATCAACTACTGTTGGCTCTACAGAGAATGTTATTTTGTTTTGTGGTGCTAAGGACTAACCCAGAGATTAACAAATATCCAACCACTAGCTATGCCTCCAAGGCCAAGGGAGCTACATTTAAACCTAAAAATTCCTTAAGAAATGTCCACTGCCTTTAATTACACACAACTAATACATTTTATTCCTTGACCCTATAAAAAATCATATAAAATATTAATTAAAAATGGCATATGCACCAACAAGCATGGCCAACGATTTCCAGCAAAATAATTACCAATGGCCTCATGCAGGCCTTTAAGTAACATCTCAGTCCCTGGGTGTGTCTGCATTTTCACTTTGAAAGCATCATTCATACAGTCGTACTATTCCTTGTCTTACTCATAAAGTATCAACCACTGATCTATTGAAGACTCGCCCTTTTTACTTTAAATACTATAACTTTTACAAACATTTACTTTCATCCGTAAAATCTTCCTTTAGTTCTGAACAGAGCACAGACTAGACAACTTCTGAAAGCACAGCTGATAGACTCAGCAGCATTTATAAGCATATTACAGCAGTAGTGCTACATATACATCAACAGTGTCAGTCAAAATGCTAAATTGTATTACCTTTATAAAATACTCTACAAACCTTAATCAAGAAGATACTTTATTCAATAAACAGTTCAATTATCCAATAAACAAACATAAGAGTATAATAGGGAAGTTACCAGGCTGAGCTCAAGAAGTGTCAAGAGGTCTGTAAAGCTTAGGAAAAAAAGAGGAAAAAGTAGGGTCAACTAATAATTCCAACTTAAAACGTTAGTGCACCCTCCCCAACAGTTTGTAATTCCAGTTCCAGGGAGCTCTGATGCCCTCTTCTGGCCCCCCAGGACACCAGGCCCACAATTGGTGCATAGATATATATATACAGGTGAAAACACCCATATACATATATAATTTTTAATTTGTAAGAAAACTATGCTTAAAGATTCTGTTTTCCAGAAACCATTGGATAATTTATTGAAGCAGGGGTATGTTTTGTTTAGAATTTTTATTTTATCTGGGGGCAGGGGCTATATATAACCCAGGCAGCAAGAAACTCAGTATACAAACTAGACTAGCCTTGAACTCACAGCAATCCTTCCACATCATCCAAGTACTACAACAATAAAACATCTAGTTAGCTAATTTTAACTTACATTTATCCATTTATTCTTTTTTTTTTAATATTTATTTATTTACTATGTATACAATATTCTGTCTGTGTGTATGTCTGCAGCCAGAAGAGGACACCAGACCTCATTACAGATGGTTGTGAGCCACCATGTAGTTGCCGGGAGTTGAACTCAGGAACTTTGGAAGAGCAGGCAATGCTCTTAACCACTGAGCCATCTCTCCAGTCCCTATCTATTTATTCTTAAGTCTATGTATGTGCCCATTCCCACACGTGTACACATGTACAAACACGTGTTACAGGACAGACTGCCAGAGTGCTCTCTATCCATTATGTGGGCTCTAAAAACCAAACTCAGGTCTTTAAGCTGGGCAACAAATATCTTTATCCACCAAGCCCCTATTTTATTTTTTTTAAACCATCCTTATAGGTGGACATAGGGCATGATGTTAATACTAGCTTGCACTATGGGGCAAAGGCAGAATGATATTAGTAGTATGTTTAAGAGCAATTTTCTCTAAATAGTTGACACTGTCTCAAAAAGAAAACAGTAATAGGAACAAGAAGGTCTGTAAATTTATATTACACAAATATAAATACAAAACCACGTTTTCTATAATTGATATATAATTTTAAATATAAAATAAACATAATTTTATTTTCTACTTATTATTTTGTTTTGTGCTTTGAGATAGGATCTCTCTATGTAGCCCTGTAAGTTCCAAAACTTGCTATATATATGTAAACCAGACTGACCTCTAACTTGCAGAGATCTGTCTGCCTCTGACTCTTGTGTGCTGAGATTAAAGGTACATACCACAAAGCCTGCTATCTTGCTATGTAATTAATTTATTTTTTTGTCTGTATGTGGGTATGCATGCACACATACAGCACCCAAGTATAGAACAGAATAATCTGCAGGTGTGGATCCCTGTTTCAATCATGCGAGACCCAGGATCAAATTCAGGTTGTCAGTCTTGGTAGCAATGACCTTTTATCAGCAGATCCTTTCCACCAACCCTGACTTCTAACTTGTAATCTACTGACTTAGAAGCCTGTCTACAGGTGGGATTAGAGGAATGGACCTGTCATGTCCGCCTCAAGTTTCAAATAATAATCTTATAGTTTATGTGGAATATACTATAAAAATTACAATTCCTTTTTTTTAATTATTCATTTATTATGTGTGCAACATTCCTTCCATGTGTGCTTGCATGCCTGAAGAGGGCACCAGATCTTAATTATAGATGGCCGTGAGCCACCATGTGGTCGCTGGGAATTGAACTCAGGACCTCTGGAAGAGCAGTCAGTGCTCTTAACCTCTGAGCCATCTCTTCAGCCCAAATTACCACTTCTTGATAGCAACTGTATATAATTTCCAATTCCTTACCATCATTCTGCAAGATTAATACACTATTTTATATTTTAAAACACCAATTGGCCTTCCTAAGATACTAGAGGAATATTAGCTACTTTAGTCAACTTATAAAACTAATCACTATTAAAATACAAACTTAACCCTATTATATCATTGAATACAAATCACATCCAGTTGAAACTATACTTCAGTGGCAGAACATTTGCCTAATATATGCAAGATTCTGAGTTTGGTGCCTAGCACTGAAAAGGGGAAAAAATAGATCACATTTACTTATACCAAAAATATGTAACTAATTCTAATCATAAAAAAGTATATAAACTCAAGTTAGACGACAATATAGATATAATATTTCCACAATCTCTCACATGTCAAAGTAAAGAAACTGAAGAAAAAGCCTATCCTACTAATGGCAGACTTAAAACTCCAGCTAAACAGGAAGCTGAAGGACGGCTGAGAGGAAAAGCTTGTGCTAAGCATAATGGAGCTGGTATGGGATGCCTAAATAATACTTAACTGAAAAGGATAGACACTATTGCCAGGAACAAAAAAGCACTCCAGATTGTATCTTGCTTAATTAATAAAGATGTGGACTCATGACCCAAAACTCGGGCTTACAGAAATCCAAAGCAGCTCCTTCATCGCTAACCCTGGAGAGAAAACCACTAGATATTCAGTGGGCAATTAGTACCCTAACAAATGTTCCTCATTGTCACTTTAAGGAAGGTAACTGTCAGGAAATTATTTTATATTAGAGCAAACAAAACATGTAGCCCAGGCTGACTTCAAACACACTACAGCCAAAGATAACACTGAACTTCTGATCCCCTGCCTCCACTTCCTGAGTGCTGGGATTACAGGCTTGTTCCACCATGCCCAGTTTTCATGGTGGTGAAGACTGAACCCAGGGATTCATACAGGCTAGGCAAATACTTTACCATGATTAGGTTACATCCCCAAGTATGTATTCATATGTGTATATTATGCTGGGATTGAGACGGGCACTTCATGTATGTTAGTCAAATGTTTTACCATGGAGCAAGCAATAACGTCAGTCTAACATAAAACTTCCCCTAGCAGTATTTAAAAAAAAAAAAAAAATACTTAAAATAATTTTGTAAACAGCAAAATCAGAAACTAGTTATTAGTCAGAGCAAATGGTATATGGCTTTAATCCCAGTGCAAGAGGCAGGCAGAGGCAGGTAGATGTTTGTGCGTTTGAGGCCAACCTGGTCCATAGAGCGAGTTTTAGGACAGTCAGAGATGCACAATAGGCTCTGTCTCAAAACTAAACAAAAAAGAAACTCCATTATCTCTGCTATATGTGAGGCTATGACAAGATGGCAACATCATAAGATTCCTTTTTTAAAGGTTTCCCCATTTTTTTCTGTTATTATTATTATGAATGTATGTATGAGTGCAAGCTTGTGCATACCGTGGCATGCATGTAGAAGTGGAAAGGCTTTTGGAAGCTGATTTTCTTACTTCCAATGTGTATTTCTGGGCTCAAATTCAGGGCTCAAGGCTTGCATGGTAGGAGCTTTTACCAAATGAGCAATCTCACCATTCTACAATGCCTCCTATTTTTCTTCCTTTGTTATAAAAGTGTATGTATATGCACATGTGGAGATGACAGAAAACCTCTGTGGAATCAATTCCATCCTTCCAAATATCAAACTCAGGTTGCCAGGCCTATGGAGAAAGTCCTTCAACCAGTGAGCAATCTTGTAGGACCAAAACAACAGGAGGGCTGGAAAGAGGGCTCAGCGTTTAAGAACACTGGCTGCTCTTCCAAAGTTAAGAGTTCAATTCCCAGCAACCACATGGTGGCTCACAACCATCCAAAAGATCTAATGCCCTCTTCTGACATGTAGGTGTACATACAGATAGAGCATGATATACATGAAAAAATAAATATTTGGAGAAAAAAAAAAAAAAAGATAGCAAATCAGGTTGAAGAGATGGCTTGGTGGTTAACTACACCGTTCCTCCAAAAGATCCAGGTTTGATTTCCAAAACACATACGGTGGCTCACAACTATCTGTTAACTGTGTATGTGGTATAGACATTTATGCAGGCAAAATACCCATACATGTAAAAAAACAAAATGTAAGAAAAAAAAAAAAAGACATGATGGTACACATCTATAAACAGGCTGGCTTCAAACTCGGGAGATCTGCCTGTCTCTCTGCCCTTAGGTACTGAGATTAAAGGACTGTGCTACCACGTTCGGCATGGTAGTCTTTTTTGATCAATTTGTGAAGAATACTTATCAGAGTAAAAGAACTTAGAGGTAAGATATAAAATAGCAGATATCTACACAAACTTTAGATTCAATTTAACACAAAAATTATGAAAAAACTATACTCTGTACCAAACACTTAAGTATGAAATTATACAGAGCCCCTGAAAAGAGTAAGGGAAATCGCCGGGCGATGGTGGCGCACGCTTTTAATCCCAGCACTCGGGAGGCAGAGGCAGGTGGATCTCTGTGAGTTCGAGACCAGCCTGTTCTACAGAGCTAGTTCCAGGACAGGCTCCAAAGCCACAGAGAAACCCTGTCTCGGGGGGGAAAAAAAAAAAAAAAAAAAAAAAGAGTAAGGGAAATCACTCATTGTTAAAATACTTGCCTCATGCATAAAACCCTGTGTTCTAACCCCAATACCAAAAATAAAGCATCAAAGTCAGCCATAGTAGTCCAAGTCTGAAACCCCAGACAGAACCCTGGAAGTTGAAGCAAAGAAATAGTGAATTCAAAGCCTGACTGGCTAACCTATTAAGACCCAATCTCAAAACAAACAAAAAGAAAGAAACAAAACTAAACAATAAAAATGCATCAAGCCATGGATCTGATATTAGAATGGACTAGATTCAGCAAGACAGTTTAGTAGCAGTAGGAAGGAATGTAAGGGCCCTCACAAGTAACCCTGACACCTGAGTTCCATCCCTGAACTCACATGATGGACAGACAGGACTAGCTCTCTCAAGTTGTCCTTTGACCTCAAACCACAATGATACTGTGTGCATGTGCGCATGCATAAGCGTTCACACACACAGTTAATAAATGTAAAAAGAGTAAATAATAAAACATGAAGGGAGAAAAAGATACTGTTTTTGTTAAAAAGCTTGTCAACTGGATCAATGTAGTATAGACACTGTGCTCAATGTCTCACTTCATTTAAAAGAATAACAGAGGAGCTGGGAGTGCAGTTCAGTAGGAGCATGCTGGTCTACAACACAAGGGGCTCTGGGTTCGATTCCTAGTGCCATAAACTGGACCATGAAACAAAGAAAGAGGAAGGAAGGAAACTGCTGTAGCAGAGATGATAACAACTGGAATTCAGGATTAAACAAATGGTTCTCTGGGAACAACATTCAATCTTAGCATTATCCCCTCTTTCCTACACTTATTACTCACTTTGTAAACACAATGTGAAATCCTGAGTTTCCTAGAAAGGGGACTTTTAAAGCATTCCTTCTCCCTCAAGTGTCTTTACTTATAACTAAGACAGAAACTCCACAAGACTTACATGTATTACTTGTTTCTGTTGTTGTGCTGCCTGTGTCGTTGGCATCTGTGTTTTTTCCCGAGCACCTCGGCAACGATCATTGTTCACAGAAGTCATCATATACAGAATATACAAAATAATGTATGTACAAAATACAAAATCTGCAAGAAAGAAAGCACTGTAAGCAAAACATCCAAATCATGGTGGTAAAAACCAAACATCTAATTCAGAAGGGAAAAGACACATAATAAAACTTAAATATGTTTCACATATTTAACAAGAGTTAAGTATGGTAGCACATGTCTTTTAATTCCAGCACTTGGGAGGCTGAGACAGGCAGATCTGATTTGAGGCCAGCCTGGGGTGTGTGTGTGTGTGTGTGTGTGTGTGTGTGTGAGAGAGGGGGGGGGAGGGAGAGGGAGAGGGAGGGAGGAAGGAAAGGGGCTGGAAAGATGGCTCAGTGGTTAAGAGCACTGGCTACTGAGTTCAATTCCCAGCACCCACATGGTGGTTCACAACCATCTATAGTGGGGTCTGATGCCCTCTTCTGACATAAAGGTGTACAAGCAGATAGAGCACACGAGCACACATGTACATTAAAAAAAAACAAGAAGAAGAAGAAGAAACACCAGTCCAGAAACATTCTAAATTATGATTGTATAATTTTTGGTGGGTGGGAGACAGAACTTCATAAATACTAAATGTATACTCTAAACATAGCTACGACATCAGCTACTTGTGAATAAAGTTAGTTTTGCTAATGCAATCAAAAATGTTATGGTTGGCGCTGGAGAGATGGCTCAGTGGTTAAGAGCATTGCCTGCTCTTCCAAAGGTCCTGAGTTCAATTCCCAGCAACCACATGGTGGCTCACAACCATCTATAATGAGGTCTGGTGCCCTCTTCTGGCCTGCAGACATACACACAGACAGAATATTGTATACATAACAAATAAATATTTAAAAAAAAAAAAAAATGTTATGGTTGGGACAAGATGGCTCAGTGGGGAAAGGCACTTGCCACCAAGCCTGACAACTTTAGTTCACTTTCTGGGACTAACACAGTAGGAAAGAATCAACTCTCACAAACCGTCATCAGATCTCTATTTGTACATCCTGACACTCAATGCCCACAAATATACATATACAGACACACACACAGCAAAACAAAACAAAAAAATTGTAAACACATTTTTATATTAATGGGAAAAGATGGCCCATGTTTGTAACGCCAATACTTGAAACACTTTGACAAGATGATTGAGTTCCAGGGACATAAAGATATGGCTTAGCAGTTAGAACATTTGCTGTGCAATCATGAGGACTAAATTTTGCATCCCAGCACTCTCAACAAGCCAGAGCTCCAGGTACACATTTAACACAAGCTCTACTGGAAGCAGCCTTAAACCCATCCGTAGAACCATCTAAAGGCAAGTATAGTAGCCCATGCCTATAATACTGGCACTCAAGTATACAGGGAGAAGGATCAGAAGTTCAAGGTTATCCTCAGCTACATAGAATTTAAGGGCAGCTTGGGCTACATGACACCTAGCCTCAATTAAATGCAAAATTCTGGATAATTTTAATTTGTGGCATAACCACCACTAAGCACAAGGGAAATAATACAAATAGGTCATATCACAATGAAAAGCTAAGTTTCTACCCAAGTTTTTTTTTTTTTTTTTTTTTGAAAATATCTAGCCGGGTGGTGGTGGCGCACGCCTTTAATCCCAGCACTCGGGAGGCAGAGGCAGGCGGATCTTTGTGAGTTCAAGACCAGCCTGGTCTACAGAGCTAGCTCCAGGACAGGCTCCAACGCCACAAAGAAACCCTGTCTCGAAAAACCAAAAAATAAAAAATAAAAAAAAAGAAAATATCTAAAAGAGGAATGAAGTGGCCAGGATTATTTCCTAGCAGTTTTCCCTCTCCCTTGTCCACCTGTTCCTCTGTTCTCTTCTCTTGGATGCGGGGTTCCATTATGCTGCCCAGACTGACCTCGAACCCACTGCTTTGCCTTCGCTCTAGGTATAACCGACCACAGACTCCTCAAGCTACATTCAACTCCTAGTTTACTTGTTTACTGATTACCAATAGTTCTGCTCAATGAACTGACATCCACTCTTTCAGACACTTCTTCCTCAGTGTAATAGGGCCTCTCCTTACAAGAAAGCATCCAATAAGAAAACTACAGGAATGGAGCACAAACCCTTACACTAAACTGTGTAACTTTTGATTTACAAAAGGTTTTTTATTGTTTGAGATAGGCACTTGCAATACTATAGCCCAGACTGGCCTGGAACACAAACAATCCTCCTCCCCCAATCTTCCAAGTGGTGGGATTATTGCTATATTACATAGCTCAGAGACAGAAGACTTGTCCAGCATGTGACATGTCCTGCATGTTATTCCTTATCCTACAGGAAAAGAAACAAACATACACACGGCTACAAATTTATAAAATTCAGTAAAACAACTGAGGTGGAGGGTGAAATGGCACAGTGAATAAAAGCACTCGCCACAGAAGCCCTCCAACCCAGCTAAAAGCCAGATGAAGTAGCATGCACCTATAATCCCAGCACTCATGCTGAGATGGGAGATGAAAAAGACAGAACTACCACCAGTCAGCCTGGAATACACAGCATGACACAACAAGAGACTCTGCCTGCCTCAACAAGATGAAGGCAAGAACAAACTCCTAGACAATGTGTACGTGCACACACTCACACCTCTCATCCCCCCACCCCCGCCGCACACACAAACAATACAAGAGGGAGGGAGGGAGGGAGGGAGGAAGGGAGGGAGGACCTTAACAAAACAATCACCAAAAACTCTTAAAATTGTTTACTACCTCTAAACTGAAGATGGAGGGCATGGAGACCAGATTAAGAACATAGGGAACAGAACCTTGTGTAGTAAATAGATCTTTGTCTGCAACACACACCCAGTTAGTTGTCAGAAATAGGAATTGCATTTACACTGTTTGCCATCAGCTCTACTACTCTGGAACAGGTTCCAACAGAATTCTTAGAATAGAAACAGACAAGAGCAACAGACTTCTAAAAATAATCTGTCAGAAACTCTTCCATATCTCAGGTTCTTGAGTTACAGAAAGCATGAGGCTATTCAGATTCTATCCAGTGAAATTTCAAAACCCAAATGAAAAAACAAAAAACAGCCGGGCGATGGTGATGCACGTCTTTAATCCCAGCACTCGGGAGGCAGAAGCAGGCAGATCTCTGTGAGTTCGAGACCAGCCTGGTCTACAGAGCTAGTTCCAGGACAGGCTCCAAAGCCACAGAGAAACCCTGTCTCAAAAAAACCAAAAAAAAAAAACCAAAAAAAAAAAAAAAACAAAAAAAACAAATGACATTTCTACCTCTTTTATTTACCTCATCTTATTCAAAGTAACTAAAGATATGACACAGTGATAGATTTTAACTTAGAACTGGTGATACATTTTTAACTTAAACAAAAAACAGAAATTTCCCCCGTTATCTAAGGTACAAAAACAGTCTACACCTGTGCTATAAGGGAAGTGCACAGGTGTGAAAGTCAGGCCAACTTTAGGGAGTGAGGTCTCTACATCACCACAAGCTCTAGCAGTCAAACTCAGGTCATCAGGTTTGGAGACAAACAAGTGCTTTTACCTACTGAGCCATTTCATTGGTTCTAGAAAAAGTTTAAACCTATACCTTTTCCCTTTGCAAGCAAGGTACTTCAGACAAACAACTGTTCCCAAAAGATCCCAACAGAGGAGCATCCAGATCAGAGATAAATTGCTTGCCTAGCATTCACGAAGCCCTGGATTCAATTCCTGTTGCTGAGGTAAGGAGGAGGGAGAAGGAGATAGGATTTCTCAGTTTAGAATGAATTGAGTTAACAGCCACCTACTTCTCTAAAGTTTACACAAACACGAATTCATCAAGAAGACACTAACTTGCCGGGCGGTGGTGGCGCACGCCTTTAATCCCAGCACTTGGGAGGCAGAGGCAGGCGGATCTCTGTGAGTTCGAGACCAGCCTGTTCTACAGAGCTAGTTCCAGGATAGGCTCCAAAGCCACAGAGAAACCCTGTCTCGAAAAACCAAAAAAAAAAAAAAAAAAAAAAGACACTAACTTTAAGGTAAAACTAACTTAAAACTGCTATCAGCTGTCACAGTGAGCTTGGAGCTTCTGGTTTTTTTTTGTTTTTGTTTTTTTTTTTTTTTTTTTTGGTTTTTCGAGACAGGGTTTCTCTGTGGTTTTGGAGCCTGTCCTGGAACTAGCTCTTGTAGACCAGGCTGGTCTCGAACTCACAGAGATCTGCCTGCCTCTGCCTCCCGAGTGCTGGGATTAAAGGCGTGCGCCACCACCGCCCGGCTAACTGTAAACTCTTAACAACTTAAAGCTGTATACAGTAGTGTATAGTTCTAATTCTAGCACTAAGAGGCAGAGACAAAATCAGGTAGGTATACAGAAGGAACTGTAGGCCAGCCAGGTAAGGCCGGAAAGACGGTTCCGCAGTTAGTTAATTGTACTTGCAGAGAATGTGTGCTTGGTTCCTAGCAACAATCAGTTACATTCACAATTACGTGTAGTTCCAGGGCACCTTTCCCCCTCTTCTGGCCTCCCTGGGAACGTGCACACATATGGTGCATATATCCACTCAGGTACACATACAAGCACATAAAATATATAATCTTTAAAAGTAAACACAAATTGTAAAGATTGTGTGGGAATTAAGATCATATATTCCTCTTCCAGAGGACCTGAGTTCAATCCCTGCACCTACATCTGGCAGCTGACCTGCATATAACTACTTTAACTTTCAGAAAACAACGAAGACTCCGCCAAGAACACCCACAGCAGAGAGGGATATGGCTCAGCTAATGCTTGCTTGTCCCATACATGACAACTTGGTCTCAAACCCTGGGACTCACATAAAAGCCAAGCATGGTGGTACACACCTGAAATTCTAGGGCCAATGAGGTGGACATAGGATCTCTAGGGCATTTGGTCATCTAATTAACTCAAGTGACAAACTGGGTCAGGGAAAGACTCATAAAAAATACGGTGGAAAACTGAGGAGACACCCAGCATCAACTTCTTGCCTCTATACACATTACCCACAAAGAATGCCTATCGAGGATATTAACTCAGTTCAGTCTCCTTATTTGGTAAAATAATCCCAGGTGTACACTCATTCCCAAAATTCTAAAACCAGTAAGTAATGATAACCAGCAGCAAACATATATATGTGCCAGACACTACTTTAAGATCTCAGGTAGGGGGCTGGAGAGATGGCTCAGTGGTTAGGGGCATTGCCTGCTCTTCCAAAGGTCCTGAGTTCAATTCCCAGCAACCACATGGTGGCTCACAACCATCTGTAAAGAGGTCTGGCGCCCTCTTCTGGCCTTCAGGCAGTACACAGACAGAATATTGTATACATAATAAATAAATATTTAAAAAAAAAAAAAGATCTCAGGTAGCCTGGTACTTGCTATGCAGCATGACACTGATTGTGTAGCCCAGGTTACCCCAAAAACTTATGACTGGCCTTCAGCCTCAGCTGGACTACCAACATTTGCAATATCAAGTCTAACCTTTAAGGATTTTAGGGTATTAAATCATAAACTTTTCCAGCACTCCTAAGTACATACTACTCCCACTTTACAGAGGCACAGATCATTAAGCGACAAAATGAAGAATTCAAACCACCTGGCTCCCTAGTCTATGAAGTACTATACCAAAGTCAAATATTCAATTATAGAAATCTAACAGTCCCCAACTCCTTCTATGAGGCAGCAATTGTTGACATCACCTGAATACCTCATTCCTAATCCAAAATATCTTGTCCACAGCCTTTCAAATATCCACTTACTTTGTATCTCCAACATTAATGACCTCTTGTGACCAATTTTGCTTTATTACTTTCATTTCATTTCCAATCTGCATTCTTGTTTTTGAGAATTCATTCTCAACCTTTTTCTGTCTGGGAAATTAGTAAAGATTCTCGACAGGCAGCAAGAAATCAACACTGCCAATCTGGTATAAAATAAGGCAACAAGGGTGTCAAACACTCAATTATGAGGCCTAATTCCATGCAGCTCAATTGCTAGTGTCTGCATGCCAGGAGCTGACCAAGCGGATCCTTTTATTCTCCACAGCCGCAGAGGGCAGGGTCAGGCCTCTCACAGCTGGTGGGTAAGGATGAACTCCCTACACCCACAAATGTTATCAGCTGGGCCGGGCTTATAACCTGTCCGTGAAAAAGATGAGTGCTGCTGGACTCCTCAACATTAGAGGACATCAAATTTTATTTGGTGCAGTCACATGTCTCTCTGGCTATCTACAGAAGGAGAAATATTTTATTGCCTGTGGCTTCTTCATACATGTGTCCCATTCCAGCTACCCAGCTTTCTCAACACTAAACCTCATCTTTCTTATTAGGTTATTGCTCTCATCTTTCATGGTGCTAGGGATCAAACCCAGGACTTCGTATTGCTAGGCAACGATTCTACCACTGTGCTACTACTACCCAACCTTTAAACACTCTCTAACCTGGCAAGATCGAGGATTCTTTGCCCTCCAAAGAAAAATCACTCATTATTCGTAACTAATCTTTACCCCCTATCTCTAACAGACCTGTCTCCAAACAAAAAGCCCATATTACACACAGTATTTCACAGAACCTATGATGTAAATAAAAGGAGTCTTGGAAGTGTATTCCCTGAGCTCTATATTTGTTCTGAGGCAGGATCTTTGTAGCCCTGATTAGCCTCCTACATATATCAGGCTGTCCTCAAACTTGTGGTGAGCCTTCTGTTTCTTTGACAAAGTTCCCAAGACCAAGTTAAAGAACATAACATGTCTCCAGCATGCATGAAGGTCCATGAGACCTGGGTTCAAGTCACAGCACACATACACCCACACCAAAAACTTATTCACTAAAACAAGCACTTCTCAAATATCCAGATGGTGCTGTCATTAGAATATTATACTATGCTAGGCACATTGGCCTGTTCCTAAAATCACATCCTCCTTTTGGAAGATAGGATAGAATGATAGCCAAAATATCAAAGTCAGTCTGAGACACAAGTTCCAGGCCAGCCAGAGCTTCAGACCCTATTTTCCCTATTTTTTTTTTAAAAAATAAACCAGGCATAATTGCAGCACTAAATTGGGGTGCATCCTGAAGATCAGAAAAGCAAAAAAGCCACCCACTGGCTCTTACCTCCCCTCAGTCTGAAATAGCGATCCTGCCCCCAGGAATCTCAGGATAAAACTGAGAACGGTCTCCTTTCATTTTATAACACTCTCTAGGGCTGGAATAAAGGTGTGCACTGCTGGGATTAAAGGCGTGTACCATCGGTTTTTATGCCCACTAGTGTGGCTACTGGGATTAAAGGCATGTGTTATCACTGCCTGGTCTGTAAAGCTGACCAGTGATCTCTGATCTTCAGGCAAGCTTTACAAATGAAATGCCACTACACAGTGATTCGGGTGTGGTGACTCCTGCCTGTAAGTCGAGACAAACTGAAGGATCTTAAGTTTCAGAACAGCCCGATACATGCAGTAGGCCAACTAGGGGCTACTTGCTTCAGAACTAGTAAATAGCTCAGTGAATTTTTTCCAAGGCTCTTTTTTTTTTTAAATATTTATTTATTTATTATGTATACAATATTCTGTCTGTGTGTATGTCTGCAGGCCAGAAGAGGGCGCCAGACCTCATTCCAGATGGTTGTGAGCCACCATGTGGTTGCCGGGAATTGAACTCAGGACCTTTGGAAGAGCAGGCAATGCTCTTAACCACTGAGCCATCTCTCCAGCCCCCTCAAGGCTCTTTTTTGCATCATAATGATGGCTACCCATAAACAAACTAAAACATAAAAGCAAAGTACCATTAGAATTACAGCATCTTGGGGCTGAAGAGAAGGCCCAGTGCTTAGAAGCACTTACTGCTACTCTTCCAGAGTACACAGTTTAGTTCCCAGCACATAAAGACAGCTGACAACCACCTGTGTCTCCTGCTCTAAGGGATCTGACACCTCTTCTGGCCACTGCAAACACCAACACACAGACACATTCATAACTAAAATAAATCCTAAAAAGTATAGCACTTCACTTACTCTGTTCAGCTGAGTGATCAGTATTATGGATATTAAAGCAAATGTCAAAGGAATCCTAGCACTTGAGACTGAAGCAGGAAGACTGTATGCTCCAGGCTCACCTGTGGATGGATCAATAAGTAAAGGCAACTGCCACCAAGCCTGACCACCTCAATTTGGTCACTGGGACACACATGGATCTCTGATTTTCACATGTGCCACAGTGCATACAAGCACACATTCCTGGGCACGTGCACACACTAAATTTTTGGTGCACCCTTTTACAAAATAAATTCTTTCAAAAAGCAGTATTAGCAAGCATGGTAATACATGCTGCCTTCAATCCCAGCATTAGCAAGGCAGAGGCAGGTGGGCCTCCCTGAGTTTAGGCCAGCACGATTTAAACAGTGAGTTCCAGAATGGACAGAACTACACAGGGAGACCATGTCTCAAATAGAATTAGACAGAGACAGTCAGTATTTTACAGACATATCAGTAAAGTTAACTGCGTTTTTCTGCCTTGGCCGTTGAGTATCACAAACACTAATTTTAAGCTTGGTGTTGTTGGCATGCACCTTTATCTCCCAGTATATGGGAGGCAGAGGCAGGCGGATCTCTGTGAGTTCGAGGCCAGCCTGGTCTACAAGAGCTAGTTCTGGGACCGGCATCAAAGCTCCAGAGAAACCCTGTCTCGGAAAAAAAAAAAAAAAAGCTAAACAAACACTAACTTTTCTGACTCATCAGTTATTCTAACTACGTAGTGAGTGATAAATGAAATAAGAACTTGCTTTCCTAACATTAGACTCATCACATCTTGTTTGTTTTCTTATCCTCGGCTCATTTCGCAGAGGCAGCACTTATGTCTGCATAACTTCTGGGCAGCATAAAATGGCTTCTTTCCAAAACCAAAATTCCAAACCCAAGGACAATGCAACCCTTCAAATGGCTTTCCCGTCATGCATTTCTTAAACATCTTTACTCTTTAAAAGAATTTTAAAGCATTGAAGATATTTTTAACCCTATCATTACAGAGCAAGTCTTCAAATAGTCAAAACACCTTTGATTTTCACCAAGTTGCAGAATGACTTCCCTGCTGATTTGGATAATTAAAAAGCCATCTCCCTATCTGCAAGCATCCACTGGCACAAGCACTTATTGTATACCTCTGAAGAAGGACAGGACAAAAGAGCTAAGATTAAAGAAGCAGAACAGCCAGTGGTGGCAGTGCATTCCTTTAATCCTAGCACTTAGAAGACAGAGGCAGGTCAATCTCTGAGTTCAAGGAGAGATGCAAGTGAGTGCGGTAATAGTCTGGTTAATAATTATAGGACCTATATTTGAGCCCCAGAACCTATTGACAAAAAGCAAGGCCTATAATATCCTAGCATTATGGAGGGGGACACAGGAAGATCTCTAGGGCTTGCTTGCCATCCAGTCTAACAGAATCTGAGAATTCCAGGATCAGTGACAAACCCTGTCTTTTAAATTAAAAAACGGGAGGGGGAGAGTAGTGTGGGAACATGCCAGCACTATAGACTCAGAAGCCTGTACATTCAAGGCCAAATGGTTCATGTAAAAAGCTCCAAGCCAGCTAGAGCTACACAGTGAGATCCTGACTTCTATAAAGGGCTATTCTTTTGTTTTGTTTTGTTTTGTTTTTTGTGGGTTGTTGTTGTTTTCAAGACAGGATTTCTCTGTGTAAAGATCCTAGCTGTCCTGAAACTCTCTACAGACCAGGCTGGCCTCGAACTCAGAGATCTGCCTGCCTCTGCCTCCCAAGTGCTTGGATTAAAGGATGCACCACCATGTCCAGCTAGTGGGGAGCTACTTCAAGATAAAAGTACATATACTCGGGGCTGGAGAGATGGCTCAGTGATTAAGAGCATTGCTTGCTCTTCCAAAGGTTCTGAGTTCAATTCCCAGCAACCACCTGTAATGAGGTCTGGTGCCCTCTTCTGGCCTGCAGACATACACACGGACAGAATACTGTATACATAATAAATAAATAAATATTTTTAAAAAAAAGTACATATACTCTAGATAATACTATAAAGCTAGGATCTGCCGGGTGGTGTGGGCGCATGCCTTTAATCCCAGCACCCGGGGGCAGAGGTAGGCAGATCTCTGAGACCAGCCTGGTCCGTGGATCTCTGTGAGTTCAAGGCCAGCATGAGCTACAAGAGCTAGTTCCATGACAGGCAAAAAAGTTACAGAGAAACTTTGTCTCGTCTGGGGGGGGGGGGGAGAGAGAGAAACAAAAGAGAATGTGTCAATCAAGTCATTTGATCCATTTAAAAATTAACACACACCTGCTACTTTATTTACCTACATATGCCAGTTTTTACTAAGACATAAAACACAATAACCCTTAAATAAGGAAATCTCCCACTCCACTACTCAAAAAAAGTATTCCCTATCTATTTCCCTGATGGTGATATAGAAAGACCTGCTAAACTGTTGTCTAGGTGCAGATTAACCTCAATGAAATTTGAGAATGAAAGCTCAAAAACAGTTCCTTCCAGTCACTACTGGAAACTGCATGCTCTATGCTGTAACCAATGACGACTTACACTCTTTCCCAAAGGAATACACTCACAGCCTCCATCCTTCTCCAGCCTAACCTTCGATCTGGTTTCCTTCACCTCATCACTCCCACAGAAGAAAGGCTACCCCCAGGCCATGACTCCTGTTTGCAGTCTTCCCTCTTGTTCTCATGCCTCTGTCTCTACCACTCACTCCTTTTCAGGCATGGCAACACCATCCTTGTTTCCTTCTGTCCTCAAACGCTCAGCACTATTTCATTCTTTTCTTTTTTTTTCGTTTTTTTTTTAAAATATTTTTATGGTTTATTTAACTTTTATTTTATGTGCATTGGTATGAAGTGTTAGATCTTCTGGAACTAGATCTTTAGACAGTTGTGAGCTGCCATGTGAGTGCTGGGAATTGAACCCAGGTCCTCTGGAAGAGCAGTCAGTGCTCTTAACCACTGAGCCATCTCTCCAGCGCCCTTTTTTTCGGTTTTTTGAGACAGGGTTTCTCTGTGGTTTTGGAGCCTGTCCTGGAACTAGCTCTTGTAGACCAGGCTGGTCTCGAACTCACAGAGATCCGCCTGCCTCTGCTTCCCAAGCCCGGCCACTATTTCATTCTTATTCCTGAAATAGAAAACCCGATATTGAGTATGTCCCCTCGCCACCAACTGTGTGCTCCACTAGCATCAGCAATTGGCTAGGGAGCGGGGTAGCTAGTGCTGGGCATGAGCAAGGCTGTGACGGGTTTGAGCAGCAGCATCTAAAGAAAGGAAGCAGGCTGGGGGTACAGCTAGCTTGAGAAAACAAAGTACTCCTCGATGTATGTGCCTGACCACTTCATAAGGTAACTATAAACTGGCACAGGGCTTAGAGATCAGTCCATCATACTGATTTCAAAAGCTACTAAAATCAGAATGGAAAAAGTAAAGTAGCCTATTGTATTGAAGCTCAGAACTCAAGTTCCAACTTTTAAATGTCTCCCCACCGAATAAATGGCAAAACTAGGTATGTAAAGTTTAGTGGAACCCTACACAATTCAAAGACCCCCACCTCTGTACCCCAGTCCTATTCCTTATCTAGTATGGAGAGCCAGCCTTTTACACTACAAAGGCCCTCAATTTCCTTTCCTTTGCTGGCTCTCTTTATCAGCTAGTACCTGGCTGTACGCCCAGACAGCAGCATTTCAGACAAACAAGAGTAGTAGAGTGTGGTTAAGAGCACCTAGTTCAGAAGTCAGACAGACTTGAAATCGACTAATTTTGAGGTTAGGAAACCCTAATCAAATACTGTTTCCTAAGCTGTGGAGAACCTAGAAAAGATAATGGATCTAATGCTTGGTCATACCTGGTAACAATTATAGGATTAATGTATGCTGCTTGAGTTTCTTGTTTTATCTATTTAACTTACTGACCTCAAAATATTTATTCCAAAAAAAAGTTGAATAATTTTACTGCAGTATGGTCAAAACATAAAGTTCACCTTAATCCCAGTATTCAGGAGGCAGAGGCAAGCAGATCTCTGAGTTCCAGGACAGTCTAGGATACACAGAAACCCTGCCTCAGGAGAAGACTTTTGGTGTATTTGCTAAGCTTTTGCAACTATCACCACAATTTAGCTAACAAATAAAATAAAGGGGCATTTCCTTGTCCAAGGTCTAGGCAACACTACCACTGGGTTACAGCACCTTCATCCTTTTTTATTTTTTAATTTGAAACAGGGTATGTGCTGGGCGGTGATGGCGCACGCCTTAAATCCCAGCACTCAGGAGCCAGAGGCAGACTGATCTCTGTGAGTTTGAGGCCAGTCCAGTTGATCTCCAAGGGTGAGTTCCAGGGTGGCCAGAGCTACAAAGAAACCATGTCTTGAAGAACCTCCAGCAAAAAAAAAAAAAAAATCCTTTATAGCAATATCTAGAGATTATGTACTTTTGAGTTCCAAGATGGCCAGGACTATTTCACAAACACTGTCTCAAAAAACAAAAAGAAAAAAAAAAAGAAAAAAAGAGACAGGGTCTGTGTAGTCCCGGTTATCCTAGAATTCCCTAAGTAGATCACTCTGACTCAAACTCTTAAGGAATCCCATGCCTCTACTGCCTTTCCAAATGAGATCAGGACACGGTTAAAAAAAAAAAAATTTTAAGTGTGGTGGTGCACACCTTTAATCCCAGCACTGGGAGGCAGAGGCAGGCGGATCTCTGTGCGTTCGAGGCCAGCCTGGTCTACAAGAGCTAGTTCCAGAACAGGCTCCAAAAGCCACAGAGAAACCCTGTCTCGAAAAACCAAAAAAAAATTGTATGAAATGAGCATGGTGGGGCATGTCTTTTATGGCAGCACTTCAGAAGAGAAAGCAAGATCTCTAAGTTCAAGGCCAGCCAATGTACAAGGAGAGTTCCAGTTCAGCTATGGGGACATAATGAGATTGGGGCAGAGGGGACAGCTCAGCATTTAGGAGTGTGTGCCAGTTTCCATCACTCTTGTTAGGCAGCTCACAACTGCCCGCAACTCCAGCTGGTCTGAGAGCAAAAGTGAAAGAGTTAGCCTCTACATGACCCAGTGCACACACAGAGCATCTAATTATAAAAACAAGCATATATAAAAGTTTTTAAAATGTGGAAACAATAGAAATACCAGGTATTACTGAATTGTGTTCTATTACTACAGCTCTTTAATACAGTTCCTCAAAAGAAAAAAAAATACAGGTCCTAATGTTGTGGTGACCCCTACCATAAAATTATTCACTGCTACTTCATAACTGTAATTCTGCTCCTGTTTTGAATCGTAATGTAAATGCCTGTGTTTTATGATGGTCTTAATGCAACCCTGTGAAAGGGTCGTTAACACCCAGAAGTTGAGAACCATTGGTCTAAATCCAAATGAAATCCACTTTTCACAAGATTTGGAGCACTCCTGTGTCTGTGTCCCTACATTTGGGAGATATAGGCAGAATAACACAAGTAATACACCTAAACCTCTTGCCTGAACTACAAGTTAGTAGCTATCCTTGGCAGCTATCTGAAAAAATAAAAAGCCCATGGATTTAATCCAAGAATTCAGGAAGCACAGGTAGAAGGACCACAGAAAGTATGAAGACAGCCTAGTCTAGGTAGCAAGTTCCACACCAGCCAGGTATACTAAGATCCTATGCCAAAAATAAATAAATAAATAAATAAATAAATAAATAAATAAATAAATGCCAGGCATGATGGTACAGACCTTAAATTTAATCCCAGCACTCAGAAGACAAAGGCAGCAGGCCTTTATGAGTTTAAGGCCAGCCTGGTCTACGTATCGAGCTCTAGGGCAGTGAGGAAGACAGAGAGATTGTCTCAACAACAAATGAACTGAAAACACAGCTAAGAGAGCATACTCTTCGTGCAGAGGACCTGAGAAGCACTCTTATCAGACAGCTCACAGCTACCTAAAACTCCAGCTCCACGGAATCCTAGGCCTTCTTTTGGCAGGTGCACACACATGCGCACACACGTGTACACACACAAACAAGAAACAAATCAGCAGCTGGAGAGATGGCTCAGCGATCACGAGCACTGGCTGCTCTACCAGAGGTGGATTTTAATTCCCAGCCAACTACATAATGGTTCACAACCATCCATAATGAGACCTGGTGCCCTCCTCTGGCCTGCAAGCATACATACAGGCAGAACACTGTTTACATATTATATAAGTAAATAAATCTTTTGTGTGTGTGACTTTGAGACAGGATTTCTCTGTAGCTCTGGAGCCTGTCATGGAACTGGCTCTGAAGATCAGGCTGGCCTTGAAGTTACTGAGATTCACCTGCCTCTGCCTCCAGAACTTTAAATAAATAATAAATCTTTAAAAAAAACAAAGAAAAAAAAACAGTGGCTGGGCAGTAAAGGCAAACACCTTTAATCCAAGCACTTGAGAGGCAGAGGCAGGAGAATCTCTGAGTCGAGGTCAGCCTGGTGTACAGAGGGAATTCCTGGACAGCCAAGGTTACAAACAGAAACTCTGCCTCAAAAAGCTGGGGGTGGGGGACACGGGACAGGTCGACACAGACTGACAGACGGACAAATGGGGAAAAAAAGTTTGATGGTTCAGAATTGCACGATAGTCCTTCCTCTCTACTTTAATTCCACTTTCTTCCCCATTTCCCTCATAACCCCCTTTTCTTCCTTTACCTCCAATACAAAAACACTCCAAATTGTCACTGAACCTAACCTGAGAATACTGTTGACTCCAGCATCATTGTAAGTGTGGTCTAAGATTGTAATTATCATTACATGCTGCTCCTTTAAGTTAAGCATACATATTAAAACCCAATACATCTTCCAATCTCACAGGCATAAGCAGTGTGTTTAGATGCCTGGACTGTGTCCATCAGGTGCACTCTAAAGAAAAGTTTTGGAACTGTTCAGTCATTAAACAAGAAAATAGCCGGGCGGTGGTGGCGCACGCCTTTAATCCCAGCACTCGGGAGGCAGAGGCAGGCGGATCTCTGTGAGTTCGAGACCAGCCTGGTCTACAGAGCTAGTTCCAGGACAGGCTCCAAAAACCACAGAGAAACCCTGTCTCGAAAAACCAAAAAAAAAAAAAAAAAAAAACAAGAAAATAAGTACACTCTGTTTTTGTTTGCTTTTTTGAAACAAGGTTTCACTATATAGCCATGGGAGGCTTGGAACTCAAACTGTAGACTTCAGCAAATTTATAACAATTCTCCTGCTGGGATCACAGGCTGGGATTGCAGGGATGTACCACACCCACCCAGCTAGGAGGCCTTATAAATGCAAATTTAAGTCAGGTGTGGTGGCACAGTGGCACTAGCCTTTTTGCTCAACCAGCATTAAGAAGGCTGAGACAGGAGGATCACTATGAGTCTTAGACCAACCTCAGCTACTTAGTAGGTTACATGTCAGTCAGAGCTATACAGCAAAACCCAGACTCAAAAAAGAAAAAAAATGAATGAATAAAGAAATACAGAAATTTGCTCCTCTACAAAAATTTTTCTATAATATTCTTGAGGCTGAAAAGACTGTTCAGCATTAAGGGCACTTACTGCTTTGGCAGAGCACCTGCATTCAATCCCCAGCACACATGGGGCCTCATAACCAACTCCAGTTTCACTGCATCCATTAACTCTTCTGACCTCCATGGGCATTAGGCACACACATGTACATACAGGCAAACATTCGTACACATAAAACCAAACAAAAAAAAACTTTAAAAGAAAAATATTAATTTTTAAGCTCTAGAAACAATAATGTAGGGCTGGAGAGATGGCTCAGAGATTAAGAAGAGCACTGGCTGTTCTTCCAGAGGACCAGGGTTCAATTCCCAGCACCCGTTTGTCAGCTCACAATCATAACTCCAGTTCCAAAGGACCCCAGACCCTCACACAGACAACACATGCTGGCAAAACACCAATGTTCATAAATAAACTTTTAAAAAAAATGACAGGGGCTGGAGAGATGGCTCAGTGGTTAAGAGCATTGCCTGCTCTTCCGAAGGTCCTGAGTTCAATTCCCGGCAACCAAAATAAGGTATGTTCTAATAAGTATTAAATGTCCAAATGGGGGAGTGGGTTAAGCCCACTTTTTTCCTCAGTGTTGCTTGGGCAGGAAGCTCTCCATTACTGAACCACACACAGTCCTAATAACTTTTTTAGAAACACTATTATATTTTTGTGTGTGCGATGCCACAGAGTATAAGTGGAGGTCAGAAAAATAGCAGGAGCCTAATCTCATTCTACCATGTGGATTCCAGGGATTAAACTCTGGGAATCACACTCGAAAGCGTGTCTTTATCCACTGAGCCATCTCACTGACCTAGGTTTTGTTTTAAATGTGTATGGGTGTTTTACCTGCTGGTACTTTCGTCTATACCACTAGAGGCCTGGTGCTCAAGAAGGCCAAAAGAGGGCATCAGATCTTCCAGAGCTGGAGTGTTCCAGACAGCTATGAGCCATCATGCGTGCTGGGCACTCATCAGCAGTCTTCTTTTTTTTTTTTAAAGATTTATTTATTTCTTATGTATACAGTGTTCTGTCTGTCTGTATCCTTGCTGGCCAGAAGAGGGCACCAGATCTCATTACAGATGGCTGTGAGCCACCATGTGGTTGCTGGGAATTGAACTCAGGTCCTCTGGAAGAGCAGTCAGTGCTCTTAACCTCTGAGCCATCTCTCCAGCCCCCCAGCAGTCTTCTTGAAGAGCAGAAAGTGCTCTTAACCTAAGCTACCTCTCCAGCCATTTTTTTAAATTGCTGTTTGTCCTGGATCTCCTTACACAGACCAGGCTGGCCTGGCCTTGCGGAGATGGCCTGCCTCTGCCCCCAAGTGCTGGGATTAAAGTCAGCATCACCACACCCAGCCCTCTAACAACTCTGTGTTTTTCCTGTAAAGCTTACCTCCTTTTTTTTTTTTTTGGTTTTTCGAGACAGGGTTTCTCTGTGGTTTTGGAGCCTGTCCTGGAACTAGCTCTTGTAGACCAGGCTGGTCTCGAACTCACAAAGATCCGCCTGCCTCAGCCTCCCAAGTGCTGGGATTAAAGGCGTGCGCCACCACCGCCCGGCTTAACTCCTTTTATTTTACTTTATGTGCACTGGTGCGAGGGTGTCAGATCTCCTGGAACTGAGTTTCAGAATATAATTGTGAGCTGCCATATGGGTGCTGGGAACTGAATGAAGTCCTCTGGAAGAGCCACCTCTGCGGTCAGCACCACCTAAAAACTTTTAAAAGGAAAATATTGCCTAGCCTTAACTAAGGCACTTCCTTCTTCAACACAGCCCTGTTCCCACACCTTCATTCCAAACACTTAACTGGGTACCAACTGAAACTCCAGTTCACAAGCAACTATGTCCCTCCGCCAAAAATTCACAAAATCTGGTCCTCAACACCCGCATCAAAGAATTTCAGGAGGGGGCTGGAGAGATGGCTCAGAGGTTAAGAGCATTGCCTGCTCTTCCAAAGGTCCTGAGTTCAATTCCCAGCAACCACATGGTGGCTCACAACCATCTGTAATGGGGTCTGGTGCCCTCTTCTGGCCTGCAGGCATATACACTGACAGAATATTGTATACATAATAAATAATAAATATAAAAAAAAAAAAAGAATTTCAGGAGCACACCTGTGGAGCACACCTGTAGGAGGTAGAAGTGGAAGTAGGGAAATCGGTTCAAGCTCATCCTTGGCTACCCATCAAGCGCCAAGGCCAACCTGGCCTACAAGACCCTGAATTTAAAAAGACAAACTTTCCAATGAATTTCCTTTTATTAAAAAGTACATGGAGTTGAGCTGTACTCAGTTGCAACATCTTCAGCCCTGGTTCAATCACCAGCACCCCCCCCACACACCCCAAAAAGGGAGAAAGAGAAAACAAAAATTATTATTTAAAAGCTGGGCGATGGTGGCGCACGCCTTTAATCCCAGCACTCGGGAGGCAGAGGCAGGCGGATCTCTATGAGTTCGAGGCCAGCCTGGTCTACAGAGCTAGTTCCAGGACAGGCTCCAAAGCCACAGAGAAACCCTGTCTCGAAAAACCAAAAAAAAAAAAAAAAAAAAAAAAAATTATTATTTAAAGAAAAGAGGTAAAAACAACCCAAACATAAACCTTACACATTCTGATTGTGGGAACTCAGAGCTGATAAAATTGGTCGGCTTTGAAAAGAGAGAGGCGGGGCCAGACGGTGTTTAATCCCAGCACTCAGGAAGCAGAGGCAGTCGGATCTCTTTGAGTTCAATGCCAGCCTTGTCTACAAGAGCTAGTTTCAGGACAGGCCTCAAAGCTACAGAGAAACCCTGTCTAGTAAAACAAAAAAAAAGAAAAAAGAAAAGAAAGACAGACTTCTCAGTCAAAACTTGCAAAACTCTCCCATGGGCTTTTTGGTGACATTTCCCACATAGACCTTCCTCTAACTTTTTAAGCTCATCCCCACTTCCCAGCTTGCAAACAGAACAAAAGGACCACAACACTCACTCTGTCAGAAGAGGAGCATATAGGCGCAGACCTGGAATCCCACCCAGCACTTGGGAGTCTGGAGAAGGGGACTACAACAAGTTTGAGGCTATACCCTACACCAGAAAACAGCCTGGCTACAGAGTGAAACTGTCTCAAACAAACATGCATACATCAAGACTGCACTCTGGATTTCAGGTCAACCAGGGCTACATAGTGAGACCATCTCAAACAAATCAAAGTAAAGTCAACGCTAACGTTTAAAAGTTAAAGTCACCCTTTAATCCCAGCACTCAGGAGGCAGAGGCAGGCAGATCTCTGTGAGTTCGAGACCAGCCTGGTCTACAGAGCTAGTTCCAGGACAGGCTCCAAAGCCACAGCGAAACCCTGTCTCGAAAAACCAAAAAAAAAAAAAAAAAGTTAAAGTCACTTTAGACCATGTCTACATTGCAAGACAGTATTATACTTTCTAAATGCATTTTATATCCTTAAGGGGTAAACATCAAAATCAGGCTGAGCGGTGATGGCACACGCCTTTAATCCCAGCACTTAAGAAGCAGAGATAGGCGCATCTCAGTCAGTTTGAAGGCAGCCTGGTCTGCAGACCAAGTTTCAGGACAAGCCCCAAAGCTACAGAGAAACTGTCTCAAAAATAATTAAGTAATAGGTAAATACATAAATAAACAAACTAAAAAATCAGGCCAGAATGATATGCCAGATGCCTGTAATCCCAGCCCTCAAGAGACTGGGGCAGGCAGCACAGTGAAACCTGATCAAATAAAACATACATTAATTAAAATAACCTCATCATTCTTGTAACCATGTACTTCAACCATTTCTTCCAAAATAACAAAACTCATTCAAACTAAGGGAGCCTTCTGAGGAGCAAGCACTTCAACAGTTACTAGGAAAGAGTAGAATCCCTTCTTAAGGAAGCCGCAGATGACCCTGGCTAGTTCAATCCACATGCAAAGAGAGATCAGAGGAAACCAGAGCAGCAGGAAACAGGCAGGAGAAGCAATTACCACAATCCTTTCTCATGGCCTCATTCTCGGCCATGTTACAACTTCCACCCATATTTCAAACAAAACAATCTCCTTTTCCCTGAAATGTTTAGTTTCTGAAGGTCAGAGGCAGCAAGGAAGCAAGGGGGGGGGGTGGTCGGAAGTGTGGGAAAGACACAGGTCAGGCCCTGGGGGTGAGGGGAGGGACCGCTTACAGAACGGAAGAGCCAGAAGTAGGAAAATCAGGCAAAAACATAAGTCAGCAACATAAGCGGAAAGTGCGACACCTTTGCTCGGTAAGACAAATCTTTGCAACAACTGGAAAACAGGCCTAGCCAAGACAAAACACAGTGGATCATCTTCTCCAAAGACTGGAATTTATCCTTTCCTAAAATAGGCAGACACCATACCAAAGAACCAGTCCCATTAAGCTACACTACAGAACTTTAGGTGTGAGATTCAACTTCCTTCTACCTTTATCTGAAAAACCAACACCAAAAAGAACAAGGAAGTGGAGGCACATGCCTTTAATCCCAGCCCTGTGGAGGCAAAGGTAGGTGATTTTCTGTGAGGACAGTCTAACCTACAGGGCATGTTCCAGGACAGCCAGGGCTACAGAGAAAACCTTTCTCATAAAAGAAAGAAAGAGGCAGGCGGATCTCTGGGAGTTCGAGGCCAGCCTGGTCTACAAGAGCTAGTTCCAGGACAGGCACCAAAGCTACAGAGAAACCCTGTCTCGAAAAACCAAAAAAAAAAAAAAAAAAAAAAAAAGGAAAGAAAGAAAGAGTAGGCAACTCAGAGGGAATACCGTACTAACTAACGTGGAACAAAAAAAAAAAAAAAAAAGCTTTACCAACAGAAGAGATATGCGTAAACACTATTCACTTTAAAAAAAAAAAAAGTTCATTGTTAACGGGCACAGCAGCGCTTGTCTGTAATCCATACAGCCTGAGATTCCCACCATAGAAAAACTGAGACAAGAGGCTCTTGAGACGGAAGTCAGCCGTGGTTAGGTAGTGCAACCCTCTCTCAAAAACGACCAAAGAATGACATGCCTTCAAATAAAAGAAGATCTCTGTGTACCTCATGTGGAGACCTTGGAAGAGCTAAATTGTTACTGTATGCATTTGCTGGAGAAAGTCAAAGTGTAGGCAAATGTGCTCCCTGGAAATAAAGTAGAAAAGTGTAGAGGTGGTAAACTTCAGGCCTATGTTAAAGCAGGACACAGCAGGAACGATTCGAAAACAGGAGTCCTGAGTGGTGACAGTTGACATGCCTGGGCAACGAAGACTTAAAATTCAGGGGGAAAGGTAGGAAAACCGAGTATAGTACAGTGATTACAGTGATTCCGCGGTAAAGAAAGCTGAGCTGGAATGCAATCAGGCTAAAAAAAAAAAAATCATCATTTGAATTTCTAACAGCTCGCTTTACAGTTTACAAAGCACACTCTTAGCTTGCGTTAAAGAAAAGAATAAACTGTGACACAACCAGACTACAAGAACAGGCAGGGCACGAGGAAGAAGTTTCAACTGACACCAAAGCCTTCCGCAATGAAAATAAGTAAAACTGAACTATGCCTTCAGGTTAAGTAGGAAAGACTAGAGCGCACAAGTTGGGCTTTAAGACCAGTTCCCAGGACCGGCGCCAGACGTGAAAGCGGAAAGGTGGTCAGGATGAAGGAGACAGCGTGGCGGGGGACCGAGGTGGGAGAGAAAACCACACCCTCCAGGACAGAAACCCGGGGGGGGAGGGGAAGGCGCCCCCTGGGGCTGGGTGGGGCCCGGCCAACTAGGATGGGGGGGCAGAAACACAGGGCAACGTGAGCGGGAGAGGAAGGAGGGTACCCAGGCCTGGACACACTAAGGAAACCAGAAGCCAGCGAGGGAAGCTCGGCCCGGTCCACCCCAGTAGACCCTGAGGCATCCCAAAGAGGGTTGGGAGTTCTGAAAACCTTAGCCCAGGTCTAGAAAGCACAGACTGCAGGTTTCAGGACCCTGAAAGAGCGACCGAAAGGACAGGGGGACAATTTACCGCTGCTGCTCTCGTTGGACTCGGGACCCGCCGCCGCCGCCGCCGCTCGTTACCTGCCAATGTGCCTCTTACAAAGCGGCGGCGGCGGTAGAGGCGGCCCTGCCCGTCACGTGATCCCTACGTCACGAGTGGGGCGGAGCCAACACTAGAAACTTTAGCCCGTCTACCCTGCTGGAAAGTACTACTCTGGCAGCTGGGCGGGGGGGTTTATGTGGAAGCTCTGGAGAAGCTGCCATTGCTCGCGGTTGGAGTTTCAGGGTCGTTTTATCCGCTATCTACAGGGACTCCACTTCTAGAGCGTCTGTCGCGCTATGATGACGTCAGACACCGCAAGTTACTCGCATGCGGCCGCCTCTGTCATCACGTGACATGGTCCAACCACTCAAAGCAAGCCTGGCCTCTAGTGGTTGCCGGAGTGAACTACAATTCCCAGCGTGCTGCGCGGCAAAAAGCAATGCATAAGACCGCCTTTTCCCGTCGATTTCGTAGATGGAGCTCCAGACTCTGGCTACTCCAAGTAGGGTAGCGCGGGCACCAGTGGCTGCCATCTGCCAAGGGAATCAACGTGGTTCCTGCTGGGAAGTGTAGTCCTGGCGGAGAGTGAATCCTGCTACCACGTTGCGGGACTGGCGCTCCGCCCTGCCCTTTGCGCGGGAAAACGCCAACGGCTAGCTGCTGAGTCGGGACGCCGCCGAGAACGTCCTCCGGCTGATGGGCCTCGAGACCTCAGTGTAGTCAAAGGCGCATTGCGCTCTGCATTCCCAACACTCTTCTTCAGGACACGACTAACGTTTTTTGAACGTCTACCCGATGTCCGAGGTTTATAAAATCGTATTCTAGCCCAAGAGGTTGGGTTGACCCGTTTTTCGCGATAAGGAAAGGGAGACTTAACCTCTTGGCATAAGAGACCCAAATAGGGTTTTGCCTTTAGAAGTTACCTGAGCCATCTCTTAGCAAAGATGTTAACCTCAGGGGATTAAGCACAAAGAATGTTTTTTGTTTGTTTTGGTTGGGGTGGATGTGAGAGGTTGGTTGGTTTTTCTGTTTGGTTGTTTTGGCTTTTTTGAGATGTGGTTTCTCTTTGTAGCCCTGACTGCCCTGGAACTCTTTCTTTAGACCATGCTGGCCTCGAACTCAAAGGTGCCTCTGCCTCCGGTGTGCTAAGATTAAAGGCAGGCGCCACCACCTCCCGACTCAAGTAATGATTAATAGTTGAAGGCCTGGCGGTGGTTACCCAGGACCTTAATCCCAGTACCCTGGAGGCAGAAGCAGTCAGATCTCTTGAGTTCGAGGCCAGCCTGGTCTACAAGAGCTAGTTCCAAGACAGACTCCAAAGTTACAAAGAAACCACCGTATCTTAAAAAACCAAGAAAAGAGCTGGGCGGTGGTGGCGCACGCCTTTAATCCCAGCACTCGGGAGGCAGAGGCAGGTGGATCTTTGTGAGTTCGAGACCAGCCTGGTCTACAAGAGCTAGTTCCAGGACAGGCTCCAAAACCACAGAGAAACCCTGTCTCGAAAAACCAAAAAAATAAAATAAAAATAAAAAACCAAGAAAAGGAAGAAGTAGAAAACAGTTTCATTCCAGCGCAGACTAACCTAGCCTCATCATACTGTCTACAGAGGCCTCTTACAACACCAACTGCTGGGTTTACAAGAAAGAGCAACCCACCATGCCTTGTTAATAAAATTAGTTTCAAATAATTTTTTGAAAAATGTTTAATACATTTGGATATGCACCATGTATGTGCCTAGTTTCAGATCCCCTGAAACCGGAATTTGAAATGGTTATAATCCACCTTCTGGGTGCTGAGAATCAAGCCAACATCCTCTGGCAGAACTAGTGCTCTAAACATCTGAGCCATTTCTCCAACCCTATTTAAGTTCTCATTGACTGGGTTGTTGACGTCAGGGCCGAGAATATAGTTCAGTGGTATTATGCATACTAAGCAGGCACAATGCCTAGCACCAAAAAAAATACATTTAAACATAATACAATGTAAATACGTGTGTGTGGTTTATTTAGGTATATCCACAACTTTGGAATCCAGCAAACACTGCCTCCATTTTGAGTTTTCTTGGATTGTGACAATTAAATTATGTAGCAGGGTGTGTTGGTGCACGCCTTTGATCCCAGCACTCAGGAGGCAGAGGAAACGAATCTCTTAGGGCCAGCCTGGTCTACAGATCCAGGACAGCCAGGGTTATGCAGATAAACCCTGTACTGAAAAGACAGCGAGAGATTATGTAAAGTATCTGCATAGCACACAATAAACCCTCAACGAACAGAATTATGTTCACATCCTATTGTACCCATGAAGTGCATCTGGTTTGACTAAAGTAGAAAGGAAATTAGCTTATACTTCTGATACAGAGATACTCACCAACTTGCTAGTTACTAATTGACATAGTCTATTTAAATTACTTGGCTAGGGGGCTGGAGAGATGGCTCAGTGGTTAAGAGCATTGCCTGCTCTTCCAAAGGTCCTGAGTTCAATTCCCAGCAACCACATGGTGGCTCACAACCATCTGTAAAGAGGTCTGGCGCCCTCTTCTGGCCTTCAGGCATACACACAGAATATTGTATACATAATAAATAAATAAATATTAAATTACTTGGCTAAAACAATTGAAGTTTTAAACAGTCCTGCCCAGTTCAAGGGAAGCCTTTGTTTTTCTGCCTGAATTGATCAAAGAATGCTCAGGGTGTACCTCTAACAGTAAGAACTTATCCTGATTATTTATATGTAGATACATCTTATCTCTCTTGACTTGGACAGTTCAGTCTCTGTTTTGTTTAGTTTTTTGTTTTGGGGGGGTTTGTTTTGGTTTTTCAAGACAGGGTTTTTCTGTAGGTTTGAAACCTGTCCCTGGAACTTACTTTGTAGACCAGACTGGCCTCGCCTCGAACTCACAGAGATTCTCCTGCCTCTACCTCCCAAGTGCTGGGATTAAAGGCATGCGCCACCATCGCCCGGCAAGAATTTGTAATTTTTGCCAGGAGATGATGGGCCACACCTTTAATCCCAGCACTCGGGAGGCAGAGGCAGGCGGATCTCTTTGAGTTCGAGACCAGCCTGGTCTACAGAGCTAGTTCCAGGACAGGCTCCAAAGCCACAGAGAAACCCTGTCTCAAAAAACCAAAAAAAAAAAAAAAGTTACAAATTCTTGCCAGGTAGTAGTGGCACATGCCTTTAATCCCAGCACTTGGGAGGCAGAGGCAGGCGGGATCTCTGTGAGTTTGAGACCAGCCTGGTCTACAAGAGTGAGTTCAAGGAAGCCTCTGCTTCCCAAGTTCTAAGATTAAAGACGTGCATCACCACTGCCAGGCTATGTTAAAATCTTTTAAGAGCCTTGACATAATACTTCACAATACAATGTTTTATGTGCTAAATGAAAAAAAGTAAGACTGGGAGAAAATGGATTAGCAGATGTTCCTAGCAGCGCAAATTATGTGAGCCCCAGGGAGAAAGAAGTAAATTTAGTTTGTCTAAAGGGACAATGCTTTCGGAATCAGTGTGACCATGATACAGGTATCACTGGTATCTGTGCAGTGTTTTGCATGTCAAGCTAAAGAATTTATTTTCTCTTTCCTCCAGTTACTAATCCCATAAGAATCTGATGTCAGTAGGGGTCTCTAGAAGCAGAAACGTCTCCTTAGAGACCCTGGGGATTAAGCTCTAATGGTAGAGTGACAGGTGGTGTGGCGTTGGTGAGAAAGCTGCCCCTTCAGATCCTTTGCTGCTGCTGTAGCACGGTTGTGCCAGCCTGAGGACGGGCCAGCTGACTACTTCTTCCCGGACTACTCACTCGTCAGCATTGTTTCAACCAGCGCAACCTTTCTATGGGGTTTCTGAGATTCCCTGATGTCACTGCCAGAAGAATGCCGCTCTGATCAGGTTGAGCCATTTCCAGCACAACTGTTTGCTAAGGGGGAAAGAAAGGCTCAATAGCGTGTTCAGTCTGACCTTGATGTTCCTCCAGACCAGTGCTCATCTCCCAGCAGCTCAGAGACCTGTTCCTGGGCCAAAGAACAAAGTGGATACACCTGTTTTCTTGCTAAAGCAAGACCAAATATGCCTGGTAGTTAAGGATAAACCAAATCTTTGCTGACGTGGGCTCTAATTTAGGGAAATTGTGAGTAGGTCATCCATACGAGACGTGAGCTCTGAGCTCATCTCCAGCTCCTAGTAGGAAGGAAATAACATCCTTTTTTTAAACTTTTTTTTTCTTTTCTGTGTGTTTCTTGATTTTGTTTTGTTTTTGAGACAGGGTCTCAGTATGCAGCCCTAGCTGTCCTGAACTCACTATGTAGACCATGCTGGTCTTAAATTCACAGAAATCCATCTGCCTCTGATGCCCAGTACTGGAGTTAAATGTGTCCAGCTTTGTATTGTCTTGAGACAGGATCCTACTAAGTAGGCCAATCAGTCCTCCAGCCTTGGCCCCGAAATGCTGAGATTACATGTGTGAACCATAAACTACCTTTTGAAATAAGGTCTTGTGTATCCCATCCAGAAACTCTGATGTGTAAAATGCTAGGACTATAAGTGGTTTTATGTGGCTCTGGGATCAAACCCAGGGCTTCATACACGCTAGATGAGTACTCTTCCAACCGAGCTACATCCCTAGCCCTACCTCACCTCTACTTTAGAGAAGGGCAGCTGTTATCCCTGCTCTTCGCCTGCCCCTTGGCAAGAGCCAGCTGTTTGCCAAATAAACACCTATACACCTGGGCCATGGTGGCACAAGCCTTTAATCCCAGCACTAGGGAGGCAGAAGCAGGCAGATCTCTGTGAGTTCAAGATCAGTCTAATTTACATAGTTCCAGGGCTATGTAGAGAGACTTTTTTCTTTTTTGCTGGGGTGTGGGGTCTGTAGCTTTGGAGCCTGTCCTGGAACTAGCTCTTGTAGACCAGGCTGGCTTCAAACTCACAAAGATTAACCTGCCTCCGCCTCCCGAGTGCTGGGATTAAAGGTGTCTGCCACCACTGCCTGGCGAGATTTTTTTCTTTCTTTCTTACATAGCTAGATCTATTCTCACAACATATTACATTCAGAAGTATAAAGAGGTCAGCAGTGAGAGCATCAGAAGGGGAACTAGCAACTGCTGTGGCTGAAGGAACTCTCACTCATGGCACAAACCGAGATCCTGAAGTTCAAACATTTGTTCTTTTGAGACAGGGCCTTTTAACTATTATTAGGTTGGCTACTAGCTTGCCATATGACCAAGACCCTTCTCTCTTCTGATTTTTATTTTATATAACAAAGGGGTTTTATTGTAAACAATCTTAGGATCATCTGTAGCTCCGGTTGAAGAAATTGTAGCCTACCTCTAGTTTATAAGAGCCTTTCCTTTCGGGAAAGCAGAGGTGTTTGACACCTGAGTGGCTCCGGACACAGCCAGGTGGATTCTGTCCAAAGTGGACTCAGTCCAAAGAACAAAGTTAAAACTAATTGTCAGTCTTGGCCTCATTCAGTCTGGGAAAACTTCTTTGGGGCCAAAATTTTCCGGGTGGAACTCTATTCATTTGAGTGACAGCTCCAGGTGCTGGTCAATTCTGGCTGCTTAGTTTAGAAGTGGGTGGGATGGTGGCGTTCTGGGACACCAGGGGAAAAGGGTGCCTTTTTCTTTGTTTTAATGGAGAGAAATGGGGAAAGAAAGCAGAATTAGAGAGAGATAGAAGCATGATTCATAAAAATCAATAGGAAAAAAGAACAAGCTCCTGACATTTTGTGACAGGAAAAGATAAACACTAACAGAGCTGGGTAGAAAATAAAGCCTGGGTTCAGGCCTGGAAGGTGCCTCAAGGCAAGAAGCTAAAGGCACTAACTGCCAAGTCAGAAAACCTGAGTTCCATCCATGGACCCACGTAGTAGGAAAATGATTTCTTCAAGTTGTCTCAGACTTGTGCCATTACACATCCCAACCCCCCAGATATAATCACTGATAATAAGTTTATTAATATTTTAAAGCATATTTTTATAGCTAGAAATTTTCTTGGAAATGACTGTGTTGAAATGAACACATTGTAGCACAGAGGGAGGTATTTGTTGCCTTTCCTCTACCAAATCTGTTTTTCTGAGACATTGTCTCATGTAGCCAAGATCTGTTTTGGAATTTCTGACCCCCCTGATTTGACCTCCCAAATGCTGAGATTACAGGCATTCTCCACTACGTTTGGTTTTCTAATGAATCCAAGACTTCATGCCTTCCAGGTAAACTCTATCAACTGAGCCCACTAACTATTTATTTGTTTGTTTCTTTGTTTATTTTGAGGCAGGGTCTCTCTACACAGCCCTGGTTGTCCCAGAACTCACACTTAGACTGGATGTGCCTCAAACTCAGAATAGAGATACTCCTGCCTCTGCCTCCAGAGTGAGCCACCAGCCTGGTTTATTTTCCTTTGTGTTTCTCCTCCACCCAACCACCCACCCCAGCTGAACCAAAGGCCTTAGGTTTACTAGGCAATTGCCCTACCACTGAGCTAAATCTCTCCAACCCCCACAACTAATTCGTAACACTGAGATACTTGGAATATGCACACTTCTTCTCACAAACCCAAATGTTCAATCAAGTTAGGTGGACAGACTTTTCTGCTCAGGCCCATGTTCTTGTTGAGTTGCTTATGATTTTTTTGAAACAAGGTCTCGTGTAACTCAATTTGCTTTTGAACCAGATGTAACCAAGAGAGACTCCTGATCCTCAACCATTGTCTCCCAAGGGCAGGGATTACTGATGTGTGCCACAAGGCATGAGCCTTGAACTCACGATGTAGGTCATTAGCCAGGTCTTCGATTGGCTGCCATCTTCTTGCTTCTGCACCTAGAATGCTGGGATTACAGGCATGCAGCCTCATGCCCAGATCTTTGTGGTTGAATTCCATAAGCATTAAATGGTCACCTTGTTACCAACTTAGAACCAAAGACCTCTTACAACATCATCTTCTCCTGGGGATATTTATATACGAAGGAACAAAAGCACAGAGAAGTTAGGTAACTTGCTCAAAGTCTCACTGACAGATCTCTGGGATAGTAGACATCCTATCACTCAGAAACCATCTAAACATTGATGGATATTTGATAAAGAAAACGTTACAAGAGCTGGCCAAGTACCTCAGGGCCATTTTTCAAGGAAGAGACTAGATGACTATATGGGTCACAGAGGACAACAAAGGTGGGATGACGACGTGCAATGGAGGTAGATAAACCCTTCCCTGTTCCTCTCCTTACTCCTGCAGCTGGTCCTGACTACTCCACCTCCCAAGTGCTGGCATTCCAGGCTTCTCCTCCCGCCATTTGCTGAATTTCAACAACTTGCAGTTTACAACCTTAATTTTGCCTTGAAGTGTGTAACACAGTAAACTTCTGGGGAACTAAGGTAACTGTAAAACTTTAGAAACTTGCCAGACCTCCCTGTACTAACGAAGCAGAGCTAAGACAGGCATGATGGTAGATGCCTGTCACTGTAGCACTGGAGAGGCTGAGGCAAAGGACTGCTGTGAGGTCCAGACGTAAGGGCTGCACAGGGAGCCACTGTCTAGAGAAGGAGACTGAAAGGGTGGGATTTCTCAGCGAGGCTGCTTTGCTCTATGGCCCAATACTCCATACAGACCCTGCCGTCAAGAAACCTAAATCTAGGCCAGGTGGTGGTGGCACAAGCCTTTAATCCCAGCACTTGGGAGTCAGAAGCAGACGGATCTCTGTGGGCTTGAGACCAGCCTGGTCTATAGAGTGAGTTCCAGGACAGCCAAGGCTACACAGTAAAAACCCTGTCTCCAAACCCCACCCTGGAATGATCTGCTCTGTCCCTTTAAGAGAAAAGTCATGCCCAATCTGATCTTCAGCTTTCAACCTGAGTCCCTTCCTTTTCCATCTCCATCTTGAAAAGGCAGCTTCTGTTTCTCCCCACTTCTCTCCTTCCCCACTTCTGTTTCTCTCTCTCTGCCCCTCTCTCTGCTCTTCTCCCGTCTCCCCTTCCTTTCCATAATCCAATAAATAAATATCCAACCTCACTCTGCATGGCCTGCCCATCTGTCTGTCTCTCCTGGTGGAACTCACTGCCCCTTGTGGCCCCTGTAGCCACTTAGGGAACTGTGATGTCCCTCCCTGCCTGGGACTGGATGCTCTCAGGACCCCCTGCCAGGGACCTGCAGCATTTTACTTAATCTATTACACACCCCACCTCACCCCACCACCCAGAAAAAAAGAAAAAAAGAAAGAGGGGCTGGAGAGATGGCTCAGAGGTTAAGAGCACTGACTGCTCTTCCAGATGACCTTTGTTCAATTCCCAGCAACCACACAGTGGCTCATAACCATCTGTAATGAGATCAGGCACCCTCTTCTGACCTGCAGGCATACATGCAGATAGAACACTATATTCATAGTTAATAAATAAATCTTAGCCGGGCGGTGGTGGCACACGCCTTTAATCCCAGCACTTGGGAGGCAGAGGCAGGCGGATCTCTGTGAGTTCGAGACCAGCCTGGTCTACAGAGCTAGTTCCAGGACAGGCTCCAAAGCCGCAGAGAAACCCTGTCTCGAAAAAAAAAACCAAATAAATAAATAAATAAATAAATAAATCTTAAAAATAGCAATGGAAACTAGAAACAGACATTACCTGAGACTTGACTTTGAAAATCACTTCTTCAAGCTGGGCAGTGGTGGTGACACCTTTAATCCCAGTACTCAGAGGCAGAGGCAGGCAGATCTATGCAAGTTGGAGGCCAGCCTGGTCTACAAGAGCTAGTTCCAGGACTGGCTCCAAAGCTACAGAGAAGCCCTGTCTCAAAAAACAAAAAAAGGAAAGAAAAAAAAAAAGAAAGAAAAAAATCACTTCTCCAGAGACTTCCTAATTAGCAACAGATTTTTTTATTTCATTTTTTATTTATTTATTTTTTAAAATATTTCAGGCAGGGTTTCTGCCTGCCTCTGCCTCCCAAGTGCTGGGATTAAAGGCCTGCACCACTACCAGACAGCAACAACAGATTTCTTAAGAAAAGACAGATCTCCTTGGCTATTTAGGGTCTTGATCCAGAACCCCTCCACTTCCCTTCCCTGCCCTGAGGCTTACAGAGTCTGAAGTGGAGTCAAGACTCTCAAGAAGCAAGTTAAACCAGTTCCTCCAGGCCTGGACCTGCCCTGCAGGAGAAGAGCCCTACTGTAAACCCTTTCAACCTTAGCCACAACCAGCTGCAGAGGCACAGGGAAGAGATACTGCAAGGAACACACAGATTAGCATCCATCTCTACAGACAGACAGGAGCCCAACTGGTTCTTTAGTGCTGTGATCCCCTTGAGTAAAACGGACACTCAGACTGCCTCTGCCTTGTTCCGCAAGATGGTAGCCGATACCTCAGATGTTCCTACTGGACAGCTCAGCTCCTCAGATTCTAAGGGAGCCCAGTTTTCTGTTTCTCCCCCCAGGTAGCTCAGGTCCCCTGAGTCCTATGGAAAAGCCACATTTTCCTTCAGTGGCTGGCCTCTTGCCTAACTGTGGTTCGGTACTCGATTATACAGGATGGACTACACCCAGAGGGAATGACCAGGCATCACGGCAGTCTGGATAAAGGCCTGGAGGGAGCCTTGGGGTTTGAAGCTGTGTGTTAGTTATCTCTAATCAGTTCCTCCATTCCTTGCTGCTCGTGGTTATTGTGACTGAGTTAAAATGAAGATCTCCCATTTCCCCAGGACTGTAAAACCCACTCTAAAATCTCAATGACTCAGTTTGTTCGAAGCCTGAAAAATGCCTTACAGAAGCACTTTATTCCCTGATCAAAGAGGGTCACACCAGCCCAGAGAGGTTTAATGAAGTGCTTACTTACAGTCAAACAGCTACCTAGAGACTTGAGAGACTTGGGAGACTGAATCAGACTTGCAACTTCAAGGACAGTTTGTAGTGCAACCCTATTTTAAAAATCAAAGTTGGTGGGGCTGGAGAGATGGCTCAGTTGTTAAGAGCATTGCCTGCTCTTCCAAAGGTCCTGAGTTCAATTCCCAGAACCATCTGTAATGAAGTCTGGTGCCCTCTTCTGGCCTGCAGGCATATATGTAGACAGAATATTGTATATATAATAAACAAACATAAAAAAAAAGTTAGCCATAATGGTGCATGCCTTTAATCCCAGCACTTGGGGAAAGTAGTAGAATCTCTTGAGTTTGAGGCTAGCCTGGTCTTAGAGAGAGAAGAGCTGCGTTTCTTCTGGGACCCGCACAGTGAAAGGAAGGCACTGACTCCCACAGGTTGTCCTCTGACCTCCACACGTGTGCTGAGACACCCTCCCCCCAAAAAACAGTAATGAGTAATTGCAAACTCATCATACCTTATATATAAAAAAATACCAAACAGAATAGAAGAGCATTACCCCAAACCCCAACCACTACGAGAATCAACCTTGGATGCAGTGCTCTTTCTCCAGGGCTGGAGAGATGGCTCAATGGTTAAGAGCACTGACTGCTCTTCCAGAGATCCTGAGTTCAATTCCTAGCAACCACATGGTGGCTCACAACCATCTGTAAAGAGATCTGGTGCTCTCCTCTGGTGTGGGGGCATACATGGGGGCAAAATGTTGTATACATAAGAAATAAATCTTTAAAAACATACTTTCAGCCAAACTCCCACAAAATTCCATTCATTAGAAGTGGGTAGGTTTTTCGAGACGGGGTTTCTCTGTAGCTTTGGAACCTGTCCTGGAACTAGCTCTTGTAGACCAGGCTGGCCTCGAACTCAGAGATACGCCTGCCTTGGTGAGGCACGTTCTCCACTGTGACTGGGAATGGCTGGGCCACTGTTGGCTTGGGGGCCTGCAAGAGGCCCCTCAAGGAGTTTCCCGATGATATTGGGTTGCCCTGTCTGTCTGTTGTTGACCTGCATTCGTTGGACCAATACCAGCCTTTACCACATCTCCTACATATACCTGAAGACCGAGGTCTCCTATTTTTGTCATTCCCAGAGGAGATATTATTCCTAGAAATTCTTTGTCTGCAATCCCTTTTAAGGTGTCCTAATTTTCCATAATTAAAACACCTGGCAGTTTGATGTCTCCTCATTGCTTTGGAAATTGCTTCTCCTACCCAAGATTCATTATTATAGCTAAACGTCTCAACATTCATTGTATGCTGAATCCATTCATCCATAGGTGCTGATCTAGACTTTAAAGGCCCAATTATCTTTTTGCAATCTATGTTTGCATTTTTGAAAGCTAGAGATTCAAGAAGTATTCGTCTAGCTTCTGGGTCTGTTACCCCTATGTCCAGAGCCTTAATTAATCTTTGCAAAAAGTCAATAAAGGGTTCTCTCTGTCCCTGCCTAATCCTAGTATATGATTTAACCCTTTTTTGCTGGATCTTGTATTCTATTCCAAGCATTTAAAGTTGCTTGGTAACATAGACACAGTACTTCATCATCATAAAGAGCTTGGACCTGTGGATCAGCATATTCTCCTGCACCAAGAATTTGATCTTGGGAAACCTCCACACCTTTTGCTCTTCCTTGCTGTTCCATATGGGATTAAAGGTGTGCACCACCACTGCCCAGCAGGTAGCCCATTTCTTGCATAGTAAGATCCATTTGGCTTTATTTTCTTTTTCTTTTTTTCTTTTCTTTTCTTTTTTTTTTTTTTTTTTTGGTTTTTCGAGACAGGGTTTCTCTGTGGCTTTGGAGCCTGTCCTGGAACTAGCTCTGTAGACCAGGCTGGTCTCGAACTCACAGAGATCCGCCTGCCTCTGCCTCCCGAGTGCTGGGATTAAAGGCGTGTGCCACCACCGCCCGGCTGGCTTTATTTTCTTATTGTCATCAGTGCTATTTTTCAGTGCTGGGTACTAGGGAAGTACTCTAGCTCCGAGCTACATCCCTAGTACCCATCTGGCATATTATGTGTGTGTGTGTGTGATGTGTGTAGGTTCACGGGTGGCATGGTGCACATGTGGAAGGCACAGGACAACTCTATGGTTCTCTCTTTCCACCTTTACATTGGGTTCTGAACGGTTTTTATCTTTTTTTTTTTTTTTTTTGGTTTTTCGAGACAGGGTTTCTCTGTGGCTTTGGAGCCTCGTTTTTTATCTTTTGAGCCATCTTGCTAGCCCCTGTATTTTTGGTTTGAGACAGGGTCTCATACAGCACAGGCTGACTTCTAACTCTTGGCGATGCTTCTCTTTTGGGCTCATATGTGCTGGGATTACAAGCATGTCGTAATACCTGGCTTCTTGTGTGGTTTTATTTTTTTCTTTTTTTTATCTTGTGTGGTTTTTTTTTTTGTTGTTGTTGTTGTTTTGTTTTTTTTTTGTTTTTCGAGACAGGGTTTCTCTGTGGTTTTGGAGCCTGTCCTGGAACTAGCTCTGTAGACCAGGCTGGTCTCGAACTCACAGAGATCCGCCTGCCTCTGCCTCCCAAGTGCTGGGATTAAAGGCGTGCGCCACCACCGCCCGGCTTCTTTTTTTTTTTTTTTTTTTTTTTTTGGTTTTTCGAGACAGGGTTTCTCTGTGGTTTTGGAGCCTGTCCTGGAAACTAGCTCTTGTAGACCAGGCTGGTCTCGAACTCACAGAGATCCGCCTGCCTCTGCCTCCCGAGTGCTGGGATTAAAGGCGTGCGCCACCACCGCCCGGCCACCGCCCGGCTTCTTGTGTGGTTTTAAATGATACACTTTTGAGAAGCTTTGCGCATATGTATGCCTTTGTACATCAATCTGTACAGAAAGCATAGGGTGGATCATTGCCCCAGTACAAAAGCTTCCTTGATGCGGTACTAGAACGCTGCTTGCCTTGCCCTTCCCCCAAGGCCCATGAACAGGATTCATAGGGTTGGGGAGGTAGATCAGGGATAGAGGCCTGAGTCAACTGCACCCTGAAATGAAGAGTTTTATAATGCATATCTCTAGGGGCGGCTTTTTTTCCTTCCAGGATTCCATTCAGGAGAGGTGCCCCAGAGTTTGGCTAAGATCTAGCTCCCCCTACTGGGAATGTGATGGATTCCTTAACCTCACAAAGCTAAACAGACAATGTAGTTTCCTAAGAAGCTTGAAGCACAGAAAACTCTCCTTCGGGTTTTTCTTTCCTTCTTTCTCCTCTTCTTGCGATACAGTAACAGGGTCTTGCTATGCAGCTCTGGTTGGTCTGGACCTGCTATGTAGTTGATGTTGACCTTAAGCTTCTGACAATTTACCTGCCTTTCCCAAATACTGGGATTACACGATGTGCCACTGCACCCAACTGGAGGGTGGCAAAAGCACATCTGCTGCCCAGAGAGCAGCTATTGGCAAATCTAGTGTCGATATCTTGGCTCTCTGTGTATAGACATATGTGATTCAACAGTGCAGAAAGAGGAGAGGGAAGGAGCAGAAGAGAGAGAGAATGCTTTCATTGTAATCATTTTATATGGGGGTCTTTAGGGTTTTATTTAACCTAGGCTAACTAAGAATGACCTTGATCTTTTTGTTTTCCCAGACAGGTTCTCTCTGCAGTAGCCTTGGCTGTCCTGGAACTCTCTACAGTCCAGGCTGGCCTCAAATTCAAAGATCTGATAGTCTCTGCCTCCAGGACCTTAAATTTCTGATCCTTCTGCCTTTGTGTGCAAGGCTAGAAGTAGGTGCCACCCACCGCAGCACCCAGTATGCTATACTAGGGACTGAACTCAACTTACAGTCCTCCTGCCTCAGTTTCTCCAATGGTAGACTACAAGAGTGTGCCACAGTCCTGCCTTATTTTGGGGAAGAGTTGTTTGCTGTTTTATTTATTTATTTTTGTTTTGTTTTTTTGAGACAGGGTTTCTCTGTAGCTTTGGAGCCTGTCCTGGCACTAGCTCTTTTTTTTTTTTTTTTTTTTTGGTTTTTCGAGACAGGGTTTCTCTGTGGCTTTGGAGCCTGTCCTGGAACTAGCTCTTGTAGACCAGACTGGCCTCGAACTCACAAAGATCCGCCTGCCTCTGCCTCCCGAGTGCTGGGATTAAAGGCATGCGCCACCACCGACCGGCTGCTGTTGTTTTATTTGTGGTGGGGATTAAATCTAGGCCCTGGTGCATGCTTGACAAAAGTGCTTTATAATTGGACAATTGGACTCTGTTCCTAGCCTGTCTTTTTTTGGGGGATGTCTTTGACATAGGGTTTCCTTGTGTTACTTTGGAGCCTACCCTGGAACTCGTTCTGTAGACCAGGCTGGCCTCGAATTTACAGAGATCTGCCTGCCTTTGCCTCCCAAGTGCTGGGATTAAAGGTGTGCACCACCACTGCCTGGCTTCCCTGTCTTTGTGTGTGACTCTATGAGACAAGATTATATGGGTCAGCACTTACCATGTAGATTGAACTACTCTCAACCTTGTGAGATCCACTTGCTTATTCTCTTAGTGCTGGGATTACAGGTGAATGTTACCATATGCAGCTGATCTCATTACAGATGGTTGTGAGCCACCATGTGGTTGCTGGCTGGGAATTGAACTCAGGACCTCTGGAAGAACAGCCAGTGCTCTTAACCACTGAGCCATCTCTCCAGCCCATGCAGCTGATTTTCTGAGGCTATTTCGGCTACCTTTAGCTACTCAAGGCAACTACCTACTCACCCTGCCTCAGCCTTCTCCTTCCAACACTGGGATTACAGGTGTGGTGCCATGCCTGGTTGCTGGGCTAAGCACTTCCTTTTTTTTTAATATTTATTTATTTATTATGCATACAATATTCTGTCTGTGTGTACGTCTGCAGGCCAGAAGAGGGCACCAGACCTCATTACAGATGGTTGTGAGCCACCATGTGGTTGCCGGGAATTGAACTCAGGACCTTTGGAAGAGCAGGCAATGCTCTTAATGCACTTCCTTCTTCACAGACACGATCTGTCCAGTGTTGCCATCTGGCTAGTACTAGACAGCCAACCATAACCATCTGTGCTGGCATGCCTGCCTAGAGTATCTGCTAATTCCCAGAGATAAAACATCCGGGTTAAGCAGGACGGTGGTGGCGCACGCCCTTAATCCCAGCACTTGGGAGGCAGAGGCAGGTGGATCTCTGTGAGTTCGAGACCAGCCTGGTCTACAAGAGCTAGATCCAGGACAGGCTCCAAAACCACAGAGAAACCCTGTCTCGAAAAAAAAAAAAAAAAAAAAAATCCGGGTTAATGGAGACATTTCTGATAGACTAGGCGGTATTAACAAGAGCCCTGCCTACCAACCTCTCACAACTGCTCATGTCATAGTTACTAGTTAAATGAGTAGTTTAGGAACTTTAAATAAAGTCAATGATCCTCCAGTATCTTTTATCTTTTTTTTTTTAGACAGGGTCTCACGTAACCAAGACTGACTTCTGATCACTATCCTGCCTCACCCTCCCCAGTGCCGGGATTCTAAGTATGTGCTACTATACCCAGCTTTCTTGTTTTTGTACTGAAGATTGAACCCAGTTGTCGTAGTTTGAAGAAACATGCCCACCTCAACTCCCTGTTTTTCTCCACTACCATTTCTTTTTTTTTCTTTTTTTGGGTTTTCAAAACAAGGTTTCTCTGTAGCTTTGGAGCCTGTCCTGAAACTAGCTCTTGTAGACAAGGCTGGCTTTGAACTCAGAGATCCGCCTGCCTCTGCCTCCAGAGTGCTGGGATTAAAGGTGTGTGCCACCACCAGGCTCCACTACCATTTCTAACATAATTCTGGCGATCAGCAAGAAAAGAAGACTCGACTGGGAGGAGTGGAGCGAGGGGAAACTGCAGTCGGGATGTAATGTATAAGAGAACAATAAACTCAAACTCTGAAATCCTCAAGATGGCTCAGTGGGGAAAGGCACTAGCTACAAGAGCCTGGTCACCCAAGGTCAGTCTCCTGCAGTCAGAACCTACAGTGGAAGCAGCGAACAGACACCCACAAGCTGTCCTCTGATGTCCATCCCTGGGCCACACATGTACTTGCACACATGCATATGTGCACCCATATATGTAGAACACTTGTACACTCACTGACACATTATACTACAATACACACACACACACACACACACACACACACACACACATCTGCACCAGCAACAAAAGAAAGGTGCCAACCAGTGAAGGGGCTCCTTTTGCCATAAGCAGCTGTACAGCTGGAACCAATCCCTTCTCTCTCAGTCCAAACTCGCTGTTGGCAGATGGCACCTAGGGGTGGATGTCCTTTCTCAAGAATCCATGTTAGTACCCAAGCCATTGGATTATGGAGGCAGGAGGAGTTAGTTTAAGGCTAGTGATGGAACTACACTAACAACTTTTACAGTAATAACTTTTGTATTCTCAGTGTAACAGACTACAGGATGAACAGGCTAGCGTTGAAGATGTTTACCGGGACCCAAATCTCACCAGGGCAATCAGCTGTGCTATTGGCAAATACCCTCACCACAAAATAGCTGAGATAAACCATTTATGAGGTCCGAGACCTTTTGCTTTATGTTTTTGATTGAATCTCACTGTGTAGCTCTGGCTGGCCTATATCTACTTCTGCTCCTGGATGCTGGGATTAAAGCCAGGTGCTTCCATGTCCAGCCTTTTGGTATTGTTATTTTTGTTGTTTTGGGAGACAAGGTATTGTGGAGCTTAGGCTAGCTTTGAACTATGTAGCTGAGACTTCCCTCGAATTCCTGATCCTTCTGCTCTCATCTCTCAGGTACTACAGTTACACCAAACCTGGCTTGTTTATTTCATTTTCTTCCTTGAGGCTTTCAGGCATCCTTTTTTCTTGAAGTTACTCCAGAGGCAGCTGGATCCATTGTTTCAGGGCCGGTGGCAAAGCTGACCATCATAGCTGGGACTGTGTGGCAGAAAAGACAGCTGGAGAGAAAAGATTTGAGTAGAAAGGAAAAAGAGGGTATGTTCCTGTATCTTCTAGTACATAGCTCCATGATCTAGTTTCCTTCCTCATGAACCTTGGGGGACACTTAGGATCTACATTTTTTTTTTGTTGTTGTTATTTTTGTTTTTTCAAGACAGGGCTTCTCTACGTAGCCCCAGCTGTCCTGGAATTCATTCCTATGTAGACTAGGATGCTCTCGAACTGCAGAGATCCTCCTGCCTCTGCCTCCCGAGTTCTGGGATTAAAAGTATGTGCCACCACCACCCAGCCTGGGATCTAAATCTTAACCCTCAGAAAACAGACATTTCATTATTTCCAACTATTAACAATATTTCCAATTACTAACAACTCTGAGTGGGTTGTTACTCGTTAAGAAAAGGTAGTCAGGGGGCTGGAGAGATGGCTCAGTGGTTAAGGGCATTGCCTGCTCTTCCAAAGGTCCTGAGTTCAATTCCCGGCAACCACATGGTGGCTCACAACCATCTGTAAAGAGGTCTGGTGCCCTCTTCCGGCCTGCAGGCATACATACAGACAGAATATTGTATACATAATAAATAAATAAATAAATAAATAAATATTAAAAAGAAAAGAAAAGGTAGTCAGGAGTGAGGGGGCTGATAGAAGGCACAGTGGCAGGTTTGTTTTCTTCCAGCCCACAGCACTAAGATGTTAGGGATCTAGGTACAGTTAATAAGCAGCATGGGAAATCTGAGCTGAGCTCAGTAGCACTATTACCGTCTAAAAATTCTTAGCTGGTCAGGCGTGGCCGTTCATGCCTATAAACCCAGCACTGAGGGGCCTCAGGTAGGTGACTTCAAAGCCAGTCTGAGTTCTTCAGTGAATGACAGGCCGGACAGGGCCTCAGTCCCCTCAAGTAAGACTGCTAGGGGAATGGGAACAACCGATGAAGGTTGATGGACTAGAGATTCAGCCAAGGACCCAAGGGATGATGGGAGGAATGAGGCAGGCAGCAGTGACTGAAAATGAACAAGAAAATTCTTTCATGGCTGGCAGGAGGAGCTGCTGGCAGGTAGGGACACCAGGACGTCCACAGAGCTCTTCTGTGCTATGTATTTAGCTACTAAGCCTCACTGGAAAACGGGAATAGGGCCAAGACTCCAGGGAGGCCAGAGGGCCAAGGCATGTCCACGCATGTCTGCTAAGTCCCCTTCCTTTGAGCATGTTCCATAGAATTGAGTCCTACAGTGACATCAAAACCTCAGGAGTAAGGTGGCAGGTGGGTGCAGTGGTGCAATCCTGGGTGTAATCCCAGGAGCTAGGAGGAAACTCCTTGACTAGATAAGTGAGCTCAATGCCAAGTACATCTCATAAAAACAGTGATTATTTTTTTAGACTTTTTTATATGCATTGGTGTTTTGCCTGCATGTATGTCTGTGTGAGGGTGTTGGAACCTCTGGAACTGGAGTTACTGACAGTTTTAAGCTGCCATGTGGGTGCTGGGAATTAAACTCGTGTCCTCTGGAGGAGCAGGCAGTGCTCTTAACTGCTGAGCTGAGCCATTTCTAGCCCTTAAAAATTTTTTTGCACTTATTTTTATCTGTATGTGTGCTTTGCCTGCCTGTGCATGTATGTCTGTGCACTGCACATCTGCAATGCACAGAAGAGGCCAGAAGAGGGCACCGTGTTCCCCTGGTACCGGAAATAAGACAGTTGGGAGTAGTCAGGAGGGTTCTAGGAACTGAGAGCAGCCAGTGCTCTTTAACTGCTGAGTGGTCTCTCCAGCCCATCAGTGACTGTTTTTCTTTTTATGTGAATGAGTGTTTTACCTGCATATATGTGTATATGAATGTGTGCATGCCATGTGAATACTTGCTGCCCTCAGAGTTCGGGAACAAGAGTTACGGATGCCTGTGAACCACCATGAGAACCAAATTCTGCAAGAGCAACGAGTTCTCTTAACCACAGAGCTATCTCCCCACCCCAGTGCCCGTTTTATTACACAAACACTGTTGTTCAGAATCTTGTACTCACATTCAGCTTAGGAGAGGCTAGTTCTCGGCCTGTCCACATGTCACTCTTTTCCAGGAGCACTCTCAACTAACCCTCATATCCTTTTCCATCGTGTAATCTTTGGCCATTGAGATCCCAATGCGAGTCTGGTCTGTGCAGACACAGCTATAGCTTGTTTGCCCTGGAGAGCGATTAAGTGCCATGTGGCAGAAGACTGGGAACCACTTTTTAGGGTCAGTGCCCTGAGCCGCTGGGTGTTCCAGAGTTAGCTGCACGACTGCTATGGCTGAGCATCTCCCCCACCCCCAGCTTTAGGAAGACCATCTTTTTGTTTTTTTGTTTTTCGAGACAGGGTTCTCTGTAGCTGTGGAGCCTGTTGTCCCCCAGAACTAGCTCTTGTAGACCAGATTGGCCTTGAACTCACAGAGATCCACCTGCTTCTGCACCCCTCCCCGCCGGGATTAAAGGTGTGCGTCACCACTGCCCACATGGGAAGACCATCTTTCACTGTGGCCACTGTGTCCTACCTTATGAAGAACACTGAAGACTCATGGTTCCAACTACAAAAAAGGCCACTGTGAAGCCACTTCCTGTCATTCTCGGGGCCCCACCACTGACCCTGACTGCACCCAGTCAGTGTTTTGTTTCTCTCAGCATCACACTACCTCCCCCGGCACAGCCATCCTCAGCTGTCCCCAGAGACAGCGGTGTTGCCCCTAGGCTGGGGAACAGGAGCAAGCCACTCTAGATACCCTAACCAGTCCTCTGGGGCCTCTTCCCTGCAGCTTCCTTGCCATACACAGTCACTCACACAGCTCTGCACTAGGATAGGATTTATTTTTCTTGGCAAAAGTCAAATGCTACATTTTAAAAACAGAAAATCTCAAAACAAACTCATCACAGCAGACGGTCTGGTCAATCTAGCACAAAGCATCCTACTCAAGATTTTTGTTTTTTAAATATACAAGTCAGTTTAAAATGATAAGTTCTGTGAGAACTAAGAAATCTACAGCCTGTAGTTTAACAATAGAAAAAATTAAGACAAAAGATTCATAGCATCCAGCATTTTGCTTAATTTCCTGTCATAGCACCTATTTCTCTAGACTATAGGGTGATTATGCTAACACCTGTGGCATATGCTGTGTACTAACAAGTGAGCTTGCTGCTTCCCTTCCCCAGCAATCCAATGACACAGAGAAAACGGGAAGACCTGGGAGCAACTGAGAAGCTGGACGCAAGTCAAGGACTCTGCTTCTCAGAACTGGGTGACGCCCAGCTGCCTGCAGTTAAAAAGCCTCAGACTCAAAGTTCAAAAGAAGAACAAGTGTAGTATGATCACATCTGTGCTGTCACAGCCACCTGTCCTACCACCGCAAGTGCAAGCCAGCGGAGCAGGGGGGTGACTTCCTAAGTTCCACTACACTGCGAAAACAGACATCCCACACAGCGCTCACTACAATCACTCCTTCCTGGACAAAGCCCGTCGGAAAATACCAGCAAAAACCCCAAGAACGGAATAGTTCCTCCTACAAGTCCTAGGAGACTGTGAATGGTAGCCATGTCAAGAATGGTAACCATGGTCTTGGTCAGATCAGACCCAGAGCAGAGAGGAGATGGGGAAGAGGAGACTCTTTACCTAGGCCAGGAGGCCTTCTGCAGTCCCAGAGATGCACCCAATGTTTTAGCCAAGTGGCCTGGGCTAAGACACCAGAGATTAGGAAGTAACACACACACACACGGGCATTCTTACTTGGGGATACACAGTGGGAAGGACAGGCAGGGGCGAGCAATCTGGAGTCCTGGCATGAAGCCTCCCCTCCCACCCCAAGCCTGCTACTCTAACTCAAGGGTTTTCCTGGTGGGGTTTGTTTCTCTAAATTTTCACTTCCTACAGTGTCAGACATTACAAAAGATATAGGCTAGTCCCAAAGCTGGACTCTGAGTAAAGTTGTTTCTTTTATAAATACTTTAGTACAGATAATCCTCACTCTGAGTAGTGTCAGCGACACAGCGCCAGCAGGCACACAAGTTCACACACACACACACACACACACACACACACACACACACACACACACAGCTCCCAAACTTTCACAGAAAGTCTGACAGCTACCACATAATTATAAAGGGGCCCTACCTCTCAAATGAAGTAAGGTGAGAATGACCTTGTCATTTCAGTGTAAAGAAGCCAGAGAAAGGAGAGTGTATGTCACTTAATGAAAAATTAAACAGGGATTTGTAACAACGTTTGGTTGAAAAAGCAGAAAGAGAGGGGGGTAAAATTCTGATTACTGAAAGGAAAACCAAACAACAACAACAACAAAAATCTACCAAACAACTTAACAAAAAACCCAAAACAACAAACCACCAACCAACCAAAGAAAAACCCCACCTTTTGGATTTCTGCAGAGCTTCCTCCTAGTACTGGCTGAGCCATGGCAAACTGAGGTCTGCGCTATACAGGAGGGCTTCCACAGCGGGGGAATCAAAAGACCAAACAATGAAACTGAGGGTGGAAGTTAGTGTAAATCTGCATTTGGGAGAAAGTTAGCTGTCATTAACTCCACAGTCCAGCATAGTTTCCATGGAGCCCAGAAGGGAGGGGACCTCCTGCCACAAAGAGCTTCGTTCCCGACGAGTCGTAGCAGTGGGTGTAAACAGCATTGGGGAAGAAATCAATGTCCGAAAAGTAATTCCTCCAGGTTTCATCATGATTCTATGGGAAGAGAAGGAAACTGTTAGCACCACCAGGGAAGAGCCAGAAAGAACAGGAACACCCTCTAGTCTCTGCCTGAGCAAAGGGTTCTATACCTGCCACCTGATGTCACACACCGGTCCTCATGGAAACCGCACTGAGAGCTTCCCAGAATCCAGCTTGTGAGGAACAACTCACTGGCAGCAGCAACAGGAAGTTCCTTTTCATAACTTCCTGCTGCTGTTACTTCAAGAAAATCTTTTTTTTTAATATTTTTTAAGAATATTTATTTATTATGTATACAATATTCTGTCTATATGTCTGCAGGCCAGAAGAGGACACCAGACCTCATTACAGATGGTTGTGAGCCACCATGTGGTTGCCGGGAATTGAACTCAGGACCTTTGGAAGAGCAGGCAATGCTCTTAACCACTGAGCCATCTCTCCAGCCCCACTAAGAAAGTCTTATGGCACCACCATATTTTACTGTCTATCACTTACGTTTTGCAATCTTCCTTCAGTTTATGGAGTGCTGAGATTACAAGCGTTTACCACCACTGACCTACTGGGCTCTTTCCCTCCAGAGCCAATATATAGACACAAAGGAGAGCCAGGGGAAGGCGCTCTTCTCTGCTCTAAGGAATACCAATAGCAAAAGAGGAAGGAAGGCTAAGCAGAGGGAAGACAATTTCCCCTCCCCGTCAAGCAACCATGACCTCAGGTCTGAGCTCACTCACCAGCCAGCCCTTGCCAGTAGTTAGTTTCAGATTTTCCCCTGCGAGTCTGGGCTTGGATCCATAACAAGGCGAGAGCCTCTCTTCCAGAAATCTCTGTGCTCGGATATCATAGAAGAGCAGGGAGCCCTGCCCTGTGCCCACAGTGATAATATGTTCATAGAAGCTCACTGATCGAATCCCTGAGAGAGAAAAGCACAGAGCAATTCAGGGACAGAACAATCCAAATATCACATGGTACTGTGCCAATGGCTAAACAGAACTCATGGTGACTGACAGGATTCTCTGCTAATACGACAAATGACCGAGAATGTCCATGTTGTTTTCTGCCAAAGAACGTATATATAAAATTGTGTGTGTCAAACCCGCAAGCAGGACCGGAGTCATCTCACACAACTACAGCTCTTCTCCATCACCTGTTCCTCACACTGCGGCCACTGTTACCTTCATATTACCAGCATGGCCCTACAGCAAGTATCTGGAAGTCTGTTATTCATGGCATGATGCCAGCATTTTGGATCAAAGGGAAACTACATCTGCCGCACCTGTGGATTAGGTAAGTATATGCATCTCAGTGTCTCCTGGCGTCCCTGTGAGGCTAGGGACCTTTGTGGACTAGTATTTCCTTATGTAAGCTACCTCCATTAACATAACCAAAACCCTTTAAAAGCTGGGCATGGTGGTGCATGCCTTTAATTCCAGTACTGAGGAGAATGGAAGCAGATCTCTGTGAATTCAAGGCAGCATGGTTGACCCAGCAAACTCCAGGCTCGTCAAGGATACCTAGGGAGACCTTGTCTCAAAACAAAGCAAGAATGCTGCTACTGCCGATACTAAGAACCCTCTGAAACTTTCCACTGTACACCAATCCAGCTAAACCTTATTTCTTCTCCAACTTTCATTATATCCACCGTTTTCTAGTCTAAACTTACACATCTCAACTATGGCTCAGCAGTTAGGACTCTTGCTCTTCAAGGCTGGCCACCTAAGTTGATTCCTGTGGCTCCCATGGAAGAAAAGAACCAACACTCTTTGACTGCTCTGTGGCCTTCAATCAGCATCATGGCACCCACCTTCCCAGCAATAAATAAGAAACAAACACAAACACTGCTTTTGTACTCTCAACACAGAAATAACACTATTTGAAAAAGAGAATAAACTGTAACCCTCACTGTTCCTTTTATTTGTTTTTGTTTTTTGAATCAGGGTTTCTGCTCTGAGCACGAGACCCTGATGGCAGGGGAGTGGGTTCTGATGAGACTGCAGCTAAAAGATCCAGAGAGCTAGGGCATGGCCAGAGCCCTATATAAGCTTCCCCTGAGTACAATAAGGTGGGCATTCTTTTCTCAAGGATGTCCCCGTGGCCCTGTCTGTCTGTCTGTCTGTCTCTGTCTGTGTGTGTATTTTTTAAAATTTTTAGTCTAGTTCCCATAGTGTGTAGGAGTAGAACTGGTGTAGTTTTGTATGACCTCATACTCCTCTAACTCCTCCCACCAGAGTCATTCAGGTGCATAACAATTTTAGCTCAGGCAGGGCCCCAGCAAAAGATCCCCAGGGGACTAGTGCTAACTGCTTATCTCCTCCCGGTGGTTTGTCCCAAAGCCTTCTACAGCCTAGACATTCTGTAGCCACATGCACGTAATTAAGTTCCTCTCTTCTGTCACCAAATACTTCTACATGGTACACACAGATCACTATTCTTGTTTGGAAGTCAAATAAGAAACAAAAGGTGAAAAGCCATTGCCATGTAGATGTAAGCCTGAAGGAACACACAGGGACTTACCACTGCCTCGCTCCCTGGAGCAGACAGACTTGACGTTGTACGACGGCTGTCGTGGATCCAAGAAGGAGACATGCGCCTGAGAGCCCACTGCATACACTGACCATTCGCTACCATAGGCCAGACACACATTCTCTCGACAATATGGCAATTTGGTGGAAAGGAGCTGAAAAGAAATACAGCCATAACTAGCATAAAATGGACATTCTTGTGCCCAGCCTCTGTGGGCTTCCTGTACACACAAATTATCTACCTAAGCCAGGAACAAGACAAAGTAAATGAGTAACTTCTGGGTTAGGGAAAAGGTAAAGCTGGAATTAAATAATGAGAATGCCAGGAAAAGCCAAGAACTATAGTTTATTTCCAGGAATGAGCCCAGTGCACTAAACCTAAGCCTCACTCTGATCTCTCTGCAAGATGAGTCACCATTCTCCTTGTTGCTCTTCAGGTAAAGGGACTCATTTCAAGTGCTGTGGGACAATGGCCTTTTATCCTGTCACTTGTATTATTTTTATTTTATTTTTTTAAACTTTCCTCCTATATTTTTTCTTTTTTTAATACTTATTTATTTATTATGTATACAATATTCTGTCTGCGTGTATGCCTGCAGGCCAGAAGAGGGCACCAGACCCCATTACAGATGGTTGTGAGCCACCATGTGGTTGCTGGGAATTGAACTTGGGACCTTTGGAGAGCAGGCAATGCTCTTAACCACTGAGCCATCTCTCCAGCTCACTTGTATTATTTTTCATAAAATGCTGATTGGCCAGTAGCCAGACAGGAAGTATAGGTGGGGAGATGGCGACCAGGCAGGAAGTAGAAGCGTGGCAATGAGAATTATGGGAAGAGGAAAGTTTCAGTCCACAGTCGTCACCCAGACACAGAACAAGTAAGATGTGACTGCCTCGCCAAAAGAGGTACCAAGCTAAGTGGCTAACAGAGACAAGAATAATGAGCTAATATAATTTATAAGAGAGTTACTGGCCGGGCGGTGGTGGCGCACGCCTTTAATCCCAGCACTCGGGAGGCAGAGGCAGGCGGATCTCTGTGAGTTCGAGACCAGCCTGGTCTACAGAGCTAGTTCCAGGACAGGCTCCAAAGCCACAGAGAAACCCTGTCTCGAAAAACCAAAAAAAAAAAAGAGAGTTACTGGGCCAACCAGTTTATGATTAATGTAGGCCTCTGCGTACTTTTTTGGGACTTAATGACGGTGGGACCTGGTGGGACAGAAACCTCTGTCAACAGATGACCCTCAGCCAATTTCCGAAAGAAATGGGAACTGTACACCAGAGGAAGCATGCCCATAGGACTGACTGCATCCCAGGTAACCTGAGTCAGCCTTCCTATCTGACCCCGTGGATTAGCCTGATGCATGGAAATCACTATGCAGGGCCAGTGAATGCAAAGCTGCAGTGACACAGGGAGCTGCCAATTCCCAGAGCTTTGCTTTCTCTTTAGAAAAAGTTGGTTACAGATATTATAAGCAGCACAGGCAAGGCGTGGACTAATGATCCACACATACACTTTATTGTATAAAAAAGTTGTTAGCAGGTATTATTATTATTATTTTTTTTTTTTTGGGTTTTTTTTTGAGACAGGGTTTCTCTGTGGTTTTGGAGCCTGTCCTGGAACTAGCTCTTGTAGACCAGGCTGGTCTCGAACTCACAGAGATCCGCCTGCCTCTGCCTCCCAAGTGCTGGGATTAAAGGCGTGCGCCACCACCGCCCGGCTAGCAGCAGGTATTATTAATAAGCCTGTTTTCTCCTTAATTGTGTTGTTGCAATCTCAGTCTCTTTAAAAGACTTTCCTGTCATTCTGGCACTGGAAGATTGAGAAAGGATCTCAAGTTGGAGACAGATTTTTTTTTTTTTATTGTGTACATAGTGTTCTGTCTGCATATATGTCTACAGGCCAGAAGAGGGAACTAGATCTCATTACACATGGTTGTGAGCCACCATGTGGGTGCTGGGAATTGAACTCAGAACCTCTGGAAGAGCAGCCAGTACTCTTAACCTCTGAGTCATCTCTCCAGCCCATAGCTAATCTTTGAAGAAAGAAGTGGTAGTGTCGTATGCCTTTAATCCCAGTACTTGGGAAGCAAAGGCAGGCAGATCTCTTTGAGTTTAGGCCAGCCTGGTCTACAAGAGCTAGTTCCAGGACAGGAACCAAAAAGCTACGGAGAAACCCTGTCTCGAAAAATCAAACAAACAAACAAAACATAACAACAAAGGCCTTTTCTTGCTTAAGCATGGTGGTTGTCAGTATTTCCAGTCTTTGGGAGATATTTTAGAAGTGGGAAGATCACAAATTTAAGACAAGACTGGACTACATAAAGAGATGTCTCAAAAATAAATGTAAAATATATACAGACTTTTCTTCAAAAAACGCATGCCAGCTCACAACTCCATGCCCTATGCAGTTCTATTCCCAGACCTTGGGAGAAAAGGTGTTTTGGACAAATCCACTATGACTCTGAAACAATTACAGTATTCTAAACCTATGATAAATTATCACATAAACCTACCAAGTCATGTCAGGCGGTGACATTGTGCGCCTTTATCCCAGCACTCTGGAGGCAGAGGCAAGTGAATCTCTGTGAGTTCAAGGCCATTCTGGGTTACAAAGTCAGTTCCAAGACAACCAGGACTATTACACAGAGAAACAATGTCTCGAAAGCACCCCCCCCCAAAAAACTCCACCAAACTACTGAGTCATGTTCCAGGACTATTACACAGAGAAACAATGTCTCGAAAGCACCCCCCCCCAAAAAAAAACTCCACCAAACTACTGAGTCATGTTCACACCTTAGACAGTTTATACCTTAGACAATATATTCGAAAGCACCACCACCACCACCCCATCTTCCCCACCCCCACCAAAAAAAACCCACCAAACTACTGAGTCATGTTCACACCTTAGACAATGTATTTTCAGCCTTCCAGAGATGAAAGTAGCCATCTAGTGATACTGCTCCCAACTCCTACAAAAGCAATGAAAAAGAAATTATAATAGATCTGCAGCAAACTGAAGTAGCAGGATGTGCAGAGGGTGAGCCTGAGGGCTGGGGTTCTCCTGTCCTCCACTCCTATCCCGCGGTGCGTTAGCCTCACTCCACAAATGGCAGCCAGGTAGTATATTCAATTCCACAAAGCAACCATAGTCTCTAACAACCTCTGCAGGTCATGAGTGCCCTGACATCCTAAGACTGCTAGAGCAGAGCTCGCAAGGGAAAGGCTGTTTTTCAGTCCCAACGTGGGAGCTGTAGGTACAGAGAATCTACTTCTAGTAAACCACACATACCCACATACATGTGCAGGCAAAACCTTTACACATAAATAAAAATAAAAAAAAATGAATTGGGGCCTTTCCCAGGTTTTACAGAAACCAGTCTCCTTTCTGGGCTCTGGTTCTAGACTTAGATTCGGCTTACGACCTCACCATCAGAAGATGTGGCACAGTGCTTTAGGTGATACTCAGTAGCAAGTGTGATAAAGGATTAGTGAAAGATGAGGAGCTTAAAAACAAGGATGGCTTTTACAGTAAGTATGAAAATCAAATCCAAAATAGAGCCCTCGAAAAGGGACATGCAAATGAGGCAGTGTCAGATTAGAGTGGACCACAAACGTGGTCTACCCAGACAAAGCCAACAGAAACAGAGCCTGAGCCTGACAGCCCGTCACTCCTCCCCAGCCTCCTAGACTCTCAAAGGCCACGGTGCCCTACCATGGAGGAGAAAGGATCCCCTAGATAAAGCTTCTTGGTCCCTTGGTTGTTCATACCTTGTTCTTGTTGTTGAAGGCTAAAGCCCGCACCTTGCAGTTGTCCGGGTTTGTATCCTCCTTGGGGATATCTTTTAAGGCCTTGTGAGTGATGTGAGCATACACAGGGACTGGTGACACGTTATGTCTTGCATCGCTTTTGGTCAATACATCATCTGTCACCTCCCAGAGTCCCATAGAACCATCCCGCGAGCCTGTAGCATAGTAGATTCACAAATGTCAAATATACTTAACCCTCCATGAGAGAACCCCACAGAAGACTACACAGGCCTTTACTTTACCTTTCTTTTCTTTTTTTTTTCTTTCTTTCTTTTTTTTTTTTTTTTTGGTTTTTTGAGAGAGGGTTTCTCTGTGGCTTTGGAGCCTGTCCTGGAACTAGCTCTTGTAGACCAGGCTGGTCTCGAACTCCCAGAGATCCTCCTGCCTCTGCCTCCCGAGTGCTGGGATTAAAGGTGTGCGCCACCACCGCCCGGCAGGCCTTTACTTTTCAACATACTACCTAGCACTAAAGATTGGGTACATGGCCTACCCCAAATACTACATACAGTATGTTTTTTTTTTTTTGGTTACTTTTTGTTTTTCTGTGTCATCTTGGCTGATTTGGTACTCACTCTGTAGACCAGGCTGGCATTGAAGTCACAGAGATCTGCCTGCTACCTGTGTGTGCCACCATCATCACCTGGCTGGCATGCATTAAGCCAGATCTCACTCTGTAACCAAGGCTATCCTCAAACTTGCAGCATGACTCTCAACCTCCATTCCTGAGTGCTGGGATTGCAAGTATGAGCCATCACACTCAATTCAGATTTCTTCATCTAGACGTCTTTTTCTACAAACATTTCTTTACAGGAAATTTGCCTGCCTCTGCCTCCCTGAGTGTGGAATTAAAGGCGTGCAACACCACTGCCCGGCAAGAAGGAATTCTTAGTGCCGGAGCTATAACCCGACAGAGCACTTGTCTAGCATGCATGGAAGTCCTAGGTTCAATCCCCAGAATCACAGAAAACCTGATATGATGGTCTATACCCATGATCTAAGCCCTTCGGAGGTGGAGGCAGTTGGATCAGGTGTGTTCAATGTCGTCCTTTGCTACATAGTGAACATGAGATAAACACATATAAGGCCATCTCAGGTGTTGTTTTTTTCTTTTAAAGAGAAAGAAAAGGAAAAAGATTTTTTTTTAAATTTTATGATCATTGGTGTTTTGACTGCATGTATATCTGTACGAGGATATCAGAAGCCCTAGAACTGAAGTTACAGACAGGTGTGAGTTGGGAATTGAACCTGGGTCCTCTGGAAGAACAGTCAGTGCTATTAACTCCTGAACCATCTCTCCAGCCCTGAGATGGTTGTTTTTTATATGCTGGGACTGTAACTCAGAAGCAGAATAGTTGCCTGAGCACAAGGACTGTTCACCTACTGCTCTCCATCCATTCATTCATTTATTCATTTATTTATTTACTTACTTATTTATTTATTAAAGGCAGGGTCTTACTATGGCCTCCTAGTTCTCCCGGGCCTCCTGACAGAATAGCATAGCTTCAAAACCACAGAGATCTGCCTGCTCCTGCCCTAGGAGTGCTGGAATTAAAGGTGTGCCCTACCCATACGTGGCTCCTGAATTCAATTTTAAATACCATAAGCCAGGCCAAATAAAACCCATTCATTCTTTTTCTTAGGAAACAATGAACAAGAAGCTTTCTTTTCTTTAGCTCCTTGACCAGTGCTGAGTTAATTCCCAGGGCCTCACACATTCAAAGAAAACTTATCTTTGAGCCTACCCTGGATTGTCCGCCAAAATAAAATGAGGCCATCCATCTACAGCAATACCGAACATTTACATTTTCATTAGAAACAATTCATTAAAGCCCATACACAAAGATATCTATTTACTTATATTTTTGTCCTCCCACTCTCCTATCTCTTACAATTTTTTTTGAATTGTTAAATTTACTCTTACAATTTTTTAAAAAAAATCTATCTATCTATCTATCTATCTATCTATCTATCTATCTATCTATCTATCTATCTATCTATCATTGTTTCTTCAAGACAGGGTTTCTTTGTGTAACAGCTTTTGGCTGTCCTTGAACTTCCTTCATAGACCAGACTGGCTGCAAACTCACAGAGATCCACCTGCCTCAGCCTCCCAAGTACTGGGATTAAAGGCGTGTGCCACCACCACCCAACAAGTTTATTTTCTATCACACTACTATAACTTAAATTTCCTCTTTGCACCACCAAAGCTTCCTAGAGGAGGGCAACTTTACCAGACACTGCCATAGTATCGTTGATCCATGCAATGGAAAAGATCCAATCCTTGTGTCCATCCTTAGAGGGTAAGTGACATGCACAGAGAGGAAAAACAAAAAAAACAACAACAACAAAAGATTAGTAAAATAAGAACCACAATGAATTCTTCTGAAAAGCATACAGGTCTGACTGAAAATATCTTGTAAAACCTTTATGTATGAAAGGGCATGGCTGCACATGCCTGTAAGTCAGGAAGCTAAGGCAGAGGATCCCAAGTTCCAGAACAGCATGAGCAACAAATGGAGACCCTGCCACAAAACAAACAGAGCCAGCAAAAGAGCTCAGCAAGGTATTCGCTGCCAAGTATGATGACCCGAGTTTGATTCCAAAAACCCCCAAGAAGGGGAGTACTGAATTATCTCAGTGTCCTCTGACCTCCACGAAGGGGAGTACTGAATTATCTCTTGGTGTCCTCTGACCTCCACATGTGCACCCCCCCCCCCCCCACACATATAATGTAAAACAACAACGATCAAACGAAAGCATGGTCTCTGGTGATCTTAACCTGTAGGGTAAGATCATACTATCTGGGGAGAACCCAAGGCAGAACAAAACTGGCACTCCTGCAGACAAAAAGAATTCCAAAAAGGGGTGCACACCTTGAATCCCAGCACTGGGGAAGCAGAGGCAGAAGGATCTCTGTGAGTGTGAGGCCAGCCTGGTCTACACAAGGAGTTCCAGGATAGCCAGGACTACGTAGAGACCCTGTCTCAAAAAACCAAAACTCAAAAACAAACAAACAAAAATCCAAAAGCAACAACAAAAACAGAATGTCCAGAGGACAGAGCTTCCAGCTTCCAACCTCAGAGTCCTATCTTCTGCTGGGAACACTCCCCCAGTGCCACCCATGTCTCCTTTAAGTCTCCTCACTGAAGCTTTCTCTGCCTCCCTGTCAAACAGCATCTTCCCCTTACTCTCCTGCCACTCTGTGGCATAAGTCACACTGATGTGCTACTGACTTGAATGATATACATATTGGTTCACGGGTCACACTCAGCACTATACTGAAGACAAGGGCTTTATTGATTTTATTCACTGCTATGCTCCTGGAGCCAAAGACAATGCCTGACTACAGATGAACTGGGAAGCTATTTTCTGACAGGGCAGTGGGAGATATGTGGACCCTGTGAACTGAAACACCCCACTATTCGCCACAGAGAGGAACCACTTGTCCCTTCTACCAAACACACGTCCTGGTTCTTACCTCTGGGGTCCTAATCTCCATTCTGCTCTCTCTTCCACCCCTCATCCCATGTCAGGAGAATTCTAGAGAAAACCATTCCTTTCTAGGTTAGGAGAGAATCATGTTTTAAAACAAGGTTAGTTCTAATGACAACCAATGGAAAAACTTACATCACCCACACACACAGGATCTAATGTGGGCAGCCGATAGATGGCCAGACTGTTTGGGTTGTCTCCTCCAGTGGCTAGGAGTGTTCTAGAAGGATTCAGCTCTATTGCATGGATACCACAGCCCTGCTGAGACACACCTCCAGGTTCCCGGTCTTTCAAAATGGGAATCTTGGTGATCTGGCCTGTCTGGACATCTACTACAAAGAGCTGCAAGAGAAAAGAGGTGCACAAAACATAGTTTTTACTTCATGTGGTCAACACTGGTACAAACACCCATTTGTTCAATTAGAGTCTACTGTACAGCAGACCCTAGGGGTTTCCATTGTTGTTTTCTGTTTTGAGTCAGGGTCTTTTTTTTTTTTTTGGTTTTTCGAGACAGGGTTTCTCAGTGGTTTTGGAGCCTGTCCTGGAACTAGCTCTGTAGACCAGGCTGGTCTCGAACTCCCAGAGATCCGCCTGCCTCTGCCTCCCGAGTGCTGGGATTAAAGGCGTGCGCCACCACCGCCCGGCTCAAGCATTTATTTATTTTGGAGACAAGGTCTCACTGTGTAGCCCTGACTGACTTGGAAATCACTATGTAGACCAAAACCTGGCCTTGAGGCTTATAGGGATCCACCTGCCTCTATGCATATTAAAAGGCGTGCACTGCCAAACCCAGCAGAATAATGGCATAACTAAGGCCAATAGTCAAATGAAATATGAAATAACTTAAAATGACATAAGATTAAAGTTTAACATTTTTAAAAAATTCATTCATTCATATTATAGATACAATATTCTGCCTGCATGTATCCCTATGGGCCAGAAGAGGGCACCAGATCTCATTACAGATGGTTGTGAGCCACCATACGGTTGCTGGGAATTGAACTCGGGATCTCTGGAAGAGCAGCCATCTCGCCAGCCCCAAGTTTAACAGTTTACATTAACATATTAGAAAGATTCTGTCTACAGTCAAACCACCCTGCATGCACCCTATCTCCTCTGATCTCACAGCTAAGCACGGTTGGGCATGTTTAGTACAAAAAAGATAAACAACCACAGGGGAGGGGGGACAGGGGACTCCAAGGACTGAAAACATCTGTCTTCACCCTGAGAGGCAAACCTCTTTACCCACTCAGCCTTCTAGCTACTCCCTTAATCTTTCTTACTGGTACTACAAATATTTGGCACAAACTGTATAAGGGTGGGCCCAGACTCTCAGCTCTGAAAAACAGAAACAGGAGGAACAGACTTTTTAGGTCAGCCTGAGATACATGAGAGCCTACCTCAGAAAGAGCAAGGAGCTAGAGAGGGCTCAGTGGTCAACAACAGGTACTGTTCCTGCAAAGGACCCGAGTGTGATTCCCACCACCCAGGTAAGGCGGCTCACTAACACCTGTAACTGCAGCTCTGGAGGGATTCTAATTCTTCCAGTTACATAGGCATCTTCATTAACATGCACATATTTACACACACACACACACACACACACACACACACACAAAGAAACTTTAAAATAGTTGTATCTAATTATTTTACTAATTAGTTTTACAGGGTACTAAGAAAGGCTCAAAAACCAGTGACAAACTGAGGTGACTTGAATGCAGAGGGCTCAGGAAACCAGTCGTACCCACATCGTCACTCTTGAGCGTACAGAGGAATGGCCAAGCACCTGGTGCAGGACTGACTGGCCTGCCTCTTCACAAGGACGCCCGGAGATGTGGGTGGACTGGCACAGAACTGCTCACACTGACAAGGGCAGAGGCTTCAATGCGGATCCCTGTTCCACACTCAGTGCTGCTGTTCCACACTAACCTACTGGGCCCAGAGCCAGAAACTGGCAGCTCAGCGAAAAGCTAAGGCCCTGGCTCCCTGGATCTTCCCTTCTTGGACAGGGGAAAGAGCAAGTAAAAGGTTACTGAGAAAGATGTAAGGTTAGGAAGCAATGAATGTAGGTGGGGTAAAAACACATGAATGCACCCACAGGACAATGGTTTTCAAAAGGGAAGAGAAGCATACAAAGTGACTAGAAACACAGTATCCCATTTGTGGTGAATGTGTGCCGGTTTCCAGACACTAAGATAAACTGCACTGGTCCAGGCTTGATGGCTCAGTGGGTGAAGACACCTAATGCCAAGTCAGACATCCTGAGTTTGATTGCCAACGCCAATGTGGTGGAAGGAGAGAATCAATTCTCTCAAATGTCTTCCTCTGATCTCTATAAATAAATACAGAGGTCTCGATACTGATATTAAAGAAAAAGATAAATTATTACAGTCAGATAGAAAGACAGAAGGAGGATCCAGTCGTTGTATCAAACTAAAACAGTAAGGAACAAAGGGGAGAGTCAAGATCAAAAAACAACAGTTCATGTGCCAAGAAGGAAAACAGGCTGCATGAATCCACCCGACAAGAGAAGCCAAAGGTAAGGTTCTCTAGCTCCCTGCTCCAAGATCTTGCCTTGTCCTGATGGCAAAGTCATGGCATCAAGAGGTGGTGGTAGCTGGTCACACTGCAACCACGGACCAGAGGCAGTAATGATGCTAGCGCTTGCCTCTTTATTCTGTCCCAACCCATGGAGTGGGGCTGCTCACAATTAAGGTGGGCCTTTCCACCTCAATCAACCGAACCCAGATAATCCCAGTCATATACAGTGCATACTTACTTGTTCATGTGTGTGTGCACATGTGCATGCATACACACAAGTAACATGGTATACCTAGGGAGGCCACATGACAACCTGCAGGAGTCAGCTCTTTCCTTCTACCAGTAAGTCCCAGATAGTAAACTCAGGTCAAACTGGATGTCTTTACCTGCTGCTGGACCCATGTTGGCTCACCAAACTTCCTTGGTGTATGTCTGTTCAGGATTTGAACCAGGGCTTCGTGGTGCTTCTACACATTTGTTTTTGGAGGGTGGAGTGTCCTCAGACAACATTGTCCAGAGCTGGCCTTAAACTTACTTTATAGCGTAAGCTGGCTTTGATTTTTTTTTGTTTGTTTTTAAGACAGAGTCTTGACAAGCAGTGGTGGTGCATGCCTTTAATATTTTAATCCTGGCCCTCAAAAGGCAGAGGAAGGGAAATCTCTGAGTTCTTTAGCCCACTGCCCAGTGCTGAGTTCATTCCCACGGCCAGGGCTATACATAAAAACCCTGTCTTGGGGGGCTGGAGAGATGGCTCAGTGGTTAAGAGCATTGCCCGCTCTTCCAAAGGTCCTGAGTTCAATTCCCAGCAACCACATGGTGGCTCACAACCATCTGTAATAAGCTCTGGTGCCCTCTTCTGGCCTTCGGCATACACACAGACTATTGTATACATAATAAATAAATATTAAAAAAAATTAAAGTCTGCTTTACTTATAAAAAAAAAAAAAACCCTGTCTTGAAAAACTGGAAGAAAAAAAAAAAAAAAGAGTCTCACTACATAGCCTTGGCTGTCACAGAACCCAGTATGTAAACTAGGTTGGCCTTGAACTTACAGACAGCCTGCCTCTAGCTCCTGAGTGCTGGAGTTACAAGCCTGCACCAACAGGACTGTCACATTACTGTTTGTCTATTTTTTTTTTTTCGAGACAGGGTTTCTCTGTAGCTTTGGTGCCTATCCTGGAACTAGCTCTTGTAGACCAGGCTGGCCTCGAACTCACAGAGATCCGCCTGCCTCTGCCTCCCGAGTGCTGGGATTAAAGGCGTGCGCCACCACTGCCCGGCTGTTTGTCTATTTTTTGAAACAAGGTCTCATGTAGCCTCTTGGCCTCAAACTTGCCATGTAGCAGCAGGTGGCCCCGGAATGATTCTACCTCCAAGTACTAGAAATAGAGTTGTACGCCATTAACCTCAGCTTTCTGCGGTTTCTCATGGCCACAGAGTACTTCCCTGCATAGATAAACTAGCATGTAATGAATAAATTCTCCGCTCTTCAACATTTATGCTATGTCCAACTTTTTCTGAAGATTTATTTATCATGGATATAGTGTTCTGCCTGCATGTATGCTTGCACACCAGAGGAAGGCATCAGATCTTAATACAAACGGTTGTGGTTTGTATTCCCATGTACTTGCTGGGAATTGTACTTAGGATTTTTGGAAGAGCAGCCAATGTTTTTAACCTCTGAGCTAACTCCAATCCCCAAGTTTGTTTTTTTTTTTAATTTATTTATTATGTATACAATATTATGTCTGTGTGTATGTCTGCAGGCCAGAAGAGGGCACCAGACCCCATTACAGATGGTTGTGAGCCACCATGTGGTTGCTGGGAATTGAACTCAGGACCTTTGGAAGAGCAGGAAATGCTCTTAACCTCTGAGCCATCTCTCCAGCCCCCCCCCCAAGTTTTTATAATATAAATGCAAGATCAAAAGTTGGACATGGTAGCATGTATATGTATTCAGTGCTTTGATTTCTATAACAAACCAGTACCTTATCTGGGAACACTCATTTAATCGGTAGACGACAGAAGACTTCCATACCTCAATACAGTACTTAGGGTGTGTGTGTGTGTGTGTGTGTGTGTGTGTGTTGCTGAAGATTGAACCCTGAGCCTCATGTACTCTCCTGAACTACAGTCCCAGAAACAAGGCTTTTGTTTGTTTGTTTGTTTTTTTTTTTTAATGCTTTTTTTTTTAAAGATTTATTTATTTATTAAGCATACAATGCTGGCAAGGAAGGCACCAGGTTTCATTACAGATGGTTGTGAGCCACCATGTGGTTGCTGGGAATTGAACTCGGGACCTCCGGAAGAACAGCTAGTGCTCTTCCCCTCTGAGCCATCTCTCCAGCCCCTGTTTGTTTGTTTTGAGACAGGGTTTTTCTGTGTAACAGCCCTAGCTGTCCTGGAACTAGCTCTTGTAGACCAGGCTGGCCTCAAACTCACAGAGATCCACCTGTTTTTGCCTCCCAAGTGCTGGGATTAAAGGTGTGTACCACTATTGCCTGGCTTGGCTTACAATATTTTAAATATTATCTTAGAACTCTAAGGAAATTTCACACTGGCCCAGATATTGAGCAGCCTGGGGTGAAAAGTCTGGGAAGTATGATCTCATATAAAGAATTCTGGGGCTGGAGAGATGGCTCAGAGGTTAAGAGCACTGCCTGCTCTTCCAAAGGTCCCGAGTTCAATTCCCAGCAACCACATGGTGGCTCACAACCATCTGTAATGAGGTCTGGTGCCCTCTTCTGGCCTGCAGGCAGACATGCAGGGAGAACACTGTATACTTAATAATAAATAAATAAATATTAAAAAAAAAAAAAAAAGAATTCTGACAGTCCGTACAGAGTTTCTCTTATCTTTTACAAGAGGAAAAGGCAGTCCTGTACTTCAGGTCAGGACGAACTGATCTGTCTAACCTCCCACACACAGTTTTCATTTGTGGTGCTGGTGTTAGGCATAGCAAGCACAAGCTTGGCCACTAAGCTATACCCCACCCACCCTCTCACCAACCACATTGGGATTTGAACAGGAAAATGTCTAGCTGGCAGGGTGGCACACACCTGTGGTCCCGGTACTGAATAGAATGCCTCTTGAAGATGCAAGTTTGGATAAAGGCTATGAGCACCAAAGGCGGCAACATGCTCCTTCCCTACTCACTATCCAGCAGCTGAAACCACAAATAAACTATCCCTGAATAAAGGGTTCAGATCACATCAAATTATGCAGATGTTATTTATCAAATGGAAGGACAAGTGTTTTAAAAAATGCATGGTAGTGCATCTATGAATTTACATGAATCTAATCATTAGTGTTACGGGAGATGCGGAGCCCAAGTCTGCCAGCTCCTTCCAAGTGGCACGACCCTGGACGACAAAAGAAACCATCACTATCTCAAAGGATGAAAGCTACTCCACGTGACATCTTGTTCCTTCCTCCTGTTCCCCATGCTCAGACCCTACCTTGTTTGTCTGCAGTGCTGGGGTAAAACTAGGACCTCTACTGAGCTACATGACCTGCACAGCTGGGGAATATAGGAGTATCATCGGTTTCCTTACATAAAGAGGACAGCCTGAGAAGAGAAAAGCACTACATTAAACAGGTCCAAACCTCATCCGAGCAATGCATTCCAAAAGACAAAAGGCAGTAAAAAACAAGTCTACTATCATCACACATAGAGGCAAAAGCTCATTCTTAACTCCTGCTCTTCCTAAAGCTTTACACATGGCAATCCTACACCTAAATAGCCTCCCAATAAAATCAAATTGTCTAATCCCAGCACTCGGGAAGCAGAGGCAGTTAGATCTCTGTGATTTCTAGGACAAGTGAGGCTACTCAGAGAAACCCTATATCGAAAAACAAAAAGCAAAAACAATCAGATTCAATTGTCTGCTGGAAGTGGTGGCATACACCTTTAAACCCAATTCTAGGGAGGCAGAAGAAGGCACACTTTTATAAATTCTAAGCTACCCTGTTTAGTACATCAAGTTCAAAGATAGCCATGACCACTTACTGAGACCCCAAGACCTGTGTCCAAAACAAAAACAAAATTAGCTCTAAAAATAGGGAAACAGCTAATTCTGGGATTAAAGAGGGAGGGGAGGGCAGGTTCACGGGATGGGAAGGGAGAATAAAGAAACCTACCTGGTGGCTAAACCCAAGACACTTCATTATTTTCGAAATGTTTTGCAACGTGGAATCTGTATCACCCAGGCTTTCTCTTGGAGAACCTCCTGCCTTACGTCCTGAATAGCTGGATTACCGATATGCCAGCTCTTTATAGGTGTGAGTGAAACAGCACACACACGTCACAGCTGCACATATGGAGGCCAGGAGACATCAGGAAGTTAGCTCATCTACCTTGTGGAAGCAAACGTCTCGCTCGTTTCTGCTTGCACTGTTCATATTTTACCCACAGTGATCTCAGTTGCCCCTACATTTTACCTTGAGACGGCCTCACGAACTGACCTGGGCTGGCCGAAACTCATTATGTAACTCAAGCTAACACTCAACTTTTTAAATCATTTTAAGATAATTTATTTGATTTTATGTGCACTGGTGTGAGGGTGTCAGATCCCCTGGTAATTGAGTTACAGACAGTTGTGAGCTGCCACATGTATGCTAGGAATTGAACCTGGGTCCTCTGGAAGGACAGCCAGTGCTCTTAACTGCCTAGCCATCTCTCCAGCCTCAACACTGAACCTTTATTTTTTTATTGATGTAGTTTTCAAGACAGGATTTCTCTGTGTAGCATTGGCTGCACTGAAACCCACTCTGTTGATCAGGCTGGCCTCAAACTCAGAGATCCACCTGCTTCTGCCCCCAAACTGCTAGGATTAAAGGTGTGAGCCACTACCACCAGGCCCCTTTTTTGGTTTTTCGAGACAGGGTTTCTCTGTTTAACAGCACTAGCTGTACTGGAATTAGTTCTTTCAGACCAGGTTGGCCTCATACTCACAGATATCCGCCTACCTCTGCCTCACAAGTGTTGGGATTAAAGGCGTGCGCCACCACCACCCAGCTTTATTATTATTATTATTTTATGTGCATTGGTGTTTTACTTGCATGCACCTTGTGTGAGGTATCAGAGCTTGGAGTTACAGACAGGTGTGAACTGCCATGTGGGTGCTGGGAATTAAACTCAGATTCTCTGGAAGAGCAGTTAGTGAGTGCTCTTAACCGCTGAGCCATCTTTCCAGCCCCTATTTTTATTTATTTAGTGATAGAGTCTTATGTCATCTAGATTGGTCTCGGTTTTGCTGTGTAGCCAAGGACTGCCTTGAATTTCAGATGCTCCTGTCTCTTTCTCCCTAACACTGGGATCATAAATACACAACACCATATATAGTTTTTTTTTTTTTTTTTTTTTTTGTTTTTCGAGACAGGGTTTCTCTGTTAGCTTTGGTGCCTGTCCTGGCACTAGCTCTTGTAGACCAGGCTGGCCTCGAACTCCCAGAGATCCGCCTGCCTCTGCCTCCCGAGTGCTGGGATTAAAGGCGTGCGCCACCACCGCCCGGCCACCATATATAGTTTTAAGAAGTGTTGGGAATCAAGTCGTGTCTCCTGCATGACAGGAAGACACCACCAACTGACCCAGCCCTAAACTCTATAAAAAAGCAGGCAAGTACTCTTAACCACTGAGCCATATCTTTAACTCTGCTGGCCAAGAACTTTGATCTTCTTCTCTCATTTAGTCACTTGAGTAGAGGGATTACAGGCTGGCACCGCCACATCGGCCAATAAATCTGTCCTGTCGCACACGCCTTCAATTTCAGCACTCAAGAGGCAGAGGCTGGCAGATCTCTGGGTTCAAGACCAGTATGATCTGCCCAGCAAGTTCCAAGACCTATCCATGGCTACACAATGAAATCCAGCCTCGAAAACAACAAAACATACATATTCACAACAGGGAAAAATGTATGTATCAGGGGAGCTGAATAATATCTGGCCAGGGAAAACTTCCTGACTCTGTGCTCTTTCGAGACAGGGTTTCTCTGTGGTGTCGAAGCCTGTCCTGGAACTAGCTCTTGTAGACCAGGCTGGTCTCGAACTCAGAGATCCGCCTGCCTCTGCCTCCCGACTCCCTGTTCGCTCTGCAGCAGTTCCTGCCTTTTTAATCACGTGTTCATCCAAAGGTTACTATGTAGCTCCTCTTCTTCTTTTTTTTTTTTAGGTTTTTCAAGACAGGGTTTCTTTGTAGCTTTGGAGCCTGTCCTGAAACTAGCTCTCATAGACCAAAAATAAAATTAAAAAAAAAAAAAACTCTTATAAACTACTAATTCCCAATACAGACTGACCTTCTCTCAAAGGCCAACTATGGGATTCTACCTGAGCCAATGCCTTCCATCTCTCTACCTGCTCCGTCCATCATTTGGACTTAGTCCATTCACTCACAGTAAAATCCAAGGTCTCTCCCTGGAGCAGGCCCTAACCATATCATCCCCATGTCTCTCAAACCCCTATTATAAAGTAAAATGGCCCGGTTTCCACAATCGAGTCCATTCCAACTCTCTTTAGATTGCTGAGGCCTATCACACCGGAACTGAAACCTCCCTCACAGATCAGAGTTTTATCTTTGAAACAGGGTCACACTACACAGCCTGGGCTGACCCGGAACTCAAGAGATTCACCTGCCTCAGCCTCCCAGATAGTTTTCAACTTTGAACTGTCACAGCAGATAATGTATCTCAGCCTCAAGTGCTAGGGCCTCAGCAGGCTAGTTTCCAGGGGACTAGCAGATCAGATAATGCAATCCTGCTTTACAGAAACAAGCCCAAGAGCAGCTCGGAGGGAGAGGCAAGAGGCTCAGGAGTTCAAGGCAGGCTCTGGCTGCATAAGATCGGGTTGCAACAGAACTAAATAACAAAGGCAAAAGTAAGAAGTATTTGCCAAACAACAACACACTTCCTCCTTGGTTCCCTACTTTGGTTCTAGAAGCTGAGCAAACAGAAAAATAATACCATTTAAAACAAAAACAAAAAAAAATAACAAAAACCAGAGCTTGACATGGTGGCACACGCCTTTAATCCTAGTACTCAGGAGCCAGAGGCAGCAGATCTCTGAGCTAGAGTCCAGCCTGGTCTACAAAAGTTTCAGGATACCCAGGGCTTCGAAGAAACTCTGTCCCCCACCCTCCAAAACAAACAAACAAAAAAGGAAAACCAGCTGGTTCTGGAGCACTGGCTGCTCTTCCACAGGACCCAGGTTTGATTCCCATGATAGCTATCAAGTGTCTCTAAGCACAGTTCCAGGGGATCCAATACCCACTTCCGGCCTCCTCAAGTACCAGCACTCTTACATACCCACAGGCAGAGTTAAGAGTACCTGTCTATAATCTCAGCAACCACCACACAGGGACTGGTACTTTCAAGGTCACTCTTTGCTATATGGTAAAACAGATGCCAACCTGGGCTACATGAAACCCTGTCTCAAAACACAACAAAAGAAGACAGCCTCCTCTACTTCCAAGCATTTTAAGTCATGAAGATATAGGAAGGCAGAAACAATTATTAAGTCTAAGTTAGGGGTCAGGAGTGATCAAACACTACTGTGACCCTAGGACTGGGGAGGCAGAAGCAAGCGGATCTCTGTGAGGTCAAAGCTAGCCTGGTCTCCACCAAGTCCCAGGAAGAGGATGAGCGGAGGAGAGATGAAATTAGAAGGGTACGGAGCTCAACAGGCTGGGGACCTGAGTTCCAACCCTAGAGCCCACGTGGTGGAAGGCCAGAACCAACGCCTGTAAACGGTGACCCTCACGTGCCCAGTGTGGCCAATGCAGTACTCATCAACACGTGAGATTTTAAAAAAATGAAAATGGGCTTTTTGTTTTGTTTTCAGTTTTTCGAGACAGGATTTCTTTGTGTAACTCTGGCTGTCCTATAACTATAGACCAGGCAGGCTTTGAACTCACACAAATCTATCTGCCTGCCTCTGCGTCCTGAGTGCTGGGATTAATAGCCTGTGCTACCACAGCCTGGCTAAACTACATTTTTTAAGTTAGAAAAACAGAAGTAGGTATTAAGAGTAAGTTAAAAAAAAACAAAACTTTGTTATGTATGGATGTTTGGTCTACATGTACGTCTAAACAGCACACATATGCTTGGTGCCCGCAGAAAGCAGAAGGAGCATCGGATCTCCTGGATCTGAGTTATAGATGTGTGTGAGCCATGTGGGGCTGGAGTCAAACTTAGGCTGAGCCAGCTTTATTTTTCTTTTTTTCTTTTTCTTTTTTTTTGAGACAGGGTCTCTCTGTAGCTTTGAAGCCTGTCCTGGAAGCTCTGTAGACCAGGCTGGCCTCGAACTCACAAAGATCGACTTTTCTCTGCCTCCCGAGTGCTGGGATTAAAGGTGTGTGCCACCACCACCTGGCTTCCATCTTTCTAGTCTTAAATAAACTCAATTATTAGTTGACACGCTCACCTTCAAAATATCAATAGGTTAAAGAAGCAGGAGACACTTTTTCTACTCCAAGTGTCAGCAATGCCAGTTTCCTAAGCCACCAGGGTACAAATGAAATCAGAAAAAGGAAGTTTGTGCAGGCTTCCTACCAGCACAGAGTTTTGAAAGTGTTATGGGTAAGACAAACAACCTTGAACAGAAGAAGTGAAAATTTAGCCCCAACCACCATAGTATTATTTCCTTCCTCAAAACTGGTGAAATTTTGCCTATGGTCTTTATAAAGACACTTCTAATACTAAAGGTATTTGGCAGCCGGGCAGTGGTGGCGCACGCCTTTAATCCCAGCACTCGGGAGGCAGAGGCAGGTGGATCTTTGTGAGTTTGAGACCAGCCTGGTCTACAAGAGCTAGTTCCAGGACAGGCTCCAAAACCACAGAGAAACCCTGTCTCGAAAAAAACAAAAAAAAAATAAAAATAAAAATAAAGGTATTTGGCAGAGTTTTTTTTTTTTTTTCTATGTTTGGCGGTGGGTACACAGCCACACCAAGCACTGCAGTTCAGTCTTTGGTAGTTTGTTCTCTTTCCATCACGAGTCCTTAATTCTATGTGCACTGGTGTTTTTGCCATGGGTGTCAGGTCCCCTGAAACCAGAGCTGCAGACAGGTGTGAGCTGCCAGGTCGGTGCTGGGAATTGAACCCAGGTCCTCTGGAAGAGCCATCACAAGAGTGTTCCTAAGCCCTGAGCCATCTTCCCAGCCCCATCACATGGGTTTTGAGGATCAAACTCAGGTTGGCAGGCTTGGTAGCTTTTGCCCACTGAGTAACCAAGATTTTTTTTTTTAATTATTCTTATTAGTGTTTGTGTGGTTGAGTGTGGTGTGTTTCTCAGAAAGAGTGCCATGGTAGGCATGTGGCAGTCAGAAAAACCAACTTTATGGAAACAGGTCTCGTCTTCCACCCTTCCTGTGAGTTCCAAGGATCAAACTCAGGTTGCCAGACTTGGACAGTAAGCATCTTTCCATTGAACACTCTCACTGGCTCAAGGTTTTCAATCTCTATCCTTTCTTTGAGGTCTCCTACTTAAAAGATGAGGCTAAAACACTAGAAGCAGCGGCACACACAGATCCAGGGGCCTAAAGACACATGTTCATGTGACACCATCCAAAGATGCAGAAGTGAGAGGAGGAGAAAAAGGGGACGAGGCCATTAGCGGAAAGGAATGGAGAGCGAGACAATGGTTTTCTAAAAGAAACAGATGGGGCCACCTCTCCCTGAAGAGCCCAGCCCCACACTTGGGTTTGTTCTTTCCTTGAGCACCTCTCTGCCCTAACACTTCTACTGAAAATCTCTTAATAAATTCCAATTCTGCTCATATAAAAGACGTAAATGCAAAAGGGGCAGATGCACGGGAAGGCCCTCGAGCGGGTGAAGCCATGCGTCTCACACCCAGGAGAACAGAGCTCCTGACACTTACCGTGTTGCATTTTGTGCCACACACCACTTGCCTATGATTCAACCACTGAGAAGCAAACACTTTATTAAGGGTCCCAAGGTGAAATTCTCTCTCCTTCAGGAGACCGGGAAGCTGTTGTGCCGCGTAACCATGTAACAGCCGAGAATAGTTGGTTTCATTCTGTAGCCTGACCTCCCGGTTCTTCAGGTAGTACACTAAGGATCTCTTCACTGGGGGGAGTCTTTTCCGTTTGTGTAGTGAGTGATCCCAGCCAAACTGTGGAAATCAACACCAGAAATCAGAGCTTTGGTCCCACTGTATTGGAGAACCACCACCAAGAATTCGTCCTTCAAGATTCACACAATCAAAAACGTCACGGAAGATTCACAACCCAGAAAATACATCTTAACTCATCTTGCACTGAAATAAAGTTCTCACAGTGAAGCCCACTTAGGAAATGCGTAAACAGGATGAAAGGATTACCAGGCCTGTGAGGAAAGTGGAGGACTCAGAAACCCTATATACGCAGGTGTCCCTGTTAGGGAAGGAAAGGAGGCCCAGAGTACCGAACCCACCTGGGCTGCATTTCTACCCAGCCCCCTTCTCCCTCTCCGCCTGTGCTCCCCGAAGAGCATAAAGGGTATTCAAAGAGCCAGAGTGGGATCCCGGATCTTCCAGGGCTGTAAGTCAATGGCCGCTCATCGGACACCACGCGACCTGCGCTGAGGGCAGTTTTAGAATTCGAAAAATCAAATCCAACGGGGTGAACAGGAAGAGTGACCAGCGTCGGAATCCCAAGTCCGAGGGGCCCTGCTCTCCAAAGGGGGCAGTATAGAGGCGACACCTAGTGTCTCTTTTAGGTGTCTAAATAGCCAAAAGAACCAGCATCCAGCTTGGAACATTGTTTCCTTGTTAGGAGACAATCGGCCCACATTCAGACACTGTTTCCTTGATAAGAGACAATTGGCCCACATTCACGGTGCCACTGAAAGGCTGACTTCGCTCTCCTTCCCAGACTCCCCTTGAACTCAGTTTCCTGAGAAGCCGAGGAGGTCCTGGCTTCTCCTCCAGCTCTATCCCTGGCTGCAGACTTCCAGCGGAAGGCGTCATTTTGGAGTTTCCTTTTGGCTCTTCACCCTTCCGGCCCGCCTGCACGCCAGTAAACTGCAGGAGGACCGGCCACGACTCTACAGTCTCGGACCCCGGCTCTTGTCCCGCCCTGGTCCCTGGTTCCTGTCCCCAGCTGGAACTCCCTAAGCCTCTGTTGGGGTTCTGGCCATCTTCCAGGCCTGGAAGCCCTCACCTGCGGGCCCTGAGCGTCGCTCCCGGCTCCAGGCGAGGCAGGCGCTTTCCGCTTCCTGCTAACTGCTTTCCGGGCCATAGTGGGCAGCGCCGCCGTGGCCCCGCAGCCACATGGGGCGGAGGAAGCAAGGGGCGGCAGGGCGGCGGGTCATATACCGGGCCCCGGGGCCGCGCGCTTTCGTGCGCCCGGCCCGGAAAATGGCCCGGCCCCGGGGCTGCAGGCGATCAAAGAAAGGCACGTAAAGGGAAGGAGGGAAAATCCGGGTAAGGAAAGGGAAGGGAAGGGGAAGGCAAAGCAGGATCAGGCAGCTTTCCGACAGCCAGGTCTGGGAAGGACGGCGAGCGGCGAGAACCAAAACACCCCCTCCTACTTGCCCGAGCCCCGTCACTCCTGCGCAGCCGCACATCGCAGCGTGTCGCCACGGAGACGCCGCCTTGACCAGAGGGGTGGGACTTAAGGGCTGCTAGGAAAACTGGTGTCCACGGAGAACTTCCGCTTGCCTCTTGCCCGTGGCGGTTTAGCTGTGGCCAAGCTGTGGCCAAAGGAATCTAGCCTTCTGGCGGGGCATTTCTGACCTCAGCCACCTCATCCTCTGGCATGCGGAAGTAAGTATGAGCTGTCTCGCTGCCGGTGGGAAACCCTTCCAATCTTGGGCCTCTAAAACCATCCTGGCTGGATTAAAGGTATTCTAGAGACTCCGATGGATGCTCGTTTGCAATCAGACTGTTAAAACACTGGACTGAAATTGCACTTTCCCTGGGAGTCCATGTTGGGAGAAGGAAAAGACTAGGTCCAACTGAGGAACTTGACTCCAGGAAAGATGTTTCACAGTTCCAAAACTTGTCAGACTACCTTACCAGAGAAACTGGAAATGAAGCGATGATGGATACGACCACACCTCGACAAAGGACTGCTTAGTTACACATACCTCTTGGCGTCTATGTAAGCCTAAACTAAACCACTTGTCAGAACCCTGGAGATGGACTTGGAGTAGAGAATATCAGTAGAGGTCATTGTTCTTTCTGATGTAGCCATATTAACTAAAATCTCTCTCTCTCTCTCTCTCTCTCTCTCTCTCTCAATTGGCCTGCCGAGGATGAGTGGACCAACCTAGTTAGTTACAACTGCCAAGTCTTGCAGGCCGTTGGTGGTTTGGTCGCCTTTAATCCCAGCACTAAAGAGGCAGAGGCAGGCAGATCTCTGTGAGTTCGAGGCCAGCCTGGTCTACAAGAGCTAGTTCCAGGACAGGCTCCAAAGCTACAGAGAAACCCGTCTCGAAAAACCGAAGAAAAAGAAAATAAAGACTGCCAAGGCTCAGGTTGTGACTCTTGCATCTCTGATAACAGCTTTTACTCCTGCAGCTAGTTGTCTTAACTTGAGCACATTTCCCCAAATCTCTCAAAGTGATCACCAGGCTCACAGGGTTGGACACTGGGAGGGAGGCACAAAACCCTACTTCCAGCCACAGCAGCATCCTTTAGATGCCCAAGTACCTCACCGGCGCTAAGCAGCTGCCTCAACGCCTACGGCACAGGTCACCCCCATTTGGGGAGTTGTCAGATCCCATTCTCCGCTTCTTCCTTGCTCCCAAACCCTCTCTCCATCCTAACTCCTGTCTGAACCTCGAGCCCCCCCCCCCCCTTTCTTTGAGACAGTCTAAATATGTAATCTTGCTTGGCTGGCCTGGAACTCACTATGTTATGTAGATCAGGCTCACCTCACAAAGACTCTACCTCCACCGAGACAGGCAAGCCATTTTCCTTCCATTCAACATCACCCCTGTTAGTCTCCAAGGTCTGACGTCACAGATTCACCGTCCTTGTGCTTCAGGAAAGAGGTCCAGGGCTGTAATTCATGTCACTGCCTGCCTCTGTCTTGGAGCCCGGGCACCCTCTCCATTAAGGATTGAAAGCCTGAGCCACGGGAAAGAGTGGTCATTTCTGGCATGTCACTAGTTTGGACTGGCATGTCACCAAACAAAGCAGGTAGGGCTTCAGGATCACCCTTGCCTCCATTTTCTGAAGATCCTGAAGGAATGTGAGTGCCAGCTTCCGCTTTCCTCAGGCATAGAAACCCTTGGAGGAAGCAGGATGCTCTTGTTTGAGCCTGACTGGTTACCTACTAGTCGCTTCAGGCTTCAGGCCTGCCCCTTCAGAGATAAACACACTGTGAAGGGGTAGGGCGGCAGCTTCCTTTTTTGAGTCTGTTGTTCTGGTTCTGTCTTGCCTCACAATGCTCTGGATGACCCAGGGGTCCACTGGACAAGAATCTGGAATCCTTTGAGGATCTCTGTCTCGGGCTGCGTGGGGCTGGAATCTCGGTGTCTTCAGTTCATGGTAGGGCACGCCGGGCAGCGGTGCAGGTTCATTCTGTAAGATGTTCCGCACATTGACATTCCAGGATTAACATCACCTCCACATCACAGGTCTCTGTGGAAATGAGTAAAGGCCCGCTCAGAAGAGTGACAGTTCATAATTGCTTATAGTGCTGTGGCCTCAAACTCAAGGCCTTTCTTATGTTAAGCAAGTTCTTTACCACTGAGCTATGCCCTCAGCCTTACAACAATTTTTTTTTCAGTGCTACTGGTGGAACCTAAATCTTGCATGGAAAACACACTACCCCTGAGCCACAACCCTAACTCCCCCTTTTTTAACCTTTCATTTTTCTTCCCCATCTGTCTTTTCTCCTTCCTTTTTCTCCCCCAAGCCCCTGATTCTGTACCCCAGATTAAACTGGAATTTCCTATGTAGCCATGGCTGATCTTGAACATCTGATTCTCCTTTGTGTTTCTAATGCTGTGATCACAGACATGCAGCTGAACCCAGTTTATACCATGCTAAGGATCTTATGTGTGCTAGGCACACGCTCCACCAATTGAGCTAAATTTCCCTTGTTTTTAGAGGGGCTCATACCGTGGGGCAGGTTGGCATTGAACTCCTGACACTCCTCTGACCTCAGCTTCCTGAGAGCTAGGATTACAAACATGAACCACCATGGTTGTCTTTTCTTCCTTAAGAAGTACTGTTTTTGTTTCCCAAGCTGGCTTTAAACTTTCCATCCCTCTGTCTTAAGCATTCCAAGTAACTATAATTACAAATATGTACCACAATGCCTGGGTACCTATAATATGTACGTACGTATGTATGTATATATGTGTGTATGTATATAGCACATGTGTATTTTTTTTTTTCGAGACAGGGTTTCTCTGTGGTTTTTTTGGAGCCTGTCCTGGAACTAGCTCTTGTAGACCAGGCTGGTCTCGAACTCACAGAGATCCACCTGCCTCTGCATCCCGAGTGCTGGGATTAAAGGCGTGCACCACCACTGCCCGGCTAGCACATGTGTATTTTGCGTGTGTGTGTGTGTGTGTGTGTGTGTGTGTTTTAAGTATGTGGACATGTGGGTATTCATGTGCCTGTTGTGGTTTAAATGAGAACGAGTTCATACATTTGAATGCTTGGTCCCAGGTGGGTGGAACTCTTTTGGGAAGGATTAGGAAGTGTGGTCTTATTGGAGGAGGTATGCTGTGGGAACTTCTTCAGCCAATGGCCTTTGAGATGCTAGAGCACTTTGGGCGTGGTCTTGGGGTACTATAGAAACAGATGTAGCAATGTGCACTCTCTCTTGGCTGCTGGATTCGGTCCCTGTTCCCTGCTCCTGCAGAGGACTGTTGATCTGTGAGTCTACTCCTAAATAAAGAACCCTTTATATTCAATTCTGAGCTAGTGTGGGACTACTTTATCTTGATCCTCCACAGAGATGTGGTCACTCTGGTGGGCTTTGAGGTTTCAAAACCTCATGCCAGGCCCGGTCTCACTCTCGGCTACTACTCAGTGCCGTACTTGCCTGCTGCGTTCTTGCTTCATACCATATGGCCATGCACTCACCCTCCGAGACTGTAAACAAACCCCTAGTTAAATCCTTTTCTCCTTGGTCATGGTGTCTCTTCACAGCAATAGAAAAGTAACTAAGACACACATGTGTCTGCATATGAAGGCTCAAGGTTGATGTTGGAAATCATCCTCCATCTTCCACCTTCTTCAATGAGGCAGGGTCGCAGTCAAACGTGGGGCTGGCTGATATGGCTAGTCTCACTGGTCAGCTTGGTCTGTATGAAAATAAGATTTTCTGCTGGACAGTGGTGGTGCACACCTTTAATCACAGCACTCGGGAGGCAGAGGCAGCCCAGTCTCTGAGTTTGAGGCCAGCCTGGTCTACAGAACGAGTTCCAGGACAACCGGGGATGGACAGTGAGATGAAACCCATAGGTCCGCAGGAGAGCACTGTTAGGAGGTGTGGTCTTACATGAGTAGGTGTGACTTTGTTGGAGAAATTATGTCACTGGGGGTGGGCTTTGAACTTTAGATATTCAAGCCAGGCCCAGAGACTCACTATTTTACTGCTGCCTGCCAATCAGGATGAGAACTCTCAGCTACATCTCCAGCTTCCCGCCATGATGATAATGGACTAAATCTGTAAGCCAGCCCCCCAATTAAATGTTTTCCTTATAAGAGTTTCTGTGGTTGTAGTATTTCTTCACAACAATAGAAACCCTAACTAGGATGTAGAAAAATTAGATTTAAGTCAGCATCAAGCATATTATATATATTTTCATACACATATTCCAAGTTCTACATATCCCACCGAGAAAAAAATCCTTCTTTCTTCTTCCCTTGTAAACTGCACATATGGTGAAAAGCGCTGGCACTAGAATGAAGGAAGGTGACAGGAGGTCCTGGAGAGACAGCTCAGCATTCCAGAGTGTTGCTGCTCTTCCAGAGGATGCAGGTTCAATTCCCAGCACCCACATGGCAGCTCACAGCTGTAACTCCAGTTCCAGGAGATATAACACTCTGTTCTGGCCTGCTTGGGTGCCGCACACATAGTGCACCGACATACTGAAATTCCCATACATAATAGATTGAAAAATAAATTAAAAAGGTGACATGTACAATGAACATGGGAAGGGAGGATGTGATTTAATGACAATAAAGAAAAAAAACACAAAGAAATGTCCCTTGAACCTACAAACTCAGCAGAGGTTCCAAGTCCTGCATTTAGAGTCTGAGATCCATGGCCACATACACAAAAACATTTAGTGTCTCAGCCTATCTTCAGTGTGCAAATCTAAGCAACTTATTTAGTGCAAAAGCAGTTCTATTGCATTGACAAAATGAAATAAGTAAATACAATTATCCTGTTCCTTTTCTCCAAAAAGAAGAGAGGAAAAATCCAACACTTTAGGTGTCTAAGGTCTGTCCCAGAAAATTTCTTTTGAGCATACAGGCAGAAATAGTGCTATTCAAAGGAGGTCTATCCCTTTAAGCCAAGATGTCTCCCTCTGAGCCAGGTGGAAAAGGTCATTATCTTTGGCTTGGATTTATCAGGGAATAAATAAAAATTCTATAAAATGTGAGCCAGGCATGGTGGCACAGCCTTTAACCCCAGCACTCAATTCTCTAGGCAGAGACAGTAAATACAAATGGTTTTTATTCTAACTCAAGTAGCAGCTTTGTCTTTACCCCAGTGGCTACCTTCAGACCTCATTTTATTCCATGGTAATGAAAAGAATTGACAGACAGGAGATGAAGAAAGCAGGGGAAAGGTGTCACTGTTCCAGGCCATCAGATTCCTAGAATAAAACAGTGTGGTGTGGGACAATTCTGTATTCTGTGAATTATGTTTTAAATAAACACTGATTGGGCTGGAGAGATGGCTCAGTGGTTAAGAGCGCTGCCTGCTCTTCCAAAGGTCCTGAGTTCAATTCCCAGCAACCACATGGTGGCTCACAACCATCTGCAATGAGGTCTGGTGTCCTCTTCTGGCCTGCAGATATACACACAGACAGAATATTGTATACCTAATAAATAAATAAATATTAAAAAAGAAATAGTTTAAAAATAATTAATAAAGACTTTAAAAAAATAAATAAACACTGATTGGCCAGTAACCAGGCAGGAAGTATAGGTGGGACAACTAGACAGGAAGTAGAGGCAAAGATAACAGGAGTATTCTGGGAAGAAGGACTTCCCCTCTGCAGTCCTGCCCAAACACTTAAGAAGCAGGTTGTGACCTGCCCTGCTGAAAAAGGTACCAAGCCATGTGGCTAACATAGATAAGAATAATGGGATATAGCCGGGCAGTGGTGGCGCAGGCCTTTAATCCCAGCACTGGGGAGGCAGAGGCAGGCGGATCTCTGCGAGTTCGAGGCCAGCCTGGACTACAAGAGCTAGGTCTGGGACAGGCTCCAAAGCCACAGAGAAACCCTGTCTCAAAAAACCAAAAATAAAAAAAAAGAATAATGGGATATATAAGTTATAAGAGCTAATAAGAAGCCTGAGCTAGTGGGCCAATCAGTTTATCATTAATGTAGACTTCTGTGTGATTCTTTGGGACCTAGTGGGAACTGGGCCGGACAGAAACCCCAACAAGCAGGCCCTCATTACAGCAGTGGGCATTTGTATAAATAAAGGCTTACTGTATAAAAGTCTTACAAGGTGACAAGGTGAGCGAGGTAAAAACATTCTAATTCCTTGTCCTAAACACAAGATTTACTGTTGTGGAATAATCTTTCTGTACATTGTAAAGATGTGTCTTTGCCAAGGCACCTTCTGTTTGGTTTGATAAAAAGTCGAATGGCCAGTCGCTAGGCAGAGAGAAGAGACTTCTGGGCAGAGAAAGAAGAAGAAATGACTCTTGGCACTGGAGAGATGCCAGAGAACACAGAGAGGAAAAGGAAGGTACAAGATGGAAGAGAGGTAAAAAATCATGAGGCAAAATGTAGACTAATATAAATGGGTTAATTTAAGTTATAAGAGCTAGTTAGGATCAAGCCTAAGCTATTGGCTGAACTTTCATAATAAGTCTCTGTGTTATTTGTGAGCTGGTTGGTGGCACAGAGAAAGACTTGCTACATACAAATGGCACCCAACATGGGGCTCAATATCCAAACATAGGACCTGGGAAAGCTAAGAAAAGTCCTGGACAAGGAGCCGATGTGGCTTTCTAGTCCTACGGTCTGTCAGAGGGGAGGATGCTCAGGGTACAGAGGTACAGCTGCCAGCTGCTGCCTGCGGCTTAGAGCCAGCCGCCAACGCCATTTGCCAGCGCCATATGCTAATCTGAGCCATGTGGCAGCTGACGTGGCAGTGTCAAATTTATCTCACATGGTCTGAGAACACTGGAGGCACTCAGTAAAACTAGATTTCGACATAAAAAAACCTCTTAAAAGGTATAGTATGTTTAAAAATCTGCTTAGATACTGAAGAATGAAAAGAAAATGAGTATAGATAGTCTTAGAAAAAATAGTTTTAGCTGGGTGGTGGTGGCACATGCCTTTAATTCCAGCACTTGGGAGGCAGAGGCAGGCAGACGTCTGTGAGTTTGAGGCCAGCCTGTTCTACAAGAGCTAGTTCCAGGACAGGCACCAAAGTGACGCAAAGAAACCCTGTCTCCAAAAACCAGAACAAACAAACACACAAAAACAAGCCAAAGCTGGGCGGTGGTGGCGCATGCCTTTAATCCCAGCACTCGGGAGGCAGAGGCAGGCGGATCTCTGTGAGTTCGAGACCAGCCTGGTCTACAAGAGATAGTTCCAGGACAGGCTCCAAAGCCACAGAGAAACCCTGTCTCGAAAAACCAAAAAAAAAAAAACAAAAAAAAAACAAGCCAAGCTAAGGAGGGCATTCATAACAAAGAATAAGCCTATGTGAGTCATTCATCTGGGAGCTGGGTGGGCCCCCCCAAAAGACTCAAGAGCTAGAAGAGCAAAATCATCACAGAACAGTTGGGAGTTACCAGGTGTATTCTGTAAACCAAACCTGGGTCCTCTGAGAGTAGCCAGTACTTGTTACTACTGAGCCATTTTTCCAGACCCTGTTTGTTTTTGTTTTTTGAGGTAGAGTCTCAAGATCATTCTCTGCTGTATAGAAAATTCAAGACCAGCCCAGGGTACAAGAGAGAGAACCTGTCTCAAAAGAGAAAAGTGAAAGTAGTGTATTAAGACGTGTAATATTAACAACTTTTGCATAATGAGGTAAGACACCTATAACTGCAGCAATCGGGAGGCAGGGAAGTGCCAGCGTTGTTTCCTTCTGAATCTGTGAATTTTCACCTGTCTCGAGTTCAAACTCATCCACATGCCAAAATGGTATAGCTGTGATCATAAGATTATGACCCAATCATAAGTGACAGTACCTGACTGTGACTAACGCGATAGGAAGAAAAGGAATTCTTTGGAGGATATAGAAATGTTCAAAGTGCTGAACCTCCAGGCTTTAGAAAACAACAAAAGGTTGGTGTAATGGTGATTGTCTATAATCCCAGCATTAGGAAGGTGCAGGCAAGTGGATCTCTGTGAGTTTGAGGCCAGCCTGGTCTACAAGAGTTAGTTCCAGGACAGGTTCCAAAGCTACAAAGAAACCTTGTCTCGAAAAACAAACAAAACAAAACAAAACAAAAAAAAGAAAACAAAACAAAACAACAAAAGGTTGGTGTAATGGTGATTGTCTGTAATTCCAGCTCTAGGAAGGTGCAGGCAGGAGGACCAGGAATCCAAGGTCATTTTCAGCTACAGATGAGTTTGAAACCAGTCTAGGCTACTAGGGACCTGTGTCAAAAGAGAGAGGGAAGAGTCAGGCCTGCAAGCCTTTTGCCCAGCACTTGGGGGACAAAGGCAGACAGATCTCTGAGTTTGAGGTCGGACTATTCTACAGAGTGAGTTCCAGGACAGCCAAGGCTATACAGAGTAACCCTGTCTCAAAAAACAGTAACAACAACAAAATGTTACTTATTTGTGTCTGTTGGGGAAGGAGTAGTCAAAGAGGGTATCAGATTACCTGGAGCTGGAATTACAGGCAATTGCAAATTGCCTGTTGTGGATGTTAGGAATGGAGCTCGGGTCCTCAGCAAGAACAGTAGGTGCTCTTAACCACTGAGCTGTTATTACTCCTGGTATTACCTCAGATATTACCGAAGCCCACTCATATCAATCATTAGTCAAGAAAAAAGAAAATGTCCCATAGGATGGCTTACAGGTCGTTCTGAGGAAGGTATTTTCTCAACTTCCTTCTTTCCGGATGACTCTAGTCTGTGTCACGTTGACCAGACAACGATGTCAAAACTAACCAGTACTCCAGTCAAGACTAAGGACTTGAATTCAAGTCCCAACTACTCCTGAAAGCGGTCCTCTGACCTCTACATGGGCGCGGCTGCTATTTTTCTTCTGCTCTGACACAGGCTGATTGAGAACTCAGCACCAGAGATGATTCAGTTGGCCAGAGGCCTTTATAAAATGTTATGCAACAAAAAAGAACACCTCCTGTATAGTCACTGCCCCATTGCTGTGATGAAACACCATGGCCAAGGCAACTCTATAAGGAAACACTTACCAGGGGCTGGCTCATAGTCCAGAGGTTTAGTCCATCACTGTCATGGCGGTGAGCAAGGTGACAGACAGGCAGAGATGGTGCTGGAGAGGTAGCTGTGAGTTCAACATTTGTATCAGTAGGCAGACGAGCGAAGCAGGCGGGCAACGCAGACCGCAGACTGCAGCAGGGACCGGCGGGGACAGGCGCGGCGGCAAAGGACGCAGGCGGCAGGGACCAGCCCGCAACACCGAGAGCAGATCGCCCCACTACAATTAAATCAAAGAGATCACCACGGACTAAAGCTAGAAGTCAATAACAATGCTACCCCCAGAAAGCCGACAAACTCATGGAAACTGAACAGTCAACTAGTGAACCACACATGGGTCAAGGAAGAAATTAAGAAAGAAATTAAAGTCTTCCTTGAATTTAATGAAAATAAAGAGACAACATACTCAAACCAATGGGACACGTTGAAAGCAGTGCTAAGAGGAAAGTTCATAGCACTAAGTGCCCACTTAAAGAAAACAGAGAAAGCATACATTGAGGACTTAACAGCCCACCTGAAAGCTTTAGAAAAAAAAGAAGCAGATGCGCCCAGGAGGAGTAGAAGACTGGAAATAATCAAACTGAGGGCAGAAATCAACAAAATAGAAACACAGAAAACAGTCCAAAGAATCAATGAAACAAAAAGTTGGTTCTTGGAGAAAATCAACAAGATCGACAAACCCTTATCCAAACTAACTAAACAACAGAGAAAGAACACGCAAATAAATAAGATCAGCAATGAAAAGGGGGACATAACCACAGACACAGAGGAAATTCAGAGAATCATTAGATCTTACTACAAAAGCCTGTATGCCACAAAACTGGAAAAATGCAAAAGAAATGGCCAGTTTTTTAGATAAGAACCATATACCAAAGCTAAATCAAGACCAGGTGAATGATCTAAATAGACCTGTTAGTCGCGAAGAACTAGAAACTGTTATCAAAAATCTCCCTCCCAAAAAAAGCCCAGGACCAGATGGTTTCAATGCAGAATTCTACCAGAACTTCCAAGAAGAGCTAATACCTATACTCCTTAATGTAGTTCACAATATAGAAACAGAAGAGTCATTGCCAAATTCCTTTTATGAA